>JAJMGF010000026.1:82354-198711 GCA_030568495.1 Suhomyces chickasaworum | reverse complement strand
CAGGTATAGTGAAAGTGGTTGTGAAGTCACCTTCCCAAGTTTCGGTGAGAGTGACGTCAGGTGTAGGAACATCAACAATCACAGTATTTGTTCCACCCCAAGGGGCGGTTATTGTGAAGGTAGTAGCAAAACTACCTTCCCATGTTTCTGTAACAGTAACTTCAGGAGTTGGAACATCAATGACAATGAGATTCCCTCCTCCATTTCCACCAGGAATTGTAAGCGTGGTGGTGAACAGTCCTTCCCATGTTTCAGTAATAGTGATATCAGGCGAAGGGACATCAATAATGACAGTATTTGGTTCACCATCTTCACCAGGTATAGTGAAAGTGGTTGTGAAGTCACCTTCCCAAGTTTCGGTGAGAGTGACTTCTGGCGTAGGAACATCATTAGGAACATCGATAATGACAGTATTTGGTTCACCATCTTCACCAGGTATAGTGAAAGTGGTTGTGAAGTCACCTTCCCAAGTTTCGGTGAGAGTGACTTCTGGCGTAGGAACATCATTAGGAACATCGATAATGACAGTATTTGGTTCACCATCTTCACCAGGTATAGTGAAAGTGGTTGTGAAGTCACCTTCCCAAGTTTCGGTGAGAGTGACTTCAGCCATTGCTACCCCAACTTCATCGTTTCCAGTTCCACGTTTTTCAATAGATGGCAATGTTTTGGAACTTGTAGTGCCATCATAAATAGGATTTCCATTAACTAAAACTGGAAGGTGAGTTTCACCACTAATCTTGTCAACATCATTGATAGTTTCAGCAACCGAACATTTCAAGAAAGAATTGACATTTTTGAGTTTGCTCATATTAAGAAAGCATGTGGCATATGTGATACCATCAGAGCTTAAAGCAATAGTATTAATAGTATTATCTTGTAAACGAACGTTTGGCATTGTTAACGTGAAGGTATCACCATATTTCACATTTTCTTTATTCAAGGACCAAGCAACCGATACTCCTTTGAACTTGTCATTGGTTTTGACAAGCTTAGTGAACACATCAGTGACTTCTTTTCCTAAGACAGTGCTTCCAAGGAATGCAATGGGTAAGATTCCTGAAAACTTCATTAATTTTTAAAATGAATTACCAGTTTCAGCGAGTATAGATCCTTTAAATACTATCCTTTTGATATTTTTAGTAGATAAGAATTTGTCAATGGTTAGGTTTATGAATCAAGAATATTTTTAGTCACTTAGTAAAGCTTGAGATAAAATAGTGTGATTAGCTTAAAGGCTCCTTCACAAAATTTAGTATGGAGCACATTTAATAGTTCTATTGGACATTCAAGATCAATAATTTGAGGTATACTATTGGAAGTTGGTATCACAATGATTTTAATATTGGTTAAATCTCCAAAGTAAACACCCTTTGATTCTTCACTTCATTAATTCTGAAATATTTCTTTTCATAACCCACCTGATGTTCACCTTGTGAGAATTTACTATGTCTCGAAGTTTACCATGTGTCGAAGTTTTCTTAGATCCTGGTTTAATTTTATAAGATTTATGTTTCACCATTTATTTTTTACAGAACAACTTTCGCTTAAATATTCTTGGTTTCCCTTCCCTTAATTCAAAGAATTTTGAGGTTTAATACTACATTGATTGTTACTGAGCACTTGAATACATCAGAAGTTGAAGTTAAAACTGCTCCTTTGAGATAGGCTGAATACATTTAGTATAATAAGTATCCAATAATATATCGCCCATATGATTCATTGACACAAAATTTATAATTCTTCTAAGCTTTTATTGGTTCATAGAGGAAATATGTGGCACAATTTAAACCCTACTTTGAATACTTTGAATTAAATTTGAACAGAAGAAATCTAATAGATATTGGTTAGGTTTCATTCGTTCATTCAATACATTACTAAAACATTCGTGAAAAAATCCTTGTGACCTTTACCTTCAATAGCCAAGAAGATGCGGCATGATATAGCCTACTGATTACTTTGGTTACCTAATGCCTAACTTGGAAGCAAATTATAATTTCTTAGTTGTCTACTCGACCAATCTCATAAAAAATGACTTATGGAGTCAGTCTATTGGGTTGAGAAAATATTCAAGATTGGGTATTACACAAACATCAAAAGATGCAAAATTGGACATCATACAAACTGACAAAATATTAGTAATCGTGAAGATTTCAATCCAGTAATTTCTATGTGGTATCCTATCCTTACTGGGGTTAAAAAGAGAACATGGGCGTGATCTAATTGGATGTTGGAAGAATGAATGAATCATAGTTAATTTCAATAAAAAAGATCCCTAGTGCATTTAAGGGATTTCCCAAACAAGCTCACATAATGTAAGTCTCTTTTTTCCCCTAAAATTACTTCCTAGATATTTAATTTAAATGGGGTATGAAGCAGCCTAAACCAATAAAAAGAAATCTTATACTATGAGAGAAAATAGAAAATGGAAAAAATAACCAAATCAAAGACTAATAGTCAAAATAATGATATTGGCTCCACTTTAGAGATGAATAGCTACTAAACCTTAATTACTCTTTTTGAACCTTTTGAAGCGGATCATATTAGATTATCCTATTACCGAACTATTTATTCCCTCCCGACATGTATTCTTGGACGATAAATAAACAATTAAGTATAAAGAAGGATTGAATCTTCCAGTTCAGTAACAATAATCATAAAGGGAAAGCTAATTAGAGTCTTGAATGTAGCAGAAGGATTTAAGCAGACCTTTTTCCCCCCTTAAATAAACAATTGTGGATAGCTGTTGCTTTAGTGGGAAATTGGTCTCCAGGCACGGATTCTCATCAACGGACCAATAATTATAGATGAAATTCTTATAACCAATTAACTAAAATTGAGTAAACTTGAATAAACGTTGGATTCTAGTTTATTGTTATTTGTTAAGATCTCTTAAATCTGTCTCTGTTTTAGACTCTCAACCTATCAATCTCATCACATTCAGCAAACATTAACCAAAACAATACGGCTATTTAGTTGCTACTTTTGGCTCCAACTAAGCTCAGTTTTCTAAATTCAATAACTTGGGATCTACCAAGGGTGTGAAAGCAACTTCAAAGTAATTTTAATCCCCGAGAATGTCTACTACAGTTTCATCTTGAATCATTTCTATCTATGAAAACAATAGCACAACAGGGTCAGGGTCAACTTGGTATTCTTTTTAACGTGAACATTTTCAGCTCTCTACATTTTATATGATTGATGTAAGAAATCTGTCAAACTTTCGGAGTAAGTGGAACTATCAAAACTTCATTGCTATAAAACAATTGGGCGCAGAGACTCGAAGTTCCTTATTGTAGAAAATCCCATATCGATAAAGTATCTGAAAATTAATTAAAAACTGACCAAAAGAACAACTAACAAAAAGAACAACTAACTGTAGATTTCTTAACATTGTGTGAACCAAATCCAAATTAAGCTGTAAGGATTTGCTCTACATATTTTATTTGTGGGACATATTTCCGCTAGACCCTTTGTTTCGTTTTCAAACATTCTCAACACTTCGCGAGAGACTATTTGTTTTTGACACCAGGCACGTCTAACAATAAATTGACTCATACTATGGGAAACCTTGACAAAACGATCTGTGTGTTCTGTGGTTCATCATATGGAACAAAAGAAGTATATGCCACCGAAGCAGCTGCTCTCGGAGCCAAACTAGCTGAAAAGAATTGGGGACTTGTATATGGAGGTGGAACCACCGGACTCATGGGTACGGTGGCCAAAGCAAGTGCCACCAATGGAGGAGACGTCCATGGTATCATTCCAGAAGCATTAATCAAAAGAGAAAGAAAATCGAATCCAGATGAGAAACCGGAACAAGTGCTTTCAATTCCTGATTCAAAAGAGTATGGTAGAACCACCGTGGTCCATGATATGCACACAAGAAAGAGGTTGATGGCACAAGAAGCTGATGCTTTTGTGGCCTTACCAGGTGGATACGGAACTTTGGAAGAATTAATGGAAGTTGTCACTTGGTTTCAGCTTAATATCCATAATAAACCTATCGTTATATTCAATATGGATGGATTCTATGATGGGCTTTTGACTTTCATTCAAAATGCTTCTTCAAGTGGATTCATTGGTGAAAATCAAAAAAGTTTCATCAAGGTTGCTAATACTGCAGAGGAAGTAATTGAAACTATTGAACAATATAAAACCCCTGAAGGTGTTTATGCATTAAATTGGGATAGAACTTGAGTTTTTGCTTCTCGTAATAAACTCTCCAATTTAATGGATGAATACATGCGAAGCAAAACTTGAAGTGGAAAACGAAGACTCACGATTTCATTCACCTTTTAAACCAAACCATCCGGTCAAAAACCAATCAATCTTTATAACGTTCCCGAAGTTAGGAAGAAAATCTATAAAGTTGAACTATTGTGACAATGTACAATAACTCGAACCGATTCAGATATCAAAATTAGATAACTCACCACTTCATCTGTGTTGAACGTAAGTAATATCAGTATACAATTCACCAGATCATCCTCATCGTATGGTAGATAATTTTGTAACCTCATCAACAAAGACCAATTTGATGGTTTTTCATTTACTATCAGAACAAGAAAGAGATTATCTTACCTCGGAAAGATATAAAACCACCTCTATTGGAACAGATCAAACTTGAAAGAAATACCACTGAAATGAGCAACTCACTTCAAGAGACTTAATGAAATTGGCCATATTATAATTTTTGAAACTGCTGGATGGTTGATCTAATGGGTTTTGTTTGTGACTTAAAATTGATTGGCAGATAATAAAAGCTTCAAAACTTGTTCCAAGTGAAAACGACTTTAATAATCCCTTCACCTACTATTATATTTCATAAACGTTTGTTGATTCCACAGCCCCAACAATAGCAGGACTGAATTTTCAAGAAGGAAATAGCTTTGTTTATGTTAGGATGGGAATGATAGGATAACAAGAATAAGCAGGAGCATGAAAACAAGAATAAACCCAACGTCAGTTCAAATGTCTAATAAGTTTCAGTCAAGTGATACCCGATCTCAACTCGAAAAGAGTAATAATCGAAGTGATACTCTGAGATCATTCCGAATGCTAAATGTTTCTTTTTCTAATAACAATTGCATGATTTAGGTTTAATGTTTAATAATTGAAACAGTACTTCCATATTCATTCATATTCCTATCTATCGGTAGTTTCTTAAATCATCCACAAGATCCATTTCGAATGAAGAAATAGAGAAATTGATCGGGTGCATATTCATGGTTCTCTCAAGTAAAACAACAGTAGCATAGTTGATATTCTCGGATTCTTTTTTTGATGCGGGGATATCTTGATCAATACCTTTAAAGGTGTCGAGTTTGGAGCTTTTCAAGATATCAATGAATTGTAGTTAGTGAGCACTGGTGTCAACAAGATCCATATTTTATTAAATCCACACTATTGTCCAATTACCTCCGTAATATCCGTATAACATCCGCTCCATTCATAAATATTCACTCACAAAGTCGTGAATTAACACATTTTAAAACCTTTAATGTGTAGATACATACTGAAAAAGTCAGGTAAACTGTCAAAAGTTCTAGCCAAGGATTAATTCCGGTGGAAAATTTTTTGACAGGTTAACTTTTCATTTGGTTGTAGTTAAGGGGAAGGTCCCAAGAGTCCCAAGAGTCAACTCTTGAATCTTAGAACCAATAAACCTTCATCATTTCTCCTAAATCCATTTAAATCCATGCGGCTTTCTTACGGCGAATTAATTACAGCCTGTACCTAGAGAGTGGGGGATCAAACCCCATCACTACGTAAGCTCGCTACTTTGACAGTTAAAGGCCGCAATCCTTGGCACTAGAAACTAAGAACTTGGGGGTTACATTCGATTGATTCGGCGATTTACGTTTGTGACACTGGACTTAATCGGATTAACACCGTTGGCATTAAAAGCCCTATGATTATGATTGGATTTTGGAGCCATGGCATGAAGTGGCCCTTTACATTCTCAGATGATTGCGTCATGTAGAAATTATCATCGGCAACTTGTCCAGCCTCAGATGCCACACTTTGACCAAAGCCCACTCAGTATCATCAAGACAAACAACCTACAACGTCAGTAGATGATGTGATTTAGGGGTTTACGTCAGTCATTCTACATATGACACATGACAGATCTAATCATCAGAGAAACTTGGTAGGACTATAAGCAATCTATATTTTTTTAATCGGCCAACTGATAAGAAACCCTTATCTTGACCTGATCAGTCCCTGAATGGTTACGCCACAACCTTTGGTTATTAGATTGCAAAATTCATACGGCACAGGGTGCGAGCACAGGCATAAGGCAAATGCAATAGGCAAATGCACAGGGCTAAGTGTAGTGGAATGGAAAGGTTAGATAGATATTTTTTTGGAGGAGTATAAGTAAAAGTATAAGTACATAGTTATAGTAACGAAGTTTAAATAATCAACCAGAAACCCAAATCCTGAGATGTCTAACGAACTGGATACTAGGAGTGTTCAACCAGAGAAGTATGAGCAGCTGCACCCAAACCTTGATGAAAAAGTCAACCATGTTTTGGATATAAATTCTGAAACAGATGAAGTTTCAGAGTCGGAGTCGTATAATTATTCTGACCCAAGAAACTGGTCCACTCATTATACTGATGAGCACAACCCCCAAGGTTTGAGAAGACCGACCAAGGAAGAATCAACCTCTTTGAGAAGAATATTAGGAAGAGCAGATTATGCAATCTACCTTCTTTGTGCTGCTGAATTGGCAGAAAGAGCTTCGTATTATTCTGTCACTGGTATCTTGAGTAATTTTATCGAATACCCATTACCAGAAGGAAGTACTACTGGTGCTCCCAAACTGCATAGTTCAAATGAAAATGCTGGTGCATTAAATATGGGATTATCAGCTTCATCAGCTTTAACTCTTTTATTAACTTTTTTGGCTTATGTGGTTCCATTATATGGTGGTTTTGTTGCTGATACACAAATCGGTAAATTTAAATCCATTTGGATTGGTGTGATAGCTGGTTTTATTGCCCATATCTTATTCGTTATTGCTGGTATTCCTAAAATCATTGCTGAAGGTCATGCTATTGTACCTACAGCTTTAGGAATCATAACTCTTGCTTTCGGTACAGGTTTCATCAAGCCTAACTTGCTTCCACTTTTGATGGATCAATATAAAGAACAAACTGACGTTGTTAAAGTCTTACCAAGTGGTGAAAAGGTTATTGTGGACCGTCAAAAAACTCTTGAAAGAATGAGTTTAGTGTTTTACTGGGCCATCAATATTGGTGCCTTTTTCCAATTGGCAACCTCATATATTGAGAGAAGAATTGGGTTCTGGTTTGCATTCTTTATTCCAATCATTGTCTACCTCTTCTTGCCAGTTATTTTCTGGTACTTACAAAACAAATTAGTTAAAGAGATTCCTCGTGGTTCTGTTCTTATAAACTGTTGGAGAATCTTGAGAGTTTCATTCAGAGGTAATTGGATCAAGCGTATGAAGAACAACACCTTCTGGGAATATGCTAGTCCAAGTAAGATGCTTGAAAGAGGAGAAGAATTTTACAAAACCAGAAAACAAAAGCCTATCACTTGGAACGAACAATGGGTTTTGGATGTTAAGCAAACTTTTAATGCTTGTAAGATTTTCATCTATTTCCCAATCTATAATATTTGTGATACTGGTTTAGGAAGTGTTGAAACATCTCAAGCTGGTTCTATGTCAACTAATGGAGTTCCAAATGATTTATTCAGTAATTTCAATCCTTTAACAATTATTGTCTTAATTCCTATCTTGGATTACGGGATTTATCCACTTTTGAGAAAGTACAAGATTGAATTCAGACCAGTTTACAGAATTACTTTTGGTTTCTTATTAGCTGCTGCTTCTCAAGCTGCTGGTGCAATCATTCAAAGAAAGATTTATGATACTTCTCCATGTGGAGATTTGGCCACCACTTGTGATGATAAATCTCCAATCTCGGCTTGGGTAGAGGTTATTGTCTATATTCTTTCTGCTGCTAGTGAATGTTTTGCTATGACCACTGCTTATGAATTGGCTTACACAAGATCTCCTCCAAGTATGAAGGGTCTTGTCATGGCGTTGTTCTTATTCACATCTGCCATTTCCGCTGCTATTAGTGAAGCTGTTACTCCAGTGATGAATGATCCCCATTTAGTTTGGGTATTTGGATCATTTGCTATCATTGGAACAGCATCTGCTATAGGGTTCTTCTTCCATTTCAGGAATTTACACGTGGAAATGGAAGCTGAAAGACAATTGAGAGAAAAGATGGAAGAACAAGATCATGATCATGAAGAAAACTTAGAAAGAAACTACCCTGATGTGGTTATTGATGAAGCCAATTTAATTCCTGTTACTTCCATCAAATCTGCGGTGGGAAAGTAAGTTAACGCTTAACTTTTAACGTTTAAATTTAAATCGATATATTTGCTTATGACCATACTGCAATACTAATATAACTTAATACTTTCATGTTTGTAGATTCACATTACTTTATAGTGTGGAATACGATAATAACCCGAAATTTCAAAGGTTTAAATTCACTACAAAGCCCAGCTCCTTTAGTTTCAACTAATGCATTTGCACTTATAATTTCTAAAGTTGCAGCAATTGTTAATCCTGTACCTAATACACCAGCTGAAATAGCTGCTTTACCAGTCTTAGTCCCCCGACGATAATAAGTCTCTCAGTAGTATATCGGTTATTTAAGCCTCTCAGTAATGTCGGTTATCGGCGGACTTATGAGGAGATTCCCCGTGGCCGGTGGTGCGATAACGGCGGAATAGTGATCTCATAGCGACTCAGAGCCAGGTTCCCTCGTTCTCTCGTCGCACCCTAGGGTGACTCAATAGTCATCTGGTATCAGATAACATTCTGTCACAGATCTGCTCACCTTTACCACTTTCCATTACATTCTTATTTCATCCTCCTCCTCTTTCCTCATGATCCACACCTTGGGCCCTCACGGAGTTCCTGTTTTTGGACTATTAGTAGACGACCACACTCGCTGCTCCCACTACCATTCCTCCCTAGATATCATCTCCATTAAGTTCAGGTGTTGTGGCAAGTATTTTCCCTGCTACAAGTGTCACCAAGAGTGCGCCAATCCCCCCCATAAAATCACCCGATGGGATCCCCCACAATTCACCACTGAGAAAGTTGTACTATGTGGCATGTGCTACCATGAGCTCACCTTTACTGAGTATAGCTCCGAGCCCAATATGTCATGTGTTCAGTGCCACGCTAAGTTTAATCCCGGGTGTTCCTTACACTACAATATCTACTTCAATGTGGAGGCGGAGTGCGTGGCTGGGGCTGGTTATCAGCACGAATGATCCACCGCCATCAAACCCGTCATCTTTTCTTTAAGCATCCCTGAGTAATTTGAATGAGTGTTTGCCTTTCGTTCTAGCATACATATACCATTGACACCGTCAAAGTTTCCTCCTGTTCTCTCATTGACTGATTCATTAACCTGCCGATTCAACCGCAATCACAACTTGACTATACCTTTACCATCCAACCAATACCGCCATGTCACTTGCCACCGATTCGCTCCCCAAAACTTCCATCATCATCAACAACCTCACCAAGGATGACTTCTTGGCCAATAGTACCACCACAACCTATTCATCTCATAATCAATTGCCACTAGTGGACCAAATCAAGCTTACCATCCTCAATTTGGTACCAGATAACGGTGATGAAAACTACTTCATCAATCATATCACTCACTGGTCCAATTTGGCGTTCTTGAGTAGAATCATCATCATCATGAAGGATGAGCCTTCAGCTGCAGAGCTCTATCAATTCCTCACCTCGCGGACCCTGGTGCCTTCTCTTGCCACCACTGCCCCACATGTTAAAGTATCGCTTCAAGAAAACTTGTTGTCCCGTTCCAAATCCTTCGATACCTTGATCAAATCATCTGAGTCGTTGAATGTATCGGAAAACTTAAGCAATTTCAGAAAATACTACAACGGTGACTTTCAGGAGCCCAAGCCCCAGGCATTCGATGCGGTGGCTGATCTCTCCAAAATGGGCATCGATGTGGCTGAATTCAATAATGAACAACAATTAAATGAATTGAAGCAACCAAATGTCAGAAGGTCGAAATCTCTTACCAAGACTTTGTTCAAGCCCAAACCAAAGTTGGGATTGAATATTCCTCAAGGAAACGGGAATAATGGTCCTCAAAGTCCTACCATCACTTTGGATGAAACTTTCTAATCACTTAAACGACTTACTTACTCGACGTTCTTCCAATGTTTCAAAACATATATCAAGGGCTTACTGTGAACTATTGGTGCCCATACATCAAATGCCCCAGGTTTTTGCTTTCAAATGACGCATCTCAAGCATCAACTAACAAACAACAAAATCCCAGACTAATGCTATCTAAAAAGCTTCATAACTACACATAATAACCACCACAAAATTTGGTGTCATCGAATGATATTTATGTAGTTTAGATTTATGGAGTACCGTAAGGTTTACCAATCCAAAAGTACGACTTTGTAAAGGTTCTAATAGTAGATTATTCATATTTCTTCAAATGCACTTCATGATAAAAAAATGAAAATTCCTTAATCACAGTTGAGAACCGTAACTACAAAACTTTGATTTAGTGGCTATGATAATCTTTGATTTTCCACATGTTTCTTTGCTAAATTATACTGTCATCTATGGTGGTTGCTTCATAGTAAGGTCCTCATAAACATTCTCCATGCGCACGACCGTTTGTCGAATAAAACCAGCACTCATAGAAACGATTAACTATTAACAATGAAGGTGTTCAATTTGGTGTCATCAGCTTTCCTTGTAGCTTCAGCTATCGCTAAGGAGGACGAGGGAACTAGACACTCGGTCCATAACAAACACAAGGCGGCGGTATTCGACTTTTCCGTCGCGGCATCAGACGCCACTACACCCCATGTTAGTCAACACGAGGCCTTGCTCTGTTTGGCTGAACGTTACCAATCAGACAATTACTTTTCTCTTGGTGAAGGATCAAACGCCCTGAGATTAATTGAATTCATCGACTCCCAATATGAATTAAGGGATTCGAAAAACTATCAGCAAAAACCCAAGTTGGTGGTGAGTGTCGATGGAGTTAACAACCCCGAGCAATTCTTGGGAGAGAATGCTGCTTCATTTATCATTGACAACCAAAAGGAGGAATGGGTCAACATGTTGTTCAAGCTGATCGAGTCCAACGGAATGAATGCTGTTGAATTGACTCAAGAAATCAAGTTATTGACATATTCTCAACAAGAAAGTCATGCCATGGTGAAGCAATTCAAGTTCTTCAACGAGCAATTATTGAGCATATGGCGTGGATTCACCAGTACTTTCGCCAACAACCAAGCGGTGATTGTCAAACAAGACACTCCTATGTTAGGATTGATTAACGATCGTTTATTCATTGCTGAATTATCCGAGCTTGTTCACTTAAGTGCTTCTTCTTTGGAAGGTTCCGACTTTCTCTTTGTTCACTTCAACTCATTACTCTCCATTGGAAAGAGAACTGGTTTCGATTCCAGTACCTACAGTTTCTCCGTCAAAGTATTGGGAGATTACTTGAAATCGTTAGCTGAAAACTACGACCTTGTGGTGATTGTCAGGGAAGGCGACTACATGGCACCATTCCCATCCAGATTGAGAAAACGTACTCAAGAACTCGATGAGATCTTTGACCTCGATGTATCCAAGAGAAGTGTCGGATCCGTTTGCTTTGCATCCAAAGAAGCTTGTATTAGTGGAACCTCCGATTGTTCTTCTCATGGATCTTGCGGTAAGGTTGGTAGCAAATGTTGGGCCTGTCAATGTCAACCTCTGTTGAACAAGACCACACAAAGAACTACCAAATGGGTGGGTGCCGATTGCAGCAAAAAAGATGTTTCCTCTCAAACTAACCTCTTCTTATGGACTTCTCTCGTTCTTGTGGCAGTAGTGGTTTCTGGAATCCGTTTATTGGCCAGTGTTGGTTCCGCTCCATTACCTGGAGTGTTGGATGCTGCAACCATGGCCAAGAAGAGCGCTCAATAGATTCACCTTCTCATCAATTTACTCTTTCAATTCAATATAGCTTTGTTCATTTTGGTAGTAGTAACTTCCCCTAATCTCCCCTTTAGGTAATAGATTGACGTGCCTCGCACCATAAAGATGATATTTCTTGTATGATGTTTTGAGATCATTTGATTTTACTACTCAAGATGAAATCAAATAGAAGACCATTATTAACAACATTAACCCTTATCGTGGTGGTCAGCTTGATCTACTTTATGACCTCTGCCCCAGAACGGGGTTTGAGAGAGGCCGCTCCAATCAAGAGTCAAAATTTCGAAGCAAAACAAGAACAGACTTATGAAGCACTCCAGCAAAAGGAACAAGGCCAATTTTCTAACCAAGTGACCAACCAAAGAATGGGAGGAGATTTAACCGATCCTTTGGCCAAGGACCAACCCTTGTCAGACCCTCAAGACCTTCAATCAATTCCAAAACTGGTACCTGAATCATCAGTCCCTGATCTCGATTTGGAGTTTACCGACACTCCATTCATGCCGAAAATGGCTAATGAAACCCTCAAGGCACAGTTGGGAAACGCTGCATGGAGATTACTTCACACCATCTTGGCAAGATACCCAGATGTGCCAACCAAACAAGAACAGACAACTTTAGGCCAATACATCCACATGTTCGGTCAAGTGTATCCTTGTGGAGATTGTGCTCGTCATTTCCAAAAGATCTTAGCCAAATACCCACCCCAGCTTTCATCTCGTAAAACCGCTGCATTGTGGGGCTGTCATGTCCATAATAAGGTCAACGAACGGTTAAGTAAACCAGAATATGACTGTACCACTATATTGGAAGATTATGATTGTGGATGCGGTAGTGATGAAAAAGAACTGGATTCTACATTAGGAAGCGAAAGTATTGATCATTTGCGTAATATAAAGGTAGAAAATGAAAATTACCAGAAGGGAGGTTGAACATCTATGATAATGTCGCTAAGATGGTACAGAAAAGCACCAAATTTAATCACACGTTAGACTATAACGCAACAACCATCGGAGACTTTTTGACGTTGATTCAAAAGTTTCATGTTGTGATACCTGCGGTACTTATTCTGAGTTGAAGGCAATTTCCAGATATATGGAACAAGATAATCGGGTGTTCCCTGGACATAATCGACAATCCTAAATGGTTAGTTTGGTTGGAAGTAATTTGATAATATGTACATACAATTCACACGATTCTGATGCAGTTATTCGTTTTCTTTGTACCGTTCGAATCAAGCGTTCATTTAACTCTTGAATTCGTCTCAATTTAAGTTGGGCTATTTGAATGGAGAGTTCATTATTGTCTCTATTCATCATATGAAGTAAAATTTGAGTTGAAAAATGTATTCTAAGGTGCCACTGGTATTCTACCACATTTATAGTATATGTGGTGATGCGCACGAAGCCCACATCACTCTTAAAGTGTAGAGCGAAATCAAAGTATGGGGCGTTTCACAGCGTTTCATGATTATCTTGGGGTTCATTAAAGGAAGAAGAGTAACAATATGCATAACGAGATCACAGTTGCTAAAATGAGGGTGTCTCTCTTTCTTCTGGTATTGATTCGAGAAATCAACACATTTATACCAGGAATGGCCAGGATTGCCCCAAGCATCTTCAGTTGTGCATTGACCAAGTTCTGTCTTTGATCGTAGAGTTCATCTCTAGTCAGATATGCTTGTTGAAGCAATCTCTCGGCAAAGGAGTTTGCGCTATCAACACGGACTCTTTCATCCAAAATATATGCATTTGCATCCAATCCTTCCAGCTGTTCGGTGCGCTTCTTGTGAGCAGTGATATCTGATCTGACGGAGAAAAGAAGGTTGCTTTTGTTCCGTTCTTCTTGGATATGTGACTCCATGTTCAAGAACAGTTGGCGGTGTTCAGTTAAGATCTCCTTATGACGGGAAAGCTGCAGCAATTTGGAGGTGGATACGGAATTAAAGTCCTGGGCCTCGGTGATTCGATCCAACTTGTGTATGTTTTCATCCCGTTTCTCCAAAATCTGCTTGATCTGTTGATGTACACGGGATTCTTCTGGGGTTGCTTCTGGTTGCACATTGGACTGGAATTGCGAGTAATTGGTGAGCAACTGCTCTGTCTGCTTTTCGAGGTTGAGCACTGGTGACCTCGTTTGTGAAAATGTAGCAGAAGACATTCCGGGCTGGTGGCTAGTTGTTGGTGGTGGGTATTGATATCTTTCTACCACGTCAACTTTGATGATGCTGTGTGTGTGCAGGACACAGACTCAATCCTGTGCAGTCTCTTCCATCAAGTAATCACCCCAGACTTGGTCAGCAATTGCCATGTCGATGTCGAACTCAGTGGAAGAATTGACAGAGATCATTCCCGTGCCGGTGGAATACCAAATCGATGAACAGTACATCAACGGTACCGGCCTGCCACCTTCTGGGCCTCAAGCTCCTTGGAGAACTTCTTTGAAAGTACTTGGGACTATCCAAAAATACAGTGCCTACGGATTCTGTTCATTCTTGGGGCTTCACTTGGCCTCCACTGTGGTGGTGCCTGTGATCCCATTAGTGCTGTTTGAGGCCAAGCAAGAGGTTTTTGAAATGGCCCGAGCTGTTTACCAGACGATTCCGGGATTTGAAAGTACCATGATCATCGGAGCAGTTTCTGTACATATCCTCTCTGGAATCGGGATTCGTGTGTGTCGTTCGATTCTTAGAAGGCTCAAGAACGATCACACTCCCCACCATAACAAGCTTACGGAGGCATTGGAGAATCCTATCATTAAAGACGATACCAGAGATGATATTGGTCTAGGAGGTATAACTGGCTTACTAGGACTAGGCTACAGAAAATCATGGATCTCAAGACAGATCCCTTCGATGAGTCCATTGTCGTTCTCGGGGTATATCTTGATTCCATTAGTTTTAATCCATTTTACAAAGTTCAGATACTTGCCTCTTGCTGTGGATGGCGACTCTTCGTTGATCAATTTGCTGTACATCACCTATTATCTTAACCATAGCCCTGTTTACCTTGGAAATGTGCTCAATTTAGGGGCATTGGTGCTGCTTTTATGGGTGATGATGTACCACTCAGTGGGAGGATTGTTACGTATTAATCACAAATTTTCCATAAAGTGGAAACGGTTCGGTTACGTTTTAATCAATGGTGTGACGCTTGTTGGAGTTTTAAGTATTTGGGGTTTCAAAAAGGGCTCAATGGATACAACGAGTTACTTTGGTAAATCATTTATCAAATACCTTAATCGGTTCTTGTTTTAAAGCAGATGGAGCTGACATTTAGTTTGATTTCATTGGCTAATGTTAGTTGGATCCTGATGAAATCGGATAAAGTTCAAATCAAATAATCGAATCCCGTCACACCATAGAGTACTGAACAATCCTTACATATAACACCACACAGAGAAATCCACTCCAATCAAATTAAACAATCCCAACATCAAAACCCAATCCCAAAAGCCTCTACTTATCTGTGATTTTTCACCTTGTTTTTGTGACAATTATTCGAGGTACACACTAGCCAATGACAGAATTACCGATTATCACTGGATGGTAGCACTGGCCCACGCTGTGGCTTGGATGGCCCTTGCTCCGACTGGATATGAAAAATGTCATTCCGGGGCCGAGCTACGGAAAATAAGGTTGAATAAACAAATTTACTATACAAGGCATGATGATTGTAGCAGGATAGTCCTGACCAATACCGAAACCAATGATAACAACATAGTCCATCGGTGAGTAGTCTACTGGGCCAATAGTGAAACCCTCCCCAATCCTACCTTTAAACCCGGCCGTTAGTGGCAATTGTAGGGTAAATGGGATAGTGAAAAGTTCACAGTATTGGATTTAGTGGGATAATGGTTGGGTTCTGTACCAACAGAATGCCAAACTACATCGGACATAAATAACCATAATCATTATCTCTCTATATACAAACCTAAGCAGTGACAGAAGAAGCAGAAGCGGCAACTTCGGCGTCTGGACCCAAGGTTGGTTTCTTGACCAATCTCTTGGATCTGTAATCCTTGACGGCCGACTTGATGGCATCTTCGGCCAACATAGAACAATGCAACTTGACGGGAGGTAATGACAACTCCTTAGCAATGGCAGTATTCTTGATCTTCAATGCTTCATCCAAGGTTTTACCCTTCACCAATTCGGTCACGTATGACGAGGAGGCAATAGCGGAACCACATCCAAAGGTCTTGAACTTAACATCTTTGATGGTCCCGGTAACTTCATCCACTTGGATTTGTAATCTCATGACATCTCCACAAGCTGGAGCACCGACCAATCCGGTACCGACGTCGTTGTCGTTCTTATTTAATGTACCCACGTTTCTAGGGTTCTGATAGTGATCCAACACCTTTTCATGGTAGCTTCTCTTGGCGATAGAGTTAACAAGAGGAATGGCCATAGAAGGACCTCTTTGACCTATTATTGATCTAGAACTGATTCTAGCAGCTTGAATAGCACTGGTTCTTAAAACTGACTTAAACATGATGAATATATTGAAGAATAGATAATCCCGATGACACTAAATATAAAAGCGGTAAAAAGTTCTTTACATTCGCACGACCATTGCTTGCAGCGGGGGATGATTGGGTTGGCGATTAGTCAGTTATCTAGAAAATCGAGTCTGGCCCTTCATGTGCGAAAGTTGCCAGTTGACACGACTGTTATTGTAGAAAGTATTGAATTTTACAACATTTTGGATTAAATTTTCCAGTTATTGGACACCACTGAAAGTGTTATAGTGATCAAGATCTAATCGCTGGCCATCTTAGCCTGTAATCGCTACTGCATAGAAACTTCACCTATCCACCAGCACACGTTAGATGCTTGATAACCCACCCCAGCACGAATAGTCAGCAATTACGCAGACAGAAGTTGTATCTTCAGTATCTATCTAACATACTAGACAGAACCCATATCACTAACCTGATGAGGAAAGGTGAAATTCAATGGATGCTACCTTGATGTAGTTAATTCTCAGTGATGTAGTTAGTTAATTCTCAATATGGGCCAGTGTATTACAGTACATCTTTTTAGCTAGCTAGCAGATAACCCTCGCTACAGTTGCCAAAATCAGACTAATTCTCACTGATAAACAGGCACATATTTAACGAGACTAGCACCAAGAAAACCATCTCATCTCTAAAATCTAAAACCGTATATAGAAGAATAACTATTAACTTAGAAGAATAATCATTATATATGAGAGGAATAACTATTATAGATTAGAAGAATAACGTTCCAATGAGTGCAACATAAACTTTGATGAATTTTTGAATTAATTAAATTAAATTAAATTAAATGAATTAAAATTATTTAAGCTATGTCAATTTGACGATGATTTCAAGTAGAACTACTCATATTGGTTTTACTATTAAATAATGATGCTTTTGTTATCTAGCATTAACTCAGTGCCTGGCTTAGTTCTCTCCTTAGTGGGCGCACGACCTGGAATTGTTGAAGTCGTGCACCTTGCCACGCCTGTGCTCCCCTCGGGCAGCGCACGATGCGGGGAACTTCTACGCCTGACTTTCCCCGCCAGTCCCGCCTTATCGTGCACACACCATGTCATTCATGGAGTTGAAAACTCAAGCTGGGTAGTGATATTAGTGGTGGTACTTGTGGTGGTACTTGTGGTGGTAGTGCTGATGATAAGTAGTGTACCAACCACGCCGAGTTTCAAATTTTAATTGACGATGCTTTTGCAATTGTTATCACCCCAATGTCATGCTATTGTTGAATCATACTCCTACTTGTTTGACCCCTGACCCAAATGTCTAAATTTTTGGAATTTTTTTTGAAATCGCTAATAGTGCCCAACTACTAGCAGATGAGGAAATTCCGGTTACGCCGTTCATCGGTTCATCGGTTCATCGGTTCATCATCACCTTGCAGATCACCCAAGCCAGGCGTTCAATTACCAATAAAAATGCCAAATTCGCCAAATGCTATGCAATTGCCAATTGCCAATTGCCGTGCCGATCGTTCCATGCGCACCCACACCAATCCGTGGCCGTAACCGGAAGTTCCATCCTGTATACAGACCACATCAGCGCACTTCTCTCACATATTCCTGCACAGAAATTACGCCGTCATGTGTAGTCAATGCACGTGACGCCGTCGTAAATTATAAGTAGATCTTATCGTACTATTTGAATCTAGCTACTGCCGCCCATTCTATTATAATTGCCATTAGCTTCTACATTGATTAAACTGGCACGCCATGAGTTCAGCTGGGATATCATCCAGCCCTCCCATTAATTCTTCCATAGATTATAATACTGGAGTATCCAATGGAGATGTGGATTGGTTGTTCCGGGGAAGATCCAAGAAGTTGACCAAGAAAATGAACAGTTGTGAACCGAAACTTGAAAGAGATTCTAAATCTTCTGCCGGTACAGGAACATCAACAGAAACTACAACAAGTCCCAAAAAATCCAAACCACGTCAAACTTCTATTCCATCTGATACTGGTTCTACTTCTACCAGCAACACGGCTGGAGCAGATGGACCATCTGGTCCAAAAATATCCGATACTGCAGCTTCTGCTTCTGCTTCTGCTTCTGCTTCAGCAAAAGAAAAAGAACCTTCTGTATCTAAACCCGCCACTACTAATGGGTCAAATACCAACACATCCTCTGTTGCTTCTCCAGCAACTACATCATCAGCCAATCCAACTTCTAAGGCGACCAAGGCGGTTTCCAAGGCAGTCCCCATCCCCAATGCCAAAGATCCCAAAAGTCAATCCACACCTCAAATGACACCTCCAGATAAACTGTCAAAGCTTGATATGTTCAAATTTGGAAGATCGAGGTCCACCTCTATTTCAAGTGCAACCCAGGCATCACCTTCAGACAGCAGTGCTACAAAGCGCAGGGGAAGCTCGATAGGGTTTGCACCTACTTTCACTCCTGAAACAGAAAAACAACGGTCAGGCTCAGTTTCTAGTCAGTCTTCGAACAATAGTTTATCCAGAAGCAACTCTACTGGTAAATCTCGATCCATTTTCAGTTCTCTTTCATCAAAGTTTAAAGGCAGCAATAATTCTACCCCACCACAACAACAGCAGCAACAACAACAAACAGCGTCTGGAATAGCATCAATTGGACTTCAAAAAGTCACTGCTGGTCTTTTGGGAAGCTCAGAAGATTATCTTGTATCTAAAAGCATGGATACTATTAGCACAACTCCTCCAAATAGATCTCGTTCTGGCTCCTTCAGAGATGGACAAAACCGCTCACGTTCGGGCTCAAAAGATTCGACGACATCATTTTCAAAAGCGGGAAACAGGGACTCAGTTGGAAGTGGAGGTGATGGTATATCTGGTAAATTTTTCAAACGGAAGTCATCTTCGCTGGTTCCCAGGGTGATTCTCAACAGAAATAAATGCAGAATTGAATCTCCACTTGAAGAAATCAATACTACAAACATAAAAAGAGTTACTTTTGCTATTGATAAATTACAATACGATCCTCAACAACAAATTCCTTCAAGAAGACCCAAAAAGGGTAATGTTTTGATTCCTGAAGATCTCATGGCACCACCTCCAAGATTATCCTTAGGTATATCCTTGAGTGATGGTGCTAAAATTTCACAAGAATATAAATGTACTGAGAGTGAATTGCATTCAGCCATTGAAGCCCACCATCGGGCATTATTGGAAGCAGAAAAACATGCGCATGAAGCTCATATGTCTGCAAAGAGAATTGCAGCAGAACTTCAAGTGAAAAGCAAGAAATTTAAATTCGAAAAGGATGAAGAATCGGAACTCGAAGCTGAGGTTGCAGTGGAAAACAGATTCAATCAAAGTAATAATGAAAGTGCTAATGACATTGATAGTCCTCTTCACGTACATGAAAATCATTTTGAAACCACCGAAGCTGAAGAGCCAGAAGCGGAAATCACCTTAGAGAACATTTATACCAGATGTTGTCATCTCCGTGAAATTTTACCCATTCCTGCAACTTTGAAACAACTCAAGAATAAATCCAAACCATTGCAAGTTCTTAAATTACTCAATCCTAAACCCACCTTGATTGATGTTTTATCATTTAGTGATTTTATCGCTATTACTCCTATCAACACCATGATATTTGATAATGTCAGTATCACTACTGAAATGTTAAAGCATTTATTAGCATCATTACAATATAACCCTTCATTAGAAAAACTTTCTTTAAGAAATGTTTCTATTGATGAAGCTGGTTGGTCTTACTTGTGCAAGCTTATTACTGTAAATAACAACATCAAAAAGCTTGATATCTCACAACAAAGAATTAAATCTGATACCAAACCAAATTGCATAAGATCTGCTATGAACTGGCATTTATTCATCAACTGTTTGGTTTTAAGAGGTGGAATGGAAGAATTGGTGATTAACGGTTGCAAGTTATCAGATGATATTTTCCAGGCATTGATCGACCGAGCATTAATATTAAACACTTATAGATTGGGAATCGCTTCAATTGAATTGAATATGTTCAAGGCTAAAAAGGTAGCAAATTGGATTATTGATGAAAAATCAAAATGTGTTGGTGTTGATATAGCATTTAATGATTTGAGTCAAGGACAGTTGGTGCCTTTCATTGATGCATTTAATAATTGTCCTGATTCAAAGCTTATATTCTTTTCATTGAACTCTACGAACTTAACCAATGTTGAGCAAACTAGTGAAATGATACAAGCACTTAGCACCATCAAAACTTTAAGATTCTTAGATTTAAGTTCTTTACCTGCTTTATTCCCTTCAATTATTTCAAAATTAACGGAATACTTACCCAATTTCAAAAGTTTGAAACGTATTCATTTTGATTTAAATGAATTATCAGTACAAGCAATCAGAGCAATTGCTGATATAATTCCTAAGGTGCCAGGATTATTACACGTATCCTTATTAGGCAATAGGAATTTGGATGATAATGCAGCTGGAAATTTATACACTGCTGTTAAAATGTCTCAATCGATTTTTTCATTGGACTTGGATTATGACTTGGTTCCTGATGATTTATCACAACGGATTGCCTTCTACTTAATGAGAAATATGGATCTTATCATGGATGAATTTGGTGCAAGAAAATCGAATCCTGCTGTTCACGTTCACGGCGATGGTGATGATGAATTGATGTTTGATGGATCTTTATTAATGCAAACTGCTGAAAAATTGTTAAGAGAAAGTGAAAACAATCAAAAGGAAGATTTGAAGATCCAAAAATTGATCACAGATGCTATGATTGAAAGAACCAGATCTTTCAGAAATGGAATACATAGAAGTATTGATGATTTATTTGCCAAGAGAAATCAAGGAACAATATCTTTAGAAGAAAAGGAAACATTATTAAGATTGTGTCTTTTGGATAGTTCATTAGAAAAATTGGTGCAAATGTTTGAAGAAAGAGCTAAAAGAGATTCTGGTTCTGGTTCTGAGGAGGCATCACCAAAAACAAATGAACCACCTAAAAAGACAATCCCAAGTATCAAATTACCACCTCAAGATCAATTACATAAAAGTTCTAATGAATTGATAACCGCAGGACCAATACTTTCACCACATAATACCGAAAAGCCCTCACCATGTCACTTGTCTACACTCGAACCAAGTGATCAACCACATCAAGTGGTGATTGAATCATCATCTGACGGTACCCATGTTCCAATTGATAATTCAACAGGAAGGCCCGTTTTGATGAGATCCATTAGTCATACCTCAATCCATGCCAAAGAACAAGAGCAGGAAGAGGGTGAATTCCATAGATTGGGATTCTATATTCAACAAAGAAAACATGAAGGTATGGAGGGACATGATGGTCATAATCCATCTAAACCAGATATTACGCCAATCCTCAACCTGTTACCTTCAGGTTCTGAATTAAGAGAAGCAATTCTCTCAGCTAAAGGAATTGAATCAGTAACGGAATTAGTTCATAATATTGGTACTAATAGAGTTAGTTTGGACAAAATTTATGGCACTCTTAAATTCCCATCTGATGAGGATATGCATGATAGCCAGTCTATTGATTCGTTTACTGATGCAAATGAAGAACCTGCAAAATGTGAATCAGTAACAGCAGTGGTGGATGAAGTTTACGATAAACTCTTGAATGATGCCGAAAGAGTTAGACTGAACCGAAGTGATCAAGGTTAACCTCCCCTGATATAGTTAATTTTCGTAATGTACTATAAATAATCGTGACTACAGCATGTATCAATAATATGTTTATAAAATATAATTACACTATTGAATCGCTTATTGAGCAGCTTGGAATTCAGCGATCTTCTTGGAGATCTTAGCGTCTCTTTCAGCCTTGGTCAACTTAACTTGTCTGAACTTCTTGGATTCAGCAGCGTATTGTTCCTTGGTGAACTTCTTTTCACCGGCCTTGTGAGCTGGGTCTTCTCTGATCTTAGCGTGAGCTTCAGTGTAGACATCTTCAATGTCTTCAGCTTCGATTTCGTCAGCGATGTAACCCTTGAACAAAGTCTTGTACTTTTCTTCATCGTCATCCATCAATTCTTCAATGTATTCAGCAACGTGACCACCGAAGATGTACTTTCTCAACAATTCAGCGTCCAATTCTTCGGACTCGATATCCCAACCTGGGAATCTGTTAGCAGAGTGAGGAACGTACAAACCACCGTCAGAAGCACCCTTCAAGACACCGAAAATTCTGGCACCGGTGGTGGTTCTTTGCAAACCAATGTCCAAGTAGACCTTGAATGGTCTTGGACCGTCTTCAACAGCTTGGGTCAATTCGAATTCACCTTCAACTTCTTCAACACCTTGGTAGGTCTCGTCCAAGCCCAACTTTTGCAAAGCTCTTCTGGCAACCAACAAACCGGTAGCGTAAGCAGCAGACCAGTTAGTCAAACCGTGGGTAATACCGTATCTTGGCAATTCATGGGAGTAAGCAGCGGTCAAAACAATGTCACCGGTGATTTGGGAAGAGACAATTTGGGCAATGATGTCCTTGTTGGTGATTCTAACAACCAATCTGTACTTTGGGGTGTTGTACTTGGCCTTGTGTTGGGTAACCAATCTCTTTCTTTGGTAGTAGTCGGTCTTACCCTCTTGTCTTCTACGGAAAGGGGTTTGGAAACGAGAGTGGTAAGAGGAGGACTTCAAGGTCTTTTGGAAAGCCATTTTGAAATTTGATGATGATGTGGAAAATTATTAGCGAGGGCTCGCTTTATGTATAGAGAGAATTTTTGAAAAATTTTCAGTCTGGTAAGTACACGCAGTAAGAAATTAAGATGGCCCTGATAAATCTGAGTATAGTGCGTATATTTGAGCATGATGACATGAAAATAACGGTGTCCCAAATGAGTGCAAAACGAGCCTACTCTATGGATATGTCTTAAAATCACTCTGGAGTACAGGTTGATTGGTGTATACAAAAAGTGAATGAGAAAAGGTCTTTTACCCTAATTCATCTCAACCTGATTACTAATGATACCAATCATATCCTCATGGTGTAGATTTCAATAAATACTGTATATAACTAACTAGCCACAGTGGATTCGCTGCAGAAGCAGCAAAGTATGTAAATTATAGCCATCGTGAACGATTAAGATATCCTCAAAACATCCCATTGAGCGTATCATGATGAGAGGCCCCAAAAGAGGTCAATTAGTTCTTAGCTAAGTCATCTCACTTTAATACTCCGATTGTAAATACTGCAACACCTGCCACTATCATACTCTTGCCTGCTGCACTAAGATATTGTTTTTTATCATTCAGTTTATCTGAGTTTAATTGTAATAGAAGAGATAAAATTGCCAGGAATATTAGAACGGCAGCAATAATTACAAGTAATGTAATAAATAATTCGTTGTTGGTCACCATATAATAATTTCAATCACACCAACCTTCCAAAATTCCTTGCAATTCTAATATTTATTGCCAAGATTGATTTAAATGTACACTCTTTTTTAAAGCCTATTTTATTTTCTTTCTCTGAATCACTATAGTAACTTACCAGATCTTCTAAGTGTACTTCTTTGTCCTTTTATAGACATTATTTTGTGGCTGTTTTCATATTTCAGGGGTGTTAGGTAGACTTGATAAGCATATGAATTCCTGATTACGTAAGCACTCACAGTGTCTACATTCTCCAAACCTTAAAGTATAATCGTAAATTTGACTATCTTACTATCTGTTCTCGAAGTTTCCCTGTAGGTGAACACGAGATTTAGTTTTTGAGAAGATCTAACTAAGCTGAACCAAAATACATAATCAAAATTTATTTGTTGTAATAGGTTTCAAATCAATACCACCACCACCAGCATATTTGATAACATGAATATCGGTATCAGAAGTGAATTTAACTGGGGCAATTGAGACTAACCTATCATCCAAATCAAACACAATATAGGCGTGTCTCATGAAACTGACTCCAAGGTGGTTAATATTGTATAACAAAACAGAGCTTTGAATCCCCAATAAGCAATTCGGAAGCTTTAATTCACTGTATGGAATCTTGATGAGGGCAGTACCAAATTTGAATGTCAAAAACTTATCACTTGGGAGATTACACGAATCCACTTTAAATGAGTTGGTTTTGGCATCATATGTTGCGCCTACTGCTCTGCCAGCTTCCATAAACAAATCTTGTGGTAACCAAATATCTGACAATCCTGAGTCCAAAAGCACTAATGTGTTCTTCATGTCGTGGGTTACTCCATTACCGTCTGTGATACTTTCTAATTGTAGCGATAATGTGTTATCTTTGAGGTAGAAGCTGTTCAAATTACCCTCATACTTGGCACGATCAATACCACCAAAGAGTATATTTCCACCTTTTTCATACTCATTAGTCAAGTAAAGAGAATATGCATTCTTGTTAATTAATCCCTTTCCTTTTAATATTCCAGGAAACGTTATGGCTGTATTCGTTTTCGATCCACTTGGGTACGAAGTTCCCAACATTCCCCACCATCTCGAGGTATTGTGCACAGCATCAAAGACGACGTTGTTAATGGTAGGACCATTAGGAATAGTTACTTGATCATAAGCGAAGACTCCGATGGCAGTATCGTTTCCTCCATAAAAAATGTTATATTCGTCATCAGTGGCACGATAACTCGAAGAAGTTGCATTGTCAAACGAGCCATATACGAAATTACACTAGCGGCCATCACATGTAGTTAATGGAACCCATAAATCTGCACTTCCTGTATCCACTTGAACACCTACTTTCTGGTGGTCCGAACCGAACTCGAGATCAAGTATGTAATAATACTTATAATTGTCTAAATCACCGGAGATATCAGCAGCGTTTGAAACAGCAACATTTGAGACAGCAGAATTTCTTTATGGCAGATTGCTAATTCCTTTCTTGAGGCTGACGTCTAATTTAACATATCCGTCTCCAATATTCTTCTTTTCAATATTTGGAACTAAAGCTGCAAAAATCGATTGGGACAAGAGAACCGTCCAAATAATTCCAAAAAAGAATAATTTGGTCATTGAGTTAATTTCAAGTGCCGGGAGGATTTAAGAAGTCGAAAAATCTCAAGTCTTTTATACAATTTTGGTAATTGGTGGCTTTGTAGAGTTTGGTGGTTGCAATTGATTATTGGCTTTTCTCGCTAAATTGAGAACTGGCATTATTTCGCAATATTCATTCCGGTATGCATTAATTTGAGCACAAATGAAATTGACATCAACTACAGATATTGCGTCTCTAGATGCAGTACACCAGGTTGACTTGACAAGTAGCTGTAGTGGATAACCAGCAAAGGAACGTGGCGACACTTGAACTTGAACTTGAACTTGAATTGAAATTGAACATGGACCCTGGAAATTATTTTTCAAATTACGACAAGGGAAATTATTACCGGTATAAATGGAACTAGTTCGAGTAGAACTGGCAATTTGGTAAAATTGTGGGTTGGGAATGCTATTTATTTCGATTATGATAAACTGGTTTTCTCGAATCTACTACTCCACCTTCAGTTTCACAGTATGTGATCACTCATTAACCCAATAGTTCTGCAATTGAGTTTCCAATATTTACAATCAGGCATCTGGATCAGAATCTTCGAAATTTCTTGATGAAGTGACTGAATCTTTTTCCACTTCTTCTGTTGTTTAGCTTCACTTGGACAACAGCAATATCATGTAAATCATAAGGTGGAGGTACTTTAGTCGTTACCTTCAACAGTGTCAAACATTCCGTGGGGTTCGGAATTAGGTGCTGCACCAATTGCAATTGAGGCCAAAGCCCACCGAATGAAAGAGAATAAATTTTGCTCGATGAGTATTCTGTCAAATCATCTGGATCCCTCAATAATTTGCACCAACTTCAATTGAACTCGGAAAGTTATTCTATTGTTGCTGCAAAATTCTGCTAAGCCTTACATGCGCTTTTTAAGAATAAGGGGGAGGAAGAACTTTTAACTTTGACTTTTAATATAATTCAACAAATGAATTGCCAATCTGGACAAGAAGGAGCCCATGGTCTATACTTTAATTCATTCATTTCAAAAATATTGTGGGATTCATCCAATGAACCAATACACCAATGAACCAATGAGCCGATTGAACCGAATAGATATTCAGTTTCATAACATTCAATTGAATATTTACTTGTTTGATTGTTCTATAGTGGCTACATGAATTTTCCAATAAGAGTGATAAATTGCATTAGTAATGCATCATTTTGTCCATGATTTCTATTCTATCGAAGTTGCATGAACGTTTCCCATTCATCTACCGCTTTCTATCACAAAATTTAATCAGCATAGTGTTCAAGATCAGTTGATTTCGTAATTAAAAGTAACCTTGAAGCTATTTAGGTCAGATCAAGAGGATAAAAAGGCAGATCAACCAGATAAAAAGGCAGAACACCGAACAAACATGGATAACATGTCGTCAGAAGAAGACTATTTGAAGACAGAGAACAATCTGAAAAAGAAAAATCTGAAAGAAGAGCAATCAATAAGAGACCAGTAACAGGGTTAGCTTAAGCTTCAAGCATAGAGTTGAAGAAGCATTTCACTTTTAACTTAATACCTATTCAGTACTGAAGACTAATTGATTACGCTGCTGAGACACCTCACAAATGGCTCTTTGGCCGAGCGGTTAAGGCGGTAGACTCAAGTTCTACTATCGTAAAGATGCGTGCGTTCGAATCGCGCAGGAGTCATTATTTTTGTTTTACTATTAATTCCCGGTCACGTGCAGTAATCATCTGATAATGTATTGCAATTTGGTCTGGACACGTACCAGTATAAAGGCAATTTCACCTAATAAGCAACAACCCAACCATGACGGCTGCTACCATCACTTCACTTCTAGACACTGATCTCTACAAATTGTTTATGCATGCAGCCGTGCACAGACATTTTTCTGGGGTCAATGTCGTCTATCGTTATAAAAATAGAACCCCTGAAATGGTGTTGAACGACCAGGCTATAGCCTGGCTCAAGGAGCAAGTGCTTTTATTAGGGGAATTGAGGTTTACTGCTGATGAAATCGAATACTTGCGTGAAACCTTACCACAGATGCCGTCGGAGTATTTGAAATATCTTGAGGATTTCCTGCTTGATCCATCATCTCAAATCCGTTACACTGGAACCTCCAATGCTGACTTTGGTATTGAGGTTGTTGGTGATTGGGAAAAGACCATGTTGTATGAGATTCCTTTATTAGCATTGGTATCAGAATCCTACTTCAAATTTGTGGACTCTGACTGGAATTATGATGGCCAATTTGAATTGGCCCAGCAAAAGTGTCAAGAGCTATTTGCCAATGATTGTACCTTTAGCGAGTTCGGAACAAGAAGAAGACGTTCGTTCAAATTACAAGATCTTGTGGTAAGAGCCTTGAAGGAGTACTCCTGTGATCACCCAAAGAGCTCAAAACTTTTAGGTACTTCGAATGTGCTTCTTGCAAAGAATTATGGCTTGAAACCTCTGGGAACAGTTGCTCATGAATGGTACATGGGAATTGCTTCCAAAACTCAAGATTATGCCAATGCCAACAGATTGGCCATGGACTATTGGCTTGACACATTTGGGCCAGAGTATGCTGGGCTTGCGTTGACTGATACCTTTGGAACCGATTCCTTCTTGAGAGTGTTTGACAAGCCATACGCTGATTATTACCTGGGGGTAAGACAAGATTCTGGAGATCCTGAATTGTATGCCGAAAAGATCGCCAAACATTTTTCAGATTTGGGTTATCCTCCACAGTCTAAAATCATTTGTTACAGTGACTCATTGAATATTGAAAAATGTGTTAAATTGAAAAAGAGCACCGATGCTCTTGGATTGATTGCTACTTTCGGGATCGGAACGTTCTTCACTAACGATTTCAAATCTTTGAGTCCTCCTCATAACAAATCACATCCCATGAATATTGTCATCAAACTAAAGGAAGTAGCAGGAAACTTCTCCATTAAAATCAGTGACAATGCAGGCAAAAACATGGGCGATAAAGAAACGGTTGCAAGGGTTAAAAAGCAACTTGGATATGAAGAAAAAGAATGGGTGGAAGGAGATGAAAGTAGAAGATGGTAGGATGTTATAGATTAATTATTTATATGCCATTTAATAAGATAAAAATATTATTGGAGATCTTATTTGTTACTCCATGTTAATATCAATTTAAACGTAGAGAATGTTAAGAGAAATAAAAGGTAAAAATAAATCAGAATAACTAAAAATTTAGAATTATAAATAAATTATTAAGAAATAGAAATGCAATTGAAGCAAAATTTATGGCATTCAAGTGGAATGATAAGTTTCTACAATAACATTCAAACATCAAGTTGTTTTTTTGGACTTGGTTGATCTATATGAATTGAGTCAAGAGAACAATTATGTAATTACAAAAGTACACTATGAGATCACTTGTCACCTGCATATTTCGAATAATGTTAATAATGTTAATAATAATAATAATTTTAATAAATTTAAGAAGTGCTTGAAGGAAAGTTTTTCAGGTTATTTAATTATGAATGTTACGAAATGGACCCAATAGTCTAAAATTGACGTTATCTTAGATATAATTTTTTGACTATATGCAAATTACCCCATATTGTATGGCCATAATTATGGAAATAACTAATATAAATAATATATCTAATATAAATAATAGAGATAAATGAGTAAAAGAAAACTAGGGCTAAAATATCCAAAGATCCCAAATCAAAAGCCTAGGGCCCTATAATTAGTAATCTCATATGTATGGTTAAGTTGTCCATGATTTCTCTATCAATGCTCATTCCACGTTCGTCTTGGAACTCATCGCACGACCCATAATATCATCTATAACTACCACTGTTGACGACATGGAATTGAAGCACGAAAGATTGCTTGAGGTTCTAACCGTAGCCAGCTCGCCAGAGAGATCCAACAAGCAGCAAGAAGCGGAGTCTCAGTTGAAAACTTGGGAAATCATCCCGGGCTATCATCACTTACTTCAACAGGTGTATCTTTCACAAGATATCCTGTTACAGATCCGATGGCTTGCCATTATATGTTTCAAAAATGGAGTCGACAAGTACTGGAGGACATCCAAGCAAAACTCCATTACCAGAGAAGAGAAAGAACATATCAAATCCAATGTGTTCAAACTTATAAATGAAAAGAACAACCAACTTATGATCCAAAATGCTCAAGCCATTGCAAAAATCTCCCGGTTCGATTTTCCTAACGATTGGCCCAACTTATTCGATGACTTGACTCTGAGCTTGACCCTGTGTGTCATGGCCAATGATCTTGTTTCTACGGATAATCTTCTCATTATTCTTAATAGAATCATCAAAGCCATTTCCCTGATAAGAATCGGAAAAAGCAGAAATGCCATGCATCAAAAAGTCGTTCCTCTTGTCCCAGTTCTTTTCAATTTATACCTTAAAACATTCGAAGAATGGACGGGAAATTTGAACTTAGGCTTGATGCAAATCTGTTATCTTTGCTTGAAGAATTTGAGAAGAATATTACCTGAGATTTTTGAGCAAGCATCAGAGATTGCCGATTTCGTTCAGTTTCTTAATATCTCGGTCGATCACTTACAATTATTGATAATGAAACATGATAAATATTCATCTGATTTGATTGAAAGATACGTGAAATGTTTCAGCAAATTGTATTTGGATCTCATTAATGCCAACCCCACCAGTTTTATTTTATTACCATGTTCCACCAAGATTTTAACTACTTATATGTCATTACTAGAACAAAAAGCTGAAGATGTTTATATGAGCAATGAGGAAAATGATTTTTGGGAAACACTTGCATTAAAAGGATTTCTAATTTTGAAAAGAATCATCACTTATTTATTTAAACGTGGAGCTATAAGCTTGAAACAAAGAAATAATAGAGCAGAAATAGATAAAGCAATTGCAAATATGAAACAATACTTCTCACCACAAGTATTGAGAGGTTTCTGTGATTTGATCATTAATTGGTACTTGAGACTCAAGTTCAGTGACCTCGAGGAGTGGTTAATTGAACCAGAAGTTTGGTTCAACGATGCATTTTCTGCTAATTGGGAATATCAAATCAGAGCATGTTCTGAAAACTTCTTCCAGGATTTAATCAAGTATTTCAGAGACGAACTTGGGGATTTTGTGGTGGAGAAAATGTCTAATACCATTACTACTGAGAAAGAGAAACACAAAAGCTTGCATCTGGAAATTCTCCTGGAAGATTCCATCTTTTGTACATTTCAATTGTCGAGCCATTCCCTTGCCGATCAAGTGAATTTTGATCAATTACTCACAAATATTTTTATACCACGGGGCTACAATAGTCAGAATAGAATAATTCAAAGAAGAATTTGTTTGATATTGAATGAATGGATTCCAATTCAATGTTCCAATGAAAATAAAGTCGAGGTTTATAAACTTTTGAACCATTTGCTTGATCCGTCAAATAATTGTATTGTTCGCATGTCTGCGATTCAAACATTTAAAGTTATCATTAATGATTGGGATTTTGTCAAGGTAGATTTCAAACCTTTCTTGAATGATACTATTAAGAATATTATTGCAGTTTTAAGTGAAATGGAAAAAGTGGAATCAAAATTGCATATTTTGGGTACAATTTCTATTATAATTGAAAGAAATAATCCTTTAATTAGTAAAGAATCACTCTTTGATATTTTACAAATTATACCAGGATTTTGGCAAGCCGCTAATTCGGGTGATCATAATGAAGCCATCTTGAGAAATTCATTACTTAGACTTCTTAGAAGTCTTGTGATTGCTTTGAATGAACATTCAAGTGAAGCTCAATCATTTATTATTCCTGTGATAGAGAACTGCTGTTCTCCAACTTCACCTAATTATTCTTTGTTGGCAGAAGATGGATACGATTTGTGGTTGACAATCACTCAGTTTAACCAAGCACAAGCTTCAGAATCACTCGTCAAGTTATTTGAGTTGATTCCATATGCATTAGAAACTTCCACCGAAATCCTTCCCACGATTTTATCTATTGTAAGGAGTTATGCCCTTTACGATTATCCATTTTTCGAATCAAATGTGGCGGTGGAAATATTCAGAATTCTTTCAGGGTATATTGCTACCATGAGAGATGATTCTTTTAATATTCTTATTGCTATGATGGATATTCTATTCCTTAGATTATCCAATAATGAAACATTTATTGAGAATATGATTAATAGTGGATTTTTCAAAGCTATGATTGAATATTGTTACAGTGACAAGCAAGCCATTTCTCAAATTAATAAGGTTTTCTTGATTATCTCCAGGTTAAGTAATGTGCCCCAGATTTTCTTCAAAGTTCTTCAACATTTGAACGTGGACATCAAAGATTTCATTACATTATGGTTAAGATTATTCACAAACAACGGTAATCCTCGTAATAAGAAAATCAATTTAATGGCATTAGTGAATTTCACTTCATTTGCAGTTGTAACCGGGGTGCCATTAACTGAAGAATTATTAGATTCAGTGAAGAAGACACTTTTTTTCTTGGAAGAAGTGAATGAATCGGATTCAGGAGTTTGTGATGCTTATAAGCAAGATTTCGTTTATGAGGATATCGACGACTATTCATATTTGGACCCAGATATCAAGCCAAATGGAGAAAAATTGAGATATCAACATTTACTTGAGTCTGGTGATCCAGTTTATAGTACAAACCTTAAGGTTTTCTTGAGGGAAAGACTCGGTGCCGTCAGACAAGAATTGGGAGACAGTTTTGCTGGAATAATAGAAGACCAATATGTGAGGGACCAATTGGGAGTTTAAATAACTTACCAAAACATACTTGATCCATTTAGAGTCAGATCCATATAGAGAAATAAGTATAAAAAATAATAGTATAATAAAAATAGTATATAACCAATTTTTAGAGTAGAAAACTTTACGCACTTCAAAATATAACTACTTTAAAGTAATTGAAGAAAATGGCACTTGAATTGCTGGAGTTGAGTAAATTGATTAGCTGGCTAGTGTTATTAGTGAGGTTCAAAATGTCTTCTCACTCACTTACTATCACCACAATGTCGCTATGTCGCGCGCACAATCAGTGGTCAACATCGGTGGCAAGAATCAATTACCTTCTTAACCTGCCATCATGTTTAGAAACAACTACGACAACGATTCCGTTACATACTCTCCAACAGGAAGGTTGTTCCAGGTGGAATATGCATTGGAAGCAATTAAACAAGGAAGTGCCGCCGTGGGACTTGTTTCCAAGACTCATGTTGTATTAGTAGCATTGAAGAGAAATGCAGAGGAATTGGGTTCATACCAGAAGAAAATCATTAAGGTGGATGATCATATGGGAATTGCCTTGGCAGGATTGGCCCCAGATGCCAGGGTGTTGTCGAATTTCTTGAGGAAGCAAGCCATGAGCTCCAAGATGATATTTAATAGACCGTTACTGACATCCAAGGCAGTATTGTCAATTGCCGATAAAGCTCAAGAAAACACTCAATCATATGGCTCCAGACCTTACGGTGTTGGTTTGTTGGTTTCCGGATACGATGAAACCGGAGCTCATTTGTATGAATTCCAACCATCTGGATCAGTATTAGAGTACTTTGGTGCTGCCATTGGTGCCAGATCACAAGCTGCTAGAACATACTTGGAAAGAAACTTGGACACCATCAGAGAAACAGAGACCGTGGAACAATTGATTGTCCATGGATTGAATGCTTTAAGAGACACTTTATCTCAAGATGTTGAGTTGACCTTTAAGAATACCTCTGTGAGTGTGGTGGGAAAAGATACAGACTTCACTATTTATGATGACGAAAACGTACAACAATGGTTGGACAAATTGGATTCCGTTTCAAATGCTAGAAACAGAGAAGAGGATGACGATGACAATGCCAATGATGATAATAATGATGCCCCAGACACCCAAACAGAGGATAGAATGGAAACCGACGAGTAAGAGTAACTAAGCTCGATGCGTTGATCGTATAATCTTCTAATATATACAGAATAGAGGTGAAATCAAAAAGATTTGAATCTATTTGAATTGATTAATATGTACCTGTAATAGTGAACTAACACATATTCATAAAGTAGTAGTATGCAAAACTACTTCAAGTTTTGTTGTTCACGTTGTTTCATGGCAACCTGTTGAATGTATTGGAGACATTCTTGTTGCATTTCGTTAAGCTCATTATTTAAAGTGTCGGGATTATGAAACACTCCGCGTTGTTGTATGTCAAGAATCTTGGATCTGATTTTATCAAGGTGGCTTGATATAGAATTTCTTTCTTCTTCAGCCATTAATTCACCAAATTGAAGAATGGCATTTTCTGTATCAGTGCAAATGATTTCTGCTCGTGAGGCATGCTCAAAATATTTCCTTGCTTCTTCATCTTTATCTTTATTTGCTGTACTATCATCAAGAATCTTTTTGATTTCTTCTTCTGAAAGTCCGGTTTCACCAGATACTTGAATTGCCACAGTGTTATTCTTACCATAATGTTCCAGTTCTTTGGGGTAAGGAGTCTTATCAGCAGCAGAAACTCCAATAATACCATCTGCGTCAATTTCAAAATTCACTGCAATTTGTGGAGTTCCTTTCGGGCCCAGAGGAATATTTGATAATTTGAAGTTACCGATCAACTTGTTATCTTTAACTAAGGATCTTTCACCTTGGAAAACTCTGATTTCCACTCCTGTTTGCCCGTCAACTGCTGTTGAAAAAACTTGCTCTTTCTTCACTGGAACAGGAGAGTTTCTGGGAATCAACGGACTGAAAATACCACCGTAAGTTTCTATTCCTAAAGATAACGGTGTTACATCAAGAAGAACCACATTTTTTATCTGGCCAGATAACACTGCACCTTGTATGGCTGCCCCCAATGCAACAGCTTCATCAGGGTTGATGGCAGTACTAGGCTTCTTGTTAAATAATTCTTCCACCACCTTCCTAATTTTTGGCATTCTTGTCATTCCTCCCACAAGTAACACTTCATCTATATCTTTAATTTTCAATTCTGCATCCCTGATACATCTCTTCACCGGATCAATAGTTTTATTGATTAAGTGAAGCGACATTTCATCCAATTCATCTTCTGTTAATTTTAATTTAATATGTTTATCACCAGTGATGAATGGTATGTTAATTTCGGTTTCTTTGACATGGGATAACTCAATTTTGCACTTTTCAGCTGCTTCTCGTATTCTTTGTACAGCCAAGCGATCGCTCAGTATATCCAAACCATCATTTTCTTTCTTAAACGTATCGATAATATAATTTAAAAGGAGAATATCGAAATCTTCTCCCCCAAGATGGGTATTACCATTGGTGGCCCTGACTTCGAATACACCATCCTCAATATCCAAAATCGAAATGTCGAAAGTTCCTCCTCCCAAATCGAACACTGCTACCACACCATCCTTTTGTTTCTTATCCATACCATATGCCAATGCAGCAGCTGTTGGTTCATTGACCACTCGTAAAACATCCAATCCTACTAATTTTCCGGCATTTTTAGTAGCTTGACGTTGGGAATCATTGAAATAAGCAGGAACTGTCACCACCGCATGTTTTATCGGAACTTGTTCTGGATTGAGATGACTTTCTGCAACATGTTTCATTTTCTCGAGAATAAACCCTCCAATTTCCGAAGGAGATACTTGCTTACCCCACGAGGTGGAAACCCATGCATCTCCATTGCTATGAGGTACGATTTTGTAAGGAGTATTGATCAAATCACGTTGGATCTCTTCATCCTCATACTTCTTTCCTATCAATCTTTTGGTGGCAAAAAACGTATTTTGAGGATTGATGGCTGCTTGTCTCTTAGCAGTCAATCCCACCAAGTTCTTTTCGTTGTCTCCATCTTTGACAAAGGCTACCACAGAAGGAGTTGTTCTTTGGCCTTCTTCGTTATCTAGGATCCTTGGTTCATTCGCTTCGACCAATGCTACCGCGGAATTGGTTGTTCCGAGATCAATGCCTATCACTGAATGGAATCTGCTGAGAACATATGATCCACCACGTATTGGTCTCCTTAGAGTTCTTAAAGATGATCTAATCATGTTGATAAGAAGAGTAGCGATATCTTGCCTAATGTAGTGAGAGAAAAAAGTATATCGCACTAAGCATTGGGCTACTTTAATTAACATCACTGAAAATGTCACCAATCCCGCACCGCAATTAATGAGCCTCCAACGATAGAGAGTCTTAACAAGCATCACACTAAAACTACTAGAGAATTCAATTTGGGGATCTATAATATTTGGACGAAGTTTAACCAATAGATCCATGGAAAGAATTAATTGTCCACAGAAGAATTAATTATTCACGGCAAGAATTACTTATTCACGGAGAATTACTTATTAGTTGTCTTTCCTAAAAGATGATTAAATATATTCTATGTACAATTGGGAATTTGATAGGATTCTTGTGGTATAATTTAACATCAATTATATGACACCAAACCTTTGGAATTCATGTGTTCAAAATAAACCAAGAGATTGTCGTAGCCACAGAGTTCATATATATGTAACGTTTGCTCTCTCGAAATATCCATTGGAGTCAATTCTTGACATTTAATCACTCGTTCTTCCCTGGAAAGCAAATCGAAGATTCGACAATAATCTTCACCTTCAAGTGCTATTAATATTCCCACATACAATCCAGTCACGTCTTGATGAACCCACACCGTAGAATTATTGTAGGTGACAATCTGACCCGGATTGATTTCTAGCTGTTCAGATTTCAAAGTGGTAAAGTTTCCAAACTGATGCTGAAAAACATCCATATATTCCAGAAGATAAGTGAGATCTTGACCAGAATAAATCTTAGTGATGGTCAGAAAATGTAAAGAATTATTGACTTCTTGTAAACATTTCTTCAAGTCCACACAATGAATATAAACCATTTTTCCAGAAACGTTTTGTAAACTAAGAAACTTCAAGATTTCTTTAATGAATTTTAATTCTTGTGGGGTTTTAATATCTATAGGGAAATTTTCAGTTTCACAATATTGCCACACGGTTCCACTTACAGCTTCCAGGAAGTAACGATCGAAAAGATATTTCACACTGATTGGTTGCATTAACTTTTCCATCAGATTATTTCTCTGAGCATTGATATTCAAACTTTGTTGAAGAATGTAACGATAATCTTTTTCCTCCATTATTACCGGGGTGATGTAAATATCGTGATTATGATCTTTCACTAGACCGAGGTAGTAGCCATTAATGCCGATGAAATGATGCGAGATATAAATATTGAAACGTTCAGTACGACCTTTTAAGTTGAATGAAAATTGATCCAAGAATTGTCTCATTACTTTAACGATTATCGAGTGTAAAATTATAATACTTCCCCATTCACGTCCTGCGTAAACACTGAGTAAGTTTTGTGATTGGTCTTTCTGAGGAGAAACCATTGGGTGTCCTGTCTCCACTAAACACCTATAGTATGGTAATGACTTGAGTATGGTAGAAGTGAACTTTTTAATGAAGAAGAAAAAGTCATGTTTGGTATTAAAGCTAATAGTTTGCTCCTTGAGTGAAATCCCCGGTCTTTTTGCAGTGAATAGATATTTGTTGATGATTTCACTGTCAACTCTTTTTCGTATAGTTGATAAACATTTTCTTCTCTGTGAAACGTATTTATGGAAACTTTTACCAAAATGACCCAATTTAAAATAAAACTGTTCGTAGTCATGATCATAATCAACTTCTCGAAGTTTCAAATAAGTCCATTTCATGACAATAGCATAGTTATGACGAATAATGAGAGATTTCAAAATGGCTATTTGACGAAACAAATCATTTGATCCACCCCTGATTTCATCTTGGACTTGTAAATGAAGCCTGATTGCTATGGGTAAATATTCCATCCCCATATATTGATCAAGAAATAGCGATAATGTTTGATTTGAAGTGATTGATGAATGGTTGATATCGTTTAATAAATTAATGGATTTGTGATGAAATTCAAGGGTTTTAACGAAATAATCCCAATCTGACTCTGGGACTAGCTCATAATCTGCCATAATCAGTCCCCATTCTCTATAAAACACGTACTTCCATACAGCCTGGTATTGAAGTAGTGAGTGGAATTCCAGGTTAATTGTCCGTAAACTTAGCACATCTTGCACGGAAAGTCGGCCATGCTCAATTATCCCTAGTAGTATCTCCAAGGGAAGAGCAGTCAATGCCATTACCTGCGGGTTGAGTATATGTTGTGATGGAAAGAATGGTATATCAACTCTGTGGTGGGAAATCCATCGCACTTTATTAGTGAGAAATACTACTAACATTTTCTATTATAGGTCACTATGGGTAAAAGAACAGGAGACGGTAGCGGAGGAAAACTGAAGCTGAAGAAGCAAAAGGTTTCCGGATTCATCGATCCCAACACAAGAGGAATCTATGCCACATGTAATAGAGGAAGAGAACAACAATGTCGTAAAGAGTTGATGAACCTCTTTAGTGAGAAGGTGGAGGAGTATTTCGATATTGAAGAGAATGCGGAAGATGACGATGAAGATGAGGACAATGAACCAGAGAAGAAGTTGAGTGTTGAGGAACAGATTCAGAAGGAGTTGAATGAGCTTAAAGAGGCCAAACAATCGAAGAAAGAACTTCTTAAGCCCATGGAATTAGGATGTGAATGTCTTGTTTTCATCAAGACCAGAAAACCCATCGTTCCGGAAATATTGGTAGAACGTTTATGTAATGAAAGCATGAAGACAGCCATCAAAACCACCAGATTCACCCAAAAACTTTCTCCTATCACTTATTCAGTTAGTGCTACACTTGAAGAATTAAGAAAATTGGCTAAGATCGTATTAGAACCTCATTTCCATAAAGAAAAGGGCCAGAAACCATACAAATTTGCTATTCAAATCACCAAGAGAAACTTCAATGCCATCCCTAGACCGGAAATGATCAAAACAATCGCAGAAAGTGTTGGGCGTGAACATGGACATTCAGTTGATTTGAAACACTACGATAAATTGATTCTTGTGGAATGTTACAAAAGTAATATTGGTATGAGTGTTGTTAACGACTATTTGAAGTTGGAGAGATTCAATTTGCAACAAATCTTTGAAAAGAATGCTCGTGATGATGGTGTTTCGAGAGTCAAACCACGTAATGATAAAGACAATAAGTCCATCACCGAAGAGTTGACTCCAGAAAAGAAAGCTGAAAAGGCAGAACAGGCAGAAAAGGCAGAAAATGTCGAAAATGTCGAATCCAATGGCTCTGGTGCCTCTGACGAGTAGTATTATGTATAACTAAACAAGCTTTTGCTTGAATTCCACAGCATCTTTCCAGGCCAACCAGTCAGCCTCACTATTCGGTATCAACCCCATATTTGACAACTTGTAGATTCCAACAGCCATATTGAGCAATTGACATACCACGAACACTACCTTTGCCTGCAAAATCCCCGTGCTGTTGTCTGAAGTGATCAACTGACGGAAGTTCTCGTTGGTTTCTGTGAAAATGGCCTTAATAGGATTCCATACTAACATGAATGCCATGGTCATTGGAATGATTTGTAAGGAATTACCCGTCATATAACTCATGATCAACGTCATAGGAAGTGATTTGGCTGGCCCCACTGCTATTTCCCATGCTTTTTTGGCCTTCAATTCTGATACCTTTGCATCATCTTGGTGAGCTGGACGGGAAGTGTTGACTTTGGCGGACTCGGTACCGAATCCTGGAGGAAGGCTAAGGTTCTTGAACAGCTGGGGAGCCTTAAAAGATGGAGAAAGAAGTTCCTCGTGCATTGTATTGTTTTGATATGAGACTGATTCTTATTCTTCAAAGTGTTAATACGGTGCAATTTAGTTGAGTTATTTCGCGGTAACTCTCCTAGGGATAATAGTGAGAAATGGAGTGCAGATGGTGGTGTTCCAGGGAGGAAGCTTACTCCGCTCGCCAAGATTACCGCCATATGCGAAAATCCCCGAGCAATTAATGCAGTACAATACTTCAAACTCACCAAGCCACCACCATCACCCTCTCACTATTCAGTTGCCCCCACGCACTTAATCTTTAAGTTTAATCCACCACTGTATGACCACCACCAATCATGAATTCCACAACTTCCTTTAAGTCCAACCCGCTTAACAAGATCATAGGACTTTCGGTCATTCTATCCATGGGGTTCCTTCTCGTCATTCTTGCTGGAATTTACGGCAATTGGTTCCCCATTATTATTGGCCTCATATTCGCAGTGGCTCACTTGCCTATAGCTATAACTGGAGCATTGGCCAGCTCTTCAGACTACGACTTTAACTTCGACCCATCCAATCCGTCAGCATCGGGCGCTCTTCAAGAGATTGGCCTCTTTACTTCTGCATTCCTTCTCCTTTCTGGTCTTGCATTACCAGTACTTTTACACCACTCACTTATCCTTACCAAGACCGCCACTGTGCTTACGATAGTGGGAGGTTCTTTAATCTACGGTACTGTGGCCACCTTTAGTCGGTTTTTTGACCAACCTGAAGAAGAATCCGTCGATATTGGTGGGGTTATCTAGATACATAGTCAATTACTATATTCCCATGTCCTACCTTGAATACACCCGGTATGAAAAATACTGCGGAAAGCGTAAACACCAGCACATTCCACCACGCACAACTAGTCTGCGATATACCCCAACTCCAGCTTCCGATATCTACCTCTTCTTAACCATCATCATTCAACACAAGAACATGACGCTCGAATACGAAATAGCAGAACGCGAGGTCGTCGAAGATGTACAGCAGCAGGAGAAGATTGCCAATGAAGAGTTCAAAATCTGGAAGAAAACCGTTCCGTTACTCTACGATACTATCCATACCAATTCCTTAGAGTACCCATCATTGGTAATGAGTTGGTTACCAAATTACACATACTCGGAGAATAAGAACCTGATTAACGTGAAATATTTGATAGGAACAAATAGTAGCGACACCAATTTTTTGAAATTGGGATCGATGGATTTGCCCAGTACTTTGGCGCCGGACTTTGGTACCGTACTGCCCAATGCCCTGAGTATTCCTATCCCACTTTCCAACATCGAGACTTCCAACTTCCGGATCTTATCTAAATGGAAGCAGCCCAGTGAGATCAACCGTTTGAAGCTCTCTCCTGATGGAGACAAGGCACTTACTTATAACAGTGATGGAATCATTCATTCTTATAATTTGATCAACAATGATATCTATGAGTATAATTATCATAAACAGGAAGGATACGCATTGGAATGGGTTGGAAACGAGGCGTTCCTTTCGGGTTCCAAAGATTCTCAAATCGCGTTATGGAACACACTGAAGCCTTCAACTCCAATTCAATTATTCAAATCTCATCGTGGAGCTGTTAATGATATTTCGGTCCACTCTTCGTCTTCAGATATATTTGGTTCGGTTTCTGATGATCTCACCACGAAATTCCACGATATTAGAGTTGCTGGAGAACCAGTGATCGAAATGCAAAACACTCACATCCAAAATGCTATTGATTTCCACCCCGATATCAAGACCTTATTTGCTACTGCAGGTAAAGATAATACAGTCAACTTATACGATCTTAGAAACTACTCCACGCCTATTCGTCGTTTCTTCGGTCACAACGACTCTGTGATTGGAGTCAAGTGGGAGCTGGAAAATGATCCCAACAGTTTGATTTCTTGGGGATTGGATAAGAGGGTTATGTTTTGGGATATTGCCAATATTGAAGAGGACTACGTTTATCCCACCTCTGAACTGGAAGCCTCTAAGCGTAAGACCTCATCCAAGGTTGATCCTTGCTTGAAGTTCATCCATGCTGGTCATACCAATAGAATCAATGATTTGGATGTTCATCCAACAATTCGTAATCTCTACGCTACTGTGGGCGAAGACAGATTATTTGAGGTATGGAAACCAAAGACTCTTGTGGGGGAGGACGAACATGAGGAAGAAGAGTCAGAGAAAGAGGACAAGGAAGATATGGAGAAGAATGAATAGATGTATATTATGTAATGTTATCACTACCTTGAAACGGTGTAGAAGGCTGCCTTTTAAATTTGAAGGTCTACCTGCTCTTTAATTCCAGGAGATTCTGATACATGGTATACCATTTATGACTTGGTATCGATGGTAGGAGTTTCAGTAGTATTGTTTCTACTACAAGAGGTGCTATTAAGTTAAACCTTAAGGGTAAATGTTGTGATTAATTTTTCACTTGGTAATAATTCAGGTGTTTCTAGCTGTTGGAATTTATCTTCGGTAATATTCCATAACTCTTTTTTTGTTTAGATCTTGTTGTTTGATATGGCTATGACTGTTGCTATTAATCCCTATGCAGTACCGACATTGGGTCTCATACAGTGAAATATTCCCTTTTGGGTGCAGGTCATCGGACGCGTATGCGAGTAATTAAGGCTCCTACCACGCCGGATTCGATAGTTGATCCAGTACTAGTTTCTTCCATGACCATCGATATCTTGTGGAAAAAGTTTCCCATCAGCCAATCAGAGCTATGCCTTTCTAAAGTCCTCAGATGTGGACAAACATTCCGTTGGAAAAGTATCAATAACGTGTGGTCATTTGCCCTTTCTGATCGTATAGTACTTCTTAAGCAAGATGAAGATCACATCCATTATTCTCAGATGATGCTGGAAAACGTCAAGATTTCATCTGATGATAGCAGCAAGACCTTAGACTTTGTGAAAGATTACTTTAGCTTGAATCTCAAGCTTCTGGAACTCTACGACCACTGGAGAGTACAGCACTCCAAGTTCAATAAAGTTACCAAAAACTCTCCATTTGAAAATTTCAAAGGTATTCGGATTCTTCACCAAGATCCTTGGGAGACCCTTGTGTCGTTCATCTGCTCCTCCAACAACAACGTCAAGAGAATATCCAAGATGTGCGACAGTCTCTGCCTGGAATTTGGGGAGTTTGTCAACGAATACGAAGGGGTCCCGTTTTATTCGTTCCCATCATCAGAAACCTTATCTCAGGATGATGTGGAATCCAAGTTGAGACAGGCTGGTTTCGGCTACAGAGCCAAGTATATTTACCAAACTGCATGCAAGTTAACTGGTGATGATCCCAAACTTAGTGTGGAAGTGTTGAATCTGATGAGATCAGAAGACTACGAGACGGCACATGAATTTCTCTTGCAATTGAGCGGGGTGGGCCCTAAGGTGGCAGATTGTATCTGCTTGATGGCCCTCGACAAACATGATGTAGTACCTGTCGATACTCACGTTTACCAGATCGCTATCAGGGATTACAAGTTCAAGGGTAAGAAGGACATGAAAACAATGAACAAGATTATTTATGCTGCAATTCGGGAACATTTCAAGAACATTTTCGGTTCCTATGCGGGATGGGCTCAGTCTGTGTTGTTTACTGCAGATTTGGTAGATTTAAATAATGGAACCAATATTGAGGAAGTGAAACAAGAACCTACTGAAGTCACCATTGAGTCTTCTAAGAGGAAAAAGAGTGTTAAGACTGTTGTTTCAAAACGTATAAAAGTGGAATCTACAAAATCTACAAACTCTTCAAATTCTATGGAAGTAAAAGTGGAATCTACAGAAGTAAAAATAGAATCCACAAAGTGAATTTAGTAACTACTCAACGAAAATGGAAAAAATAGAACCAACAGAAATCAACAGGACTAATGCCACAGGTGGCATGATATTAGAGTTAGGAGAACAAAGTAGTAAATGAGTATGAATTTCGAACATAGTAGTTTATTGAACTCATCACATCTTGAGTCGGCCCTGGTTAATTTGTGAAGTTCATTATAGGGTTGAGCTGTAATGGGGTTTGAGCTATGAATCATGGGGTTTGAAGAGTCGCGGTGGTGTGGCTGACTCCGATCACTTAATCTATACCATCAATTGAGTCATATCCACACGTGAAAAGTGGTAATTACGGAGTATAAATTAAGCCAAGGGTCCAATGCCATTGACAAAAATCAATGGTTGGATTCTCTACTAACCTCATTCACGAGGCTGATAGCCTTTCACGTGTTCTGGATATAATCTCTCCCATTAATATCAGTACTACTTATAAATATGACCCCAATCCTGAGAATTATGTTAAAGCCCGAGATCTTAAACCCGATGATGCCATCAATAATGGTAACTTTTATTACTCCAGGTTTTCCCATCCCAATGCCGAACAAGTAGAAGTGAGTTTAAGTTCTGTTGTGGGAGGATTTGCCATAGCTTATTCATCAGGACTAAGTGCTTTCTATGCTGCTTTAACTTACTATAACCCCAAAGTCATTGCATTAGGTGAAATTTATCATGGAAATGTGGGTATAGTGGAACTTTTCTCTGAAAAATATGGCCTAAAACAAGTTAATTTTAGTCAACTTGATAGTTTGGGTCCAGGTGATTTATTGGTGTTAGAAACCCCAGTGAATCCCGATGGAACCAATCTTGATATCAAATATTATGCTGAAGAAGCTCATAAGAGAGGGGCGAATCTCTTGGTAGATTCTACTTTTGCACCACCTCCATTACAGAATCCATTTGATTTTGGAGCTGATATAGTATTACATTCAGCCACTAAATTCTTGGGTGGTCATAGTGACGTTTTGGCGGGGATTTTAATCACCAAATCTGAACAAGTAAGAAACCAATTATTTCATGAAAGAAAGTTCTTGGGGACAATTATTCCTAGTTTGGAATCTTCTTTACTTCTTAGAAGTTTGAGAACGTTGGAGCTTCGAGTTCTTCGTCAGTCTAGCAATGCTACTCAAATCGTCAAATTCCTTCATGAAAATAAGCACAAATTCCCTGTCTTGAAAGAAATTAGACATGGATCATTACAGACGGATGAATTCATTAAGGAACAATTGCCTCGGGGCCAATCTCCAGTTTTCACCATTATATTAGCAGACGAGAACTCAGCCAGGAATTTCCCCTCCAAATTGAAATACTTCCATCATGCTACATCTTTAGGTGGTGTGGAAAGTTTAATAGAGTGGAGAGCTTTGAGTGATTCAAGAGTGAATCAGAGTCTTTTAAGAGTAAGTATCGGAGCTGAAAATGTAGAGGATTTAATTCAAGATCTTAGCCAAGCATTAAATACTTTTTAAACAATTCTTCTCTTCATCTACTTATTCAATATTCAATATTAATTATACTATGCAATTAAGTTAATTGTTGAATGGAGGTTATTCAATAATAGTAAATATTCGCAATTCTTTTATATTGAAGTTTTTTGTATTGTATCAATGTCTCTCATATGACTAATTGTCAAACCATCAAGTATAGAGAAGAATTACAATTATACTATACAACGTCATCTAACATATAGACTTAAGGGCAACTTTTACAAGTTTTTCAAGAAAAGGGCGATTGGTGTAGTGGTTAACATATCTGCCTTCCAAGCAGGTGTCACGGGTTCGATTCCCGTATCGCTCATTTTTTTGACTCATCTTTCCTCATCCTTAAAACGACAGAAGTGATGGTTGATCTGTATGTTCCTTAAACTTTCTAGACGATTCCATAGATTCAATAGTCGTATTTTATTATCAACCAACGTCAATTTTTCCCAACCATTTGGTCGATCAATCATGAAACGACCTGTGATGAATTCCATCCAATTCAATGAAACTGAACAGAACATTTCCAACCTTTTGGTAGAATTCACCCAACACTATAACTCAACCCATGAACCTAGCCAAGCGCTTGTATTAAGAATAACCGGTGGATGGGTCAGAGACAAGCTTCTTGGACTCGAAAGTCATGATATTGATATTGCCATAAATCACCTTTCTGGTGAAGAGTTTGCTTCTCAATTGTATGATTACTTGGAGAACAAAGACAAATCCTTACAATTGAAGGCCATTCATACCATTAAGAAGAACCCAGAGAAGTCAAAACATTTGGAAACTTGCACCACCAAGATATATGGGCTTGATATAGATTTTGTCAACTTGAGGTCTGAAGAGTATACTACCGAAAGCAGAGTGCCCATTATGAGATACGGAACTGCTGAAGAAGATGCTCTTCGGAGAGACGCCACGTTGAATGCGTTGTTTTACAATTTAAACGAACAGAAAATTGAAGACTTTACCGGTAAAGGTATGGATGATTTACACAATGGCATTTTAAGAACTCCGTTACAACCAATGCAAACCTTCTTGGATGATCCTTTACGTGCACTCAGACTAATCAGATTTGCCAGCAAGCTTGACTACGAAATAGAAGATGAAACTTTGGCTGCTATGAAAACTCCAGAACTTAAATCTACCCTTATCCACAAAATTAGTAGAGAAAGAGTGGGTATTGAAATCGAAAAAACTTTCACCAGCCCTAATCCTGGATATGGATTACGTCTTATTAATTACGTTGGCTTGAGTGATACCATCTTCAATTCAGGAACTCTTGCCGAACCAATTTCTAAATTGAATGATCAACAGACATTGAATGATTTGGAAGATGCAAGCACACATTTAGCATGTCAGATCAATGCCGTCACCCATGCATGGCCATTGGTTAGTCATGCGTTTGAAACCATCCAATCGTCTCCAAGATTAAGCAAAATGTTTTCTTCGATATTTTCAGATGCTGAACAACGTAAAATCTTCTGGATTTCGGTGGTTTTAGCTCCATATAACTCCATTAAAGTGAAAACTAACCCCAACAAAAACATTTTCACTCATGTTCCCGAAGTCTTGTTAAGAGAAGGATTGAAATCCAGCAAGTATGAGATCGATAGGGTATGTGTGTTGACAAAATACCGGGAAGGATTTGAAGAATTGATCACCAAATTCACCCACGATAAACAGGATGTTTCCAGGTCAGAATTAGGATTGTATTTAAGAAATTATCTTTCATTCTTTGACCTTGGATTGGTGTTCAATTTCTACATTGAAGTAATCCAACCAATTCTTGAGATGCAATTTCCAACCCAAAAGCCCCAACCAACTTTGGATTACACTCAGCCTGATTTGGAGAAATTTACATCTATTGTCAACAGCAACATCGAGAAGTACGAGAAATTCATTGAATTCGTAGATGAATTGGGATTGAGACATGTTCATATTTTAAAGCCAATAGTGGATGGAAAAACTCTTTCCAAGGAATTAGGCGTTAAGCCTGGTCCCTGGATGGGACAACTCAATAATAGGTTATTGTCATGGCAATTGGACAATCCGGAAATGGGGAAGGAACAGGCATTGGAGTTTGCTAAGAGCGTACTTCCTCAATATAGATGACCAAGTAAATAGAGCTTCCACTTATTAATATTATCTATTATCATTTATTAGTGTTATCTTTTATCCACCTATTAATATTAATCTATTTCCACCTATTGATATTAATATAAATCTATTAATCCACCTATTAATCTATTGATCCACTTATTAATATCAATCTATTGTCCACTATTAAAATTAATCTATTATCCACTTAATATACTCATCTCTATTTTCTCTATTTTCTCTAATTTATTCGTTATACTGATTGAATACTTCAAAATTACTCTAATTAGTCACAATTCAGAAAGCTTCATTGAACCTTTGAACCTTTGAACCTTTTGATTCATGATTTGATTCATGATTTGAATCATATAACCGTTCGTGAACAATTTATCTGTTTTCTTGTTTGGTACTTGAATTATTTAATAAACCTTCACGTTAAACTTCATCTTCATCCATACTTCTAAATCTAGTAAATCTAGTCTAATGGGGTTTCGTTATAATATTTTAATGGTAATTTTTGTCTTTATTCTTCTACTTTAATCCTATTCTGTCACATAAAGTTTAACCGTTTCTGAATCACATGATATTCAATTTGATTGAGGGTATATTGTGAGTTATTCTCATTTTTATGATTCTCATTTATGATTCTCATTCTTGGGGTAACCTATTCCGGCCCGCTATTCACGTGCCATATTTTCTAAACCGGACCCCCGCCGGCGACAATCAGTCATAGCCAATTTTTCAGCCAGTCTTTCTCTCCAACACCAAACCATGGCTTCCGTACAAAAAGTGTCCATCTTGGGATCCGAAACCATTCACGTGGGTTACGGCATCCAAGAACACATTGTTGAGGAAACCATCACCACCAAAGCTTCCTCTACATATGTGATAATAACTGATACCAATATGGCTAGAACTGAGCCATTTAAGAAATTACTTGAAGATTTCAATAGTAAATTGGCTCAAAAGAGACCGGAATCAAGATTGATCACATACTTCGTTGCACCCGGTGAAGAGAGTAAAAGTCGTGAAACAAAGGCTGCAGTGGAAGACTTTTTATTACAAAAAGGATGTACTAGAGATACCGTGATTTTGGCAGTAGGAGGAGGTGTGATTGGTGATATGATTGGATTCGTGGCTGCCACTTTCATGAGAGGTGTCCGTGTGATACAAGTTCCTACCAGTTTATTGGCCATGGTAGACTCTTCTGTGGGTGGAAAGACTGCTATTGATACTCCTTTAGGAAAGAACTTTATCGGTGCATTCCACCAACCAGATTACGTTTTCGTCGATGTTTCTTTCTTGGAGACCTTACCCGCCAGACAATTCATCAATGGTATGGCAGAAGTGATCAAAACCGCTGCCATTTGGAATGAAGATGAATTCAATAGATTGGAACAATTCTCTAAGGAATTCCTTGCTGTGGTTACAGCCGAGAATCCAGACATCAAATCCATTAAAGATGATCTTGTCAAAACCGTTTTGGAATCTATTAAGGTTAAAGCTTCGGTGGTTTCTTCTGATGAAAAGGAATCTGGTTTGAGAAATTTACTTAATTTTGGCCACACCATTGGTCATGCCATTGAGGCCGTAGTGACTCCTGAAGCACTTCATGGTGAATGTGTAGCAGTGGGTATGATCAAGGAAGCCGAATTATCCAGATATCTTGGAATCTTATCCCCAGTTGCTGTTGCTAGAATTGCAAAGTGCCTTGTGGCATATGGATTACCTACTTCAATTGATGATAAGGAATTTTTAAAGAAAATCGGCCATAAACGTCACGATATCGTTATCGATACTTTGTTACAAAAAATGGCTATAGATAAGAAAAATGATGGAAGTAATATTAAGTGTGTTTTATTGGAATCAATAGGTAAATGTTACCAATTGAAGGCACATCAAATTTCCAAACGTGATTTGGGATTCGTTTTAACTGATGAGGTTCTTGTTCACCCATTCCGTAATGATGAAACTCCTACCACCAACGTGGTGATCCCACCTGGCTCCAAATCTATTTCCAATAGAGCTTTGATCTTGGCTGCCTTAGGTAGTGGAACCGTAAGAATAAAAAACTTACTTCATTCTGATGATACAAAGCATATGCTTGATGCCGTTTCATTATTGAAAGGTGCCGAAATAACTACTGAAGACAATGGAGCAACTATTGTACTTACTGGTAATGGAGGTAAATTAATTACTTGCGATGAAGAATTATACTTGGGAAATGCTGGAACAGCTTCTAGATTTTTAACTTCGGTGGCTTCATTGGTAGGAATCAATACCCAATCTTCCAAAAATGTCATTTTAACTGGTAATGCTAGAATGCAAGAAAGACCAATTGGCCCTTTGGTGGATGCTTTAAGATCTAATGGTTCTACGATTGAATACTTGAATAGAGAAGGTTCTTTACCTTTGAAAATCAAGGCAGGAAATGGATTAAAAGGGGGAAAGATCGAATTGGCAGCTACCATTTCTTCTCAATATGTCTCATCCATTTTAATGTGTGCTCCATATGCTGAAGAAGAAGTTACCTTGTCATTAGTGGGAGGAAAACCTATATCCCAGCTCTATATTGATATGACCATCGAGATGATGAAATCTTTTGGTATTGATGTCAAGAAATCCACCACTCAAGACTATACTTATCATATTCCAAAGGGATCTTATGTGAATCCGGAAGAATACGTCATTGAATCCGATGCATCATCTGCCACTTATCCTTTGGCTTTCGCTGCTATGACTGGAACTTCATGTACCATTCCAAATATTGGGTCTGCTTCTCTTCAAGGTGATGCTAGATTTGCTGTTGACGTATTGAAACCAATGGGATGTAAAGTGGAACAAACTGCCACTTCTACTACTGTCACTGGTCCATCAAGAGGAAAATTGAATCCATTGGCTCATGTGGATATGGAACCAATGACCGATGCCTTCTTAACTGCTTCTGTTGTTGCTGCTGTGGCTGTTGATGGTACCCAATCCACTTCAATCACCGGTATTGCTAATCAAAGAGTTAAGGAATGTAACAGAATTGCTGCTATGGTGTCAGAATTGGCCAAGTTTGGTGTCAAGGCTAATGAATTAGAAGATGGAATTGAGATTCATGGTATCAAAATCGCAGACTTACAAACTCCATCCACTGAAGACAGAGGTATCAAAACTTTTGATGATCATAGAGTGGCAATGTCATTCTCGTTGTTGGCTGGTTTGTGTAAGGACCCAGTATTAATTCAAGAAAGATCTTGTACTGGTAAGACATGGCCTGGATGGTGGGATACTTTACATACCAAGTTCAATGTTACTATCGATGGATATGAGCCAAAGGGTGTTACCCATTCGGTTGAAGTTGTTGAGTCCAACTATAACAAGAGTATTATTGTCATTGGTATGAGAGCAGCAGGAAAGTCCACCATGTCAAAATGGATTGCTACTGCTTTGGGTTTCAAGTTCTTGGATTTGGATGAATATCTTGAACAAAAATTGAATACCGACATTAGAACCTTTATTAAGGAAAAGGGATGGGAAGAATTCCGTAAGGAAGAGACTTTGGTAGCTTCTGAAGTTATCCAGAAATATTCCCAAGGGTATGTTCTTTCTACTGGTGGTGGAATTGTTGAAGGAGAAACCAACAGAACCAACTTGAAGAACTATGTCAAGTCTGGAGGAATTGTATTACATTTGCATCGCGATTTGGATGAAACTGTTCAATTCTTATCCGAAGACACTACTAGACCAGCTTATGTTAGTGAAATTCAAGAAGTGTGGGCGAGAAGAGAGAAATGGTACCATGAATGTTCTAACTATTATTTCTACTCTCCTCATTGTAATGATGAATTGGAATTCCAACACTTGAGAATTTCCTTCACCAATTATCTTAAGACTATCACTGGTGTCAAGACCATTGAAATTCCTAGTCATAGATCCAATTTCATTTCTTTGACTTACCCAGATTTGACTGAAGTGGAAATTCCATTCGAAGAGTTAACTTATGGTTGTGAAGCTGTTGAGTTAAGAGTTGATCTTTTGAAAGATTTAAGTGAATCTTATGTCGCTAGTCAAACTGCTTACTTAAGAAAACAAATTTCTATTCCAATCATCTATACTGTTAGAACTGAGTCTCAAGGTGGTAAAGTCAATGATGATGAAGTTGAAAAAATTCAATCTTTATTGCTTTTAGGTATTAGATTAGGAGTTGAATACTTGGATTTACAATTGACTTACCCACAATCTATAATTGATACCATTTTGAAGAACAGAAACTTCACGAGAATCATTGCATCTCATCATGATGTCTCTGGCTCGTTTAAATGGGATAACGTGGAATGGAAGACCAAATATTACCAAGCCGTGGCATTACAGGCTGATGTGATCAAACTTGTGGGATCCGCTTCATGTTTGAAGGATAACTTATTATTGGAAGAATTCAGAACTGCTAACCAATTGGTTCCTCTTATTGCCATTAACATGGGTGAACACGGTAAATTGTCAAGAGTTTTGAATCCAGTTTTGACTCCAGTAACTCATGAAAGTTTACCATTCAAAGCTGCTCCAGGACAATTGTCAGTGAGTCAAATTAACAAGGCATTCGCTGAAATTGGTGGATTTGTTAACAAGAAGTTCTGGGTGGTTGGATCACCAATTTCTCATAGTAAATCTCCAGATTTACATAATTCAGCTTACCAAAAATTGAATCTTCCATACTCTTTCGATAGATTTGAGTCTGATAATGCCGATGAGGTTTACCAAAAATTGATCAAGGATAATGAACTCTTTGGAGGTTTGGCAGTGACCATGCCTTTGAAGCTTGATATCATGAAATACACCGACGAATTATCGGAAGCTGCCAACACAATCGGAGCTGTCAACACCGTCGTACCTATTGAAGGCAAACCAGGTAAGTTCTTGGGTGACAATACTGATTGGGTTGGTATCACCAATTCTTTTGTTCGTTTCGGAGTTCCATCCATTGAATATTCCAATGTCAACGGTCTTGTTGTCGGTGGAGGAGGAACCTCTCGTGCTGCAGCTTATGCTTTGCATAAGATGGGTTGTGAAACCATCTATATGATCAACAGAACTGCTTCGAAATTAGAGGAAATTAAGAAATCCTTACCAGCCAATTTCAACATCGAGATCTTAGAGTCTGAAGATGATATTGCTAATTCCAAACCAGTTTCTTTGATCGTGTCGTGTATTCCAGCAACTGAACCTATCGATGAAGGTCTCTTGAACAAGATTGAAAAGTTGTTACACAATGGTGCTCAAAAGAAGAATGGAGGGTTTGCTCCATCATTATTGGAGGCTGCTTATAAACCAAGTGTAACTCCTATAATGAAGGTTGCTGAAAAGTTCCAATGGAAGGTGATTCCTGGAGCTGAAATGTTAGTCAATCAAGGTGAAAGACAATTCCAGATCCATACTGGTTTTGTTCCACCTTATAATATCATTCACAAGGCTGTTGTGGATGCTTGAATATGTATTTAGTATAAATGAAATTATTTGAAACCATGTAGTATAAAGAAACGACATCAATTTTGAACCTTTTAATGTATATTTCTTTCTATATTTCCATGCATTGGATCTATCAAAGCATGCACTTATTTATTTGTCAACTCTTTGAATTGATGATGAATAATCTTAGAGAACCTTTATCAGATGAGATGGTCAGACCATATCAAATTTGAGGTTTTACCAAGGACCAAAGACACTACTAATTACAATAGTAATAATTAATATTGCCTCAATTAAATTCTAACATTACTTAGATGGTCCTTTTGTATTAATTTAACTCCGTATTACTTGGACTGCACCCTTAATTGTAAACTAAATCGTAACTCCTAACTCCTAACTGTTAACTCCTAACTCCTAACTCCTAACTCCTTGGCTGTTTAGTGGGAATTTCTAACTCCATGCAGTTTAATCGAAATTCCTATGGGTGACTTCTTTGGTATCGCTCAACCATCCCTCATCGGACTTTGGAGTCTCTCTCAGTAACTATAAGCAAATATTACATGATTATAAAAAATTAAATAGGCTAAAAAAGGGAGATCTATCTACTGGGGAGTACTTATCAATTTGATAAATATCCCCTTTGGGAAGGTCTCGCTTAAGTCCCCTGCTGAACTTCCATATCTATACCAATGCTACTATTTATTGCATTAAATTTTGCTAAAGAGCTCGTAACATTGAGGGGAAGAATCACATCGTTTAACTAATTGACTAATTGATTCATTTGTTTCCACCTACAATATTGCACTATGAGTTTTCGTAGTAACTAAGGTTAATTCGGAGTTATTTATAATCGTTGAACCCCTCTCTTGCTGTGTTTGTAATTAGAAACCCCAGTTTCAAACATGTTTACATTTCTCTTTAATGCATTTCTGGCTGGTGAGTCGATTGGTTCAGAGTTGCTACAATGTTACAAGGCACCCCCATACACATTCGATGACAATAAAGTTAAGACTTAAGTAATTTGGTGGGTCTTCATACGATTGGGAGGTATACCAGCTCAATTACAGGGGTTGTGGAGTACACCTCCACTCCCGATGGGGGTACGTGGGGCGGACTTACCGTCGCGTCCCCTCATCTACTGGCATGCGTCGTTCCGCGTCTGTCCGTACGGGCGTCTTCGGACTTGATGCATCACACGATGGTTAGGGGCGTGCGGCTGGATGCGATGAGTTCAGGAGTTTTGCTAAACCAGCAATGACAACAACACAAGAGGTATAATCGGGTCTAGACAAGCTCTGAAGTGGTCATTGAATCCCTTGATGGTTTGCCACCATTTTTCCCAGCTCTAAACCTCGAAGTTCGTGACATATGTCACCCTGCTGTGCCTTTACCCCACATCACGTGAGTCGTTTCTTTTGCATTGCATGACCGGGTAACCCCCTTTCAAAGGCAAAGTTGCAGCATATGGCCCCTTAGGCCAGCAGTATAAATAACACCAGATATCCACATTACATAACCTTCAAAATCATAAATCATAAATCATTTCCGTTTCGATGTCCTCCATTATGAGGCCCGTCTTAAGATCGAGTGGTTCATTTCAATATGTCAAACATTCTCACCCCATAATGAGTAGCCGATGCTATTCCATGTTTCAAGGTGCAAGACACTATTTTCTTGGTGGTTTAATGGAGAGAGAAGCTCCTCAAGATCAAGGGTTGGCTTACATGAGTTATCCCTGTGTGACACGAGAACAAATGAAAAAGATCTCCAATGACAAGTTCAAATTCGATTTTGGGTACCACTCATACGCTCATCACAGTAATAGTAGTGACCCATTAATTCACTCCCTTTCAGATTTGACAGATCCCACCCTGCTTAATTCCTTATTGCCAAAAAGAAGACCACAGGGGTCTCCTGTGGATACCATTTCCATCAAGGCAGGTGATGATGCCATGCTTGTGTCACCCACAGTGCTAGCAGTGGCAGATGGTGTGTCAGGATGGGAAAGTAAAGGAGAGCACTGTTCATCGGGTATCTGGTCTCGTTCAATGGTAGAGACCTTGAGTCGTCTTATGACAGAATATAAGCTTAGTCATACTCCTCATCATCTCAACAAACGTGATATTGACCAAATCTTGGATGACTCTTACTTGCATACTTCTCATTTGATGGATCTTCAAGATTTACGTGGTTCATCAACATTGATCTTGGGGATGCTCAGTGGAGAATACTTAAAAATGATTAGCATCGGAGACTCCAAAATTTACATTATCAGAGACGGCAAGGTAATCAAGTCAAATGAAGAACAATTGGTTTCAGAATTATGCCCTCAACAAATTGGTACACAAACTCTTGACCAAATGCCATCAGAAATGGCATGGGTTGATTCCATAAAGCTCAAGCAAAATGACATTATAGTGGTGTGTTCTGATGGTATTTCAGATAATTTATACGAAGATGAAATAGTTAAATTCATCGAAAAAGGCATTAACTCTAATAAGGATATGAGAACAATTGCCAAAAGGCTTTTAATGAAAGCAAAGGAAATTGGGTTCGATGACTACGCATACACTCCATACAATCAAAAGGTTAATGATCTCCCAAAGAAGTATGGACACAATGTCAGTACTGGAGGCAAATTGGATGATATGTCAATTTGCATTGCCCGTGTGGTGCCAAACAAAAAGTCATAAAGGTTTAATATAGATTGGGAATTAATAATTAAAGAAGGTTTCACTTCCGGTAATAAATAGCATTTAATAATAATAATAATAATATTCATCTAATTCATTAAACTAAAGTACTAGATTGAATTACGATAATTCTATCATTTGTTTAATTATAATTTATATAATCTAATTATGCTGAAGCCATTTCTGAGAAGTATTGTCTCAAAATCAAACTAAGCATTTCTGGTAATTCATTAATATCTCTAACAACCACATAGAACTCGAATGGGAAGGTGTCTAAATATTTGTCCACCCTCAAATTCATAGCACCAGTATTTTTATCTGGAACATAACTGACTTGACTCATATCTAAGATGGATTCATTTGAATTAATACCATCAATAATAACGAAAACCAACATGATCTTTTCTTCTCTTGCTTTTCTCACCATTCTTTGAATGGTTTCATGATCTTCACAGACACCATCAGAAAGAATGATCTGTAATTGCCATAAATCTTGATTAGAAGTAGCACGAGCATCTTCAAATATCTTAAGAGATTGAGCACATAATTTCTTAATATCAGTTCTAGTTTGTTGGAAATCGAACCATTGGAAGATTCTTGAACCAGTTTCTTGATTATTAAAAGGTTTATCAAATGGATGAACCACCTTAATATCTTCACCAAATCTCACAATAGATAATCCTCCACTTTCCAATTGAGTTAATGCTTTAGAAACTAAAGCTATACTATGATAAGCTAATTCGGTAGATTTACTTTCACTCATGGATTTGGAATCATCCACTGCAATCATGATTTGATATTGTCTCTTGGAAGGTTTGGTTCTTCTGAGCCAAATCTTGTCTTTTCTAAATTCCGATGCAATATAGGTAATGATTCTCTTCATATTCAATCTCTTACCCGTCTTGTAATCACCACGAAGTTTGGTGGCTAAAGTAGGCTCTAAAATTAATCTTATTTGTTCACATAAACCTGATGCTAATTCTTGAGTAGCCAATTCACTATGTCTCCATAATTCTCTGGCAGTATCGATTTCAATTGGAGCTTGATCATTCTGTTCATTAAGTTGTAATGTATCAAGAGGAAGGTAATCATCTTCATCTTGTTCTTCCTTTAATTCAGAATTATAAAGCATTTCCGAATCTTCGGCCAACTGTTTCCGTTCTCCGATAAATGCTCCTTTGGTCTTGCCTTCAAAGTCGTTTTCCCCGTCAACTTCAGCGTCTTCTGGTGCAATTTCTTCGGCATTGTTATCCACGTCCATTTCATCATCTTCTTTAGCTTCTTGTTTGACTTCTGGTTCTGGTTCAGGCTGTTCAATATCATCGTCAATGGCCATATTGTCATCCACAGATTGAATTTGATCCTTATCAGCAGCTCCCAAAGCTTGAGTATCAAAGTCAGCGTTTTCTCCATCAACATGCTCGAATTCATCCGGTCTTTGATTGGCAGATTCGTCGGTCTTTTCCTCTTTTTCTTCAGAAGCTTGTTGGATTTCTTGACGTCTACGGTGGAATTCCTTAAGTGAATCACCCAATTGTTTCAATGATTCCTTGGCTTGATCTCTGGCTTCATCTTGATTGTTTTTGTCTTCCAATTCTTCTTGTTTGTTCATTTCAGCGCTGGCTCCTCCAGTGGCTCCAATATCGTCATTTTCTTCCACCACTTGATTATCAGTACCATCACCTTTATCACCAGATTCTTGTTTAACAGCAGATTCCATGTCGACATCTTCATTGTTGTCTTCATTGGCAGCATCAGCACCATCGGCAGTTTCCTGATCAACATCTTTCTGATCATTTCCACCTTCTTCTTCTTGGTGTTCATCCTTTTCTCCTAACGTTTCTTCATCGGATTCAACTGGCTCTTCACCTGCTTCATTTTCACCTTCTCCTTGATCTTCTTCATCTGGTTGTTGATCTTCATCGATTTCTGCATCCATGTTTTCATTTTCAGCTTCATCTTCTGCATTTTCATCATCTTCTGCTTCATTGGCATTGGAATCTGCTTCAGCTTCGGCTTCTTCTTGTTGTTCAGGAGCTTCATCGTCCATATCCATTTTGTCATCGAACTTTTCATCTTCTTCTTCCTCTTCTTCATCGCCATCTTCTTCATCACCATCAAGTTTCATATCTTCTGGTAAATCCAAAGTTTCCGTTTCTGGAACATGATCATCTAATTTTTCTCCTTCATCATTTTTAACTTCATCTTCTTGTTCACCAACATCTTCTTCTCCATCTTCACCATTTTCGTCATTTTCTTCTTTTTCTTCCTTTTCATCTTCTTCCCCTTCCTTGGTTGAATCTTGAGGTTTCTTATCATTAGCTTGGTCTTGATCTTCATCTTCATTAGCTTCCATGTTCTCATCATTGGTAGAATTTTCTGGCATTTTGTCCGATTCCTTCTCTTTATCATCTTTAGCTTCTTCATCCCACATTTTCTCATCAATGGCATTAGGATCTAAATCATCGATATCATCGACTTCTTCATCCAAATCTTCACCTTCATCTTGTTCGTCTTCATCACCTTCATCTTGATCAGATGCTTCTTCTAAATCTCCTGCCATGTCACCTTCCATATCAACAGCATTATCATCATCTTCTTCATCACCTTCATCCTTTTCTTCCTTCTCTTTGTTCTCAGTTTGAGCATCTTCACTCAAATCTTCATCATCACCAACTTCACCGGTTTCAGCACCTTCACCATCTCCTAAACCAGTACCATCTTGTAAATTATTATCTTCCTTTTGTTCACTAGGAGGTTCTGGAGAACAGAAACCTTTAGTAGCTAATGTATGAAGAGAAGTGGTTAAAATAAACGTAGCATGAGAAGTTTGAACGTAATTGTTTCTAGACTTTTCCATAATGTTCCAACATAATTTATAATAATGCTTGATCAATGGTAAACTGAAATTGACTAAGGCACTAATCATATCAGAAGTTTCTTGATTGTTCTCAACTTGAGAAGCAACAGCTAACCCTTGTTGAATTCTTTGAACAATCTTGTTGGTACGAAGAGATTTAATCATCTTGAAAATACGTTGTTGAGAAGTTTGGAGCCATCCATCATCTTCTTCAGAAATATGTTGAGAAATTAATTCAATAGAACCTTGGACTGTAACAATGATACCATTCAAAATCTCTCTAAATTCTTTTTCGACATGTTCCACGGTTCTTAATTGTTCAATGGAAGTAGAAGATTGTAATTGAACCAAATATTCACTTCTCTTAATCCAATCAGAAATCAATTCGGCTAAGAATGAATCTTCAGATTCATCCACACGACAATTCTCAATTTTGATCAAAAATTTGGTGTAGAAATCTTGGAAATTCTTAATTGAATTAATGACAGATTCAGTAATCACTTGATTGGTTTTACTGACAATATTCAACTTACGAATTTCTTCCTTTGCTTCAGACAAAATCTTAGATATTTTCAATTGACCAAGATTACTGGAATGAGCAATTTCTAAACAATAATCAATGATTTTTGGTAACCAATTTGTGATTTTGTTCATGGTTTGTAAATTATTAATACTGGAGCCATTTAATGAAGTAGGAACCAATTTGTCTTTGGAATTTCTCATAGTAGCAATACTTTCAAGTTGATTAAATGTATCATCCAAAGCAACAAGTGATTCAGCAAATTGTTTAAGTTGACCTCTGGTGGCCATTAATGAATGAATTAAATTCTCTGCAGCTGCCAATCCCTTTTGAGCATCCACTGGAGGAACATCTGCTGCAACATCTGAAACAGATGCTCTTAAACGAGGTAAAAGGTCCAAAATACGGAAATAGTAACCATCACTTCCCTTCAAGATGTTATCATCGAAATTAATACTATTGGCAAGAATAACATTGGTAGTACCTTGAAGTTCCATAATATCCGCTCTAAGAGTTGTTTTCAATCCCATTCTTCTCAATTCACGAATAGTGTCACTTAATAATTTTCTCTTTTGAGTCTTTAAAGCTGCCACTAATTTTTTATTATCTTTCTTTAATTCCTTTGGAGTTTCTTTACGTAATTGCTCCATTTGTTCTAAAGTTTCCTTAGCAAAATCATAAACATTTGGAATTTCTTCTTCAGTAATTCGACTAACATAAGTATTCATATTTTTTTCCACCATAGTAATGTTTCTAAGACGAGCTGGTCTTTCTAACCAAGTAGATATTTTGGAACATAATTGGGTATCTTGAATATCAATAACATGACCAGTAACTACTGGAACCTTTCTTAATGATAATGAAGTCTTATGTGTTTCAGATAATCCACTTTGAATAAGATTTGAAACCAGAGTAGCTAATAAAGCACGATACTTTCTAACAATCTTATAAAGATTGTTGTGAGACTTTCTAGAACTTTGCTTAAGGGCATCAATGTTGACATCCTTCCAACTGGCAAGTAAAATCACTTCATTGATATCCTTTTCTAATTTGACTTTAATTGTGGCGATAGACTCATTAATCAAAGGAGTAAATTGATAATAAAATTGAATGAAGTTTGAAAGAGAATTTCGCATATCTTTAATTTCTTGTTCAGGTCTATTCATTTGAGAAATATGAGATTTGAACGCCATTAATAAATTCAATCTTGATTGATACTCACCATAAGTAGATTGACTCATAAATAAATTCAAAGCAGCCAAAATCTTAACTGGAGCGAGATCTTCATATTCTTCTCTAAGAATTGGAATCATGATGACTTCAAAGAGATGGAACCACCAACGTCCAATGTTTCTTTCTAAGGTTAATTCTTCAAATCTGAAGAGAGCTTGCCAAGTAGAAAGTTCTAATTTTCTCCAAGATACAATTAATGTAGTTAATTCATCAAAGAGTGATTTCATAGAAACTTGATTAGAGGCATATTTCTCCCATTCAGCAATGAAGGTATAAATTTGCTCAATTTTTTGAAGTAACCTGGATAATGGAACTTGAATTGGAAGATCTAAATATTCAGAAGTTGCAATGGAAATGTTTTGTAAGGTAGAATGTTCAGGCCATTGTTCCAAAAACTTTTGAACATTAGTATGAATATTAACCACAATTCCAATAGCACGTTTGGATTCGGCACTGCTATTACCATGGTAAAAGTCGAAAGTTTTCGAGTCTGGTAAAGAGTTGAATTGGACATGACGGTTGGAAATTCTGGAGATTAATGATGATAAAATCGAGGCATTATTCATTCCAGTAGTCAAGTTTGACTTAAGTTGGTCCATTAAACTGAAGATTCTAGAACCTTCTTCAACTAAAGTATTGATACTCAAATCAGTCTTAAACACAAACTTGTTCATATAAATCTGTGCAATTTGATGGTAAATTTCATCCAAATTCTCATTCTTCTTATTAGTTGATTGAACTTCTCCCATAACATCTTCATAATCTGGGAACATTTTCTTGAAATCAGCATCAGAATCAGCATCGGTATCATTGAATTTATACAAACTTCCTTGTTGTGTCTCGGCTTCTTCTTGTTTCAAACGACGTAAAGACCATCTATAATAAAGGATCTGAAGGGCCTGCTCAAGTACATTCGATTCATTTGAATGAATGAATGAAAGACGCATGAAAAATGACATCAATTGTTCAGGAATGATCGAATCAACCGACATGGATTTACTCAAACTTCTAGCGTTTTCAAATTCCAAGTCATAAGCTTTTTCACTAGATAATTCCACAACATTCACTAACCATAATGGATCGAATTGATAAGTGGCTAATTTATTGGATGTTTCAGCATTGATTAAATCAAAACCAAACTTCAATCCATAAATGTAACCTTCCAAAATATTATTCAAATCTGAGTAAACCAAATGTTTGCTATGAAGTCTAAGTAAAAATTGATTAGAATTATTTTGGAACATTTCTAACATTTTAGAACTTGATTCAGTTAATTTTTCAGCATTGTCTAAAAGAACACTAATTGGTTGAGCATCAATGGTTGATTCCATAAATGCATTCCATTCTTCAAAAAGATTATCAATCGAATTACCAGAACGGTAAACTCTTGGTCTAGATGGGGTTTCATTATCACTAATCTTTGGAAGGTTTTCTTCAATAGATGAAATAGTATCACCTAATAAAATACTTCTAGCAGATTTCCATTCGGAAATTAATCTCTCAGATGCTTGTTTCTGCTCATTGAACTTTTGGTACACAACATGTTCTTTAATAGCAGGGTCATAAGAAGAACTTGGTAAATATAATTGAATAGAACCACAAGAGAATAAAATCCACGCCTTAGCTAAATTCTTATTGGTTTCAGTATTACAACTCAACATAATAGATGGTGCAAAATATTCCATAAAGATAGTTTTGAATGATTCATCAGTAGATTTCTCGACAATTGGTATGATGGCTTCGAGATACTTTTCGCCGATCAATGAATTGACCTCAGCAATTGATTCTAAACTTTGATCTTCAAAGCTTTCCAAATGAATATCAACGAATTTTTTAATCCAATCCAAAAGTAATGAAGAGAAGATTTCAGTTTGATTGGTTAAAATAGCACCAGAATTCTTAATAACTGACTTCTTCAAATAATTAATATCATCAATAGTTTGTTGAAGTTGTTTTCCTGAAGCTGCTGGGAGATTTTCGACCTTGTTCAAAGAAGACGAAATCAAATCCGAATAAAATAAACCTGAAACAAGAGATTTCTCTTTATTCCAAAGCTTAGTGAAAATTGAAGGGAATGGCTTAAAGAGTTTATCTTGACCAGGAGTGAAAAAGGATTGAGTATTAAGGGAATTATCAGAAGCAAGCGAAATGATTTTATCACTTACATCTTGTTTCTTAGAAATACCATAGGTTTCAACGAAATTTGAAACTCTAGATTGATCTTCTTCGAATAAATTTCTTCTCTTAATAACAAATTTAGAAGATACTTCCTTAAGAGTAGCAATACCTCCTGATAAAGCAGCATATAATTCTTCAAATCCTTCATCGTTCATCATACCACTAGTGATATCCTTATAAACCTCCACAATCAACTTTCTTAGGTTATTGACTTCTTGTCTTGAATCAATGAATTGTTCAGATGCAACTTCATCAAATTCACCAGCTAATTGAATTAATTTTTCAAGGTTCTTCCAACCACTTTCGTTGGTAGGATAATCACCACGACAACTTTCCCAAATCTTATCCATTGAGCTTCCGGTAGCCAAATTCATCTTTTCCACAAAAGACTGAATAGATGATTTAATACTTGATAAGTCAATATCGACTAAATCGTTATGCTGAATCCATGAAGCCATCATTTCTTGGAATACTCTCAATTTTGATTCATTATGATCATGACTGACTTGAAGCATTCCTTCCCAAATGTTTTGGAATTCAAAGAGGGAATTGTATAAATCCTCTGAAGTAAATAAATTTTCAAGTGAATAATGGAAGGTTTGTTCAACGAATCCATTGGTTTCTTTCATGAATTTGAAAATTTCCAATCTTGGCACATTCTTGATATTTCTACCAAGAGTAAATGCTGCTGATCTTTCGATATAACTCAATTCATTCACTTTACCATTAATACTATTTTTCTCAATGGTATCAACAGCTTTATTGTTTTTGATAATTCTAGCAAGAACTTCAAAGAAATAATTTGCTTCAGAAGATCCAAGTTTTGGGTAGTTTTGAGAAATTAATGGTAAAATGTGAGAGTTTAATAATGGGTGAGTGACTTGATGATTAGCAAATAAAGTATTAGCTCCCAAAAGTTCATCCACATAAGCTTGAGCTGGTTGATAAATTTCATGGAGTTTGGAGAGAATTCCATTGGTATTAGCATATTGAATAATTGAATTCAATGATTCTGCTAAGCTCTTACTCTTATGAGAAAATTCACTTGAGTTGATAAATAGCTTATACCAAGATGATTCCATAAGCAAATCAAATGGAAGCACACAAAAGGCAATAGTGACCACTTCAGAAATGGTGGTTGAACTTTGGAAAATATCTTCAAGCTGAGCATATGATCTATTTCTAGAATAAGAAGATGGGAAAAATTTGATCAATGATTGATTAATTTCAGTGGAATCTTCATCATAATCTAACAATTTCTTATCGTAAGTGGTTGCTCTTTGGGGTAACTTTTCCAAGTAAATTTCAATACCTCTATTTCTCATAGCTCTGGATAATTCACCATACTTTGGATCCACGGTCAAAAACAACCGGAAATTAGGATGAGGAGTTATAACTCTTGGTTGTCCATCAGAATCATTGCATTCGTTAATAATTAACGTACCATTGGTTTCTAATAATGAATTCAATCTGTCAAGTACTGACGGATTACACAAATTAGCATTATCAAGAATTAACCAATTTCCCTTCATGACAGCTTGAACAAGAAGACCATCAAACCAATCGAATTTGACAGTTTTATCTTGTCTGATCTTTTCTAAGAGAATTGTGGAATCGTTCAAAAGTTCAGATAAAATCTCATTGGAATATAATGACATATTCTCCTGGAAAACACTATGAAATTGATGATAATTATCAATACCAATTTCAGTGTCATAAATATAGTTCAAAAATTCAATAGCCTTTTCAACCACCTCATTTCCATTCAAATTAAGCACAATTAATTCATTCAATTGTTCATATACTTGATCAATAATTTTGATGATGGTACGAGTATAATCTACTTGTTCGTAACCACCCAAAATATCCATGGAATCCACATCATTATTCATGGCAAATTCATCGATTTTAACTCCCAAAACTCCACCTAAAAATCTAATAAGCTCAGTTTTACCAGAGTTACTTGGACCAGTGATAATCAATGGAAGGTTATGGTTTATACATCTGATGGTTGTTTCAAGCATACGGTAGTTTGATTGTAATGGTAACAATTTGTCTGATCTGTGTTGAATATTGCTTCTTCTCTTAATTATGGCATCACCAACTTGAAGATAGTCATCAGTGAGAGAATAAACAATATCCTTCTGGTGCTGAGGTCCAAAAATTGATTCGAATAATTCCCGAGCATGTTTTCTATCGTCTTCACAACGGAATCTTTGGAAAATAATCATATCAAAGAATCCATTAAAATCTTGAACCAAAAACTTCAGAGAATATAATTCAAGCCAACGTAAAGTATCTCTTAAATTAAATTCCCATGGTCCACCCATAGAACCCCATTTCTTTTGAATAACAATTTGATTCTCTAATTCAGAAATAAATGTGATTAATTTAGCCACAGTTTCTGGTTCAATATTTGGATATAAATGATGAGAAATTAAATTCAAGTCTTCAGCTTTCAAAATGTCAACATAAACAACACTGAATCTGTTCACAAACGATTTTGGTAAACCTTTTCTACCACCACCTTGATACTGTGGATTTTGAGCAGCGAATACCTTAAATTCAGGGTGACAACTAAATGATTTGTCTAATTCTGGAATATACGCTTCACCACGATGATCCAAACAAGCATTCAAACCTTCTAAAACAGATTGAGATGCTAAATTCATTTCATCTAATAATACCCATTCACCTCTTTGCATTGCTCTTAAGAATGGAGCATCTCTCCAAACAAATTCACCTGTTTTACCTCCTTCGGCAGGAGAGTCGGAACCAAATAAATCGATTAAATCGGTTTGTTCAGACAAATTAATCCGAATTAAAGGATTTCCCGTTGCTTTAGCTAAAGCAGTAACTAAACTGGTCTTACCAACACCAGGACTTCCTTCTAATAAAATAGGTTTATGAACTTGCATAGCTCTAACAACTCTCATACAATTAGCTGCGGTGGTTGGAGCCATTAAATTAAATGATACACCTTTGGTGGTATCTTTGTTTGAACGAGGGAAACGGAATGGACCACAAATAAATTCCGTGTCTGAATGAGAAGCAGAAAACTTGGTAGAATAATACTTCAATAAATTTGTTCCAGTAAGGTTTGATAATTCTGACACACATTCAATTTTTTGTTGATTTAAACGAGCTTCATTTTCTGCCAAATAAGCAGTATTATTGGTACCTAAAGCATCAATAAATACCATGGCTGCACCATGTAACATAGCGGCATCTTCTTCAACAGTAGAATCACAAGAATTAACAAATTGAACCCATGCTAAAATATCACGTAATGAAATAATACCACTATCAATATGTCCACCTCCGAATTTTTTACCATACCATTCAGAGAATTTAACAATCGGATCAATGAACTTCTTATTAATTAATTTGGAAGAAACAATGTCTCTAACATCATTAAAATCATTCATTGAAGGAACCCAAATTTCAGTAAATCTGTTTCTCAAAGCAGGTGATAATTCTTTCTTACCATAATCTCCACCTGGATTCATGGTAGCTAAAAATTCGAAATCGGAATGAGCAGTAATAAATGCATCATCAGTACCCTTTTCAGCAAGAAGTAAACTTCTTTCAGGTTCTAATACTGAATTTAATCTTTCTAAAACAGAATCATCAGCTAAAGAAATTTCATCTAATAAGAAGAAATTACCTTGTTTCATGGCTTGAATTAAAGGTCCATCATTCCATTCGAATAATACTGAAACTTCTCTTCTTCCATGCGATATTTCATTCAATAATTCCTCACTAATACCCTCAAAAGATTCAACTTTATCAAAAGCATTGAGCAATTCTTCAAGTTCGGCATTTTCTGAGGTGGTAACACCAATAGTGTCAAGAGCCGAAATCAAATTGTTAATTAAATGGCTTCTGGTCTCTAATTTATTTCTTACTGGTCTTTGAGCTCCCAAAATATCTCCGGTTTCGGTGTTTTGATGGGCATTGACGGTAATTAAGTTCTTTCCAAGGTGTTTGGCAATGATTTGACAAACAGTGGTCTTACCACAACCGGTTTCACCAACAAGTAAAAGTGGTTCCTTATACTTCATAGATAATGACACCAAAACTGCCAATCTACGCATGGATTTGGTCCAAACAATAGAAGTTTCAGGAAGCGCCATCATGGCTTTATCTTCCAATTTCTCATAGTAAGAGTCCATATCCAATTTGACTCTCATGACTTTTTCAATCACTTTTTGAACCACTTTCTTTTCATCATCTTTACGAACTCTTTCTGCTAACAACATATAACCATTAGCTGCGAGTTCTTCATATCCCACTGCTTCTCTTAAAGCCCATCTGAACAAATCACGAAGGGTAGCGAAAGAATTCTTTTGTTCGAATAATCTAGATGATTGTCTTTGAATAGATAATTGACGGTATACTTCGACGATTTTCTTACCATAAGTAGGAGCAATTTGACATCTTTCCTTAAGAATGATTTCCAATTCATCTTGTGGAATATCATCGAAATGTAACTCCAAAAATCTATTTCTGAAAGCTCTGGATAAAACTTTTCTACCACCATAAAGACCAGGAGGATTTTGAGTAGCAAATAACATGAAATCAGGATGAGGACGAACCACTTCTTGAGTTTCTGGAATAAATAATTCTCTATTGTCATCAAGCAATCTATTCAATGCTTCAAGAACATCAGTAGATGCAAGATTAAGTTCATCTAAAACAATCCAATGACCTTTCCTTAAAGCTTCAACAAGAACACCTTCTTTGAAAGATAACTTACCAGTAGAATCTGAGATATAAGTACCCAAATATTCTTGTAAATCTGTATGTTCATGATTATTAATTCTAACAAATTTATGACCAGTAATACTTGCCAAATAATTAATCATGGATGTTTTACCTGCAGAGGTTGGACCTTGAACTAAAATTGGGAATCTTCTACCAGCAGTTGCTCTAACTAAGTTAAGCATATTCTTTTCAACAAATGGTGTGATAATATAATGAGGTTGAGGAACTGGTTCATTTGGACCTTGTTTCATCCAATAATGTTTAAATTGAACGTACTTAGATTCAATTGTATTTGGAGCTGGTGGACATTGAGTAATAACAGATTTCATATTCTTTAATCTACCAAGAGTATGTTTCAAAATCACCGGTTGTAATATGGCTTCAGATGTGGTATCTAATAATGTCAAGAATGACATACAGAAACCTTCATAAAGAGCTCTTCTTAATCCATAAATCGAAACAATATCACAAACATAAATCAATGTACGAGTCAAGGTACGAATACTGAAATGTGGTCTTTGATTGGCTCCATCAACAATTTTATTAGCTTCACTTAATCTTTTGGCTTCCAAGTATAATTCAGCAATATCATTTCCAATCCATTCATCTCCCACTGCATATCTATGAATATATTTATCAATGATCATTAATAAATCCGAGATATCTCTATCAGGAGAGTGAACGTAAATTTCACTGAATCTTGATCTTATACTGGAAGGTAAATCTTTCTTACCAATATCAGTTGAAGGATTCATACATCCAAATATTCTAAATTCAGGATGAGCTTTAATGGGTTCAATATCACCTTTTTCAGTCAACAATAAAGTTCTTTGATCATGAGCTTCGTTAAGTAAATCAACTATACTTTCGAGGGTATCTGCTGATGCCAAATTGATTTCATCAAGTAATAACCAATCACCATTTTTAACGGCTTTAACAAGTGAACCTTCAACGAAACTGAACACAAATGAATTTTCAAGATTTGAAATCAGAAGTTCAAACTTCTTAGTGTTGATTTCAAATTCTGTCCATTGTTCCATAATGGCTTTCTTATCATCTGAAGTTAATTTTCTCTTCTTTGATGGAGGAGATTCATCATCTGATTCTGAAATCTTCAACACATCTCTGGCAAGTTTAACAGCTTCTTTCCATAATCTGATAACATTCTTCCATTGATTCTTACTTAAGCATTTGCCCAATAATTGACTAAATTTTTCATTCTTTTTCTTTGAAAAAGTAGCAGTGAATAAACGTTGGAATTCGTCTTGAATTGGAACAACCATGGTTTTAGCATTTACCGGTTTATAACCACCTAAAAGATCTCCTGATTCGGTTTGTTGAGAAACATTGATAACAATAAGTCTCTTGTTCATCATCTTAGCTATTTGTTGAACAATAGTAGTTTTACCAGTACCGGTTTCACCTACCAATAAAATTGGTTCTGTCATTTGAATTGAAATACCAATTTGTTCCATAAGACGAAGAGAATGATTGGTTTTAGCAAAAGAAGTTTGATTAGAAACTGAACGAAATGTCTTATCTTGAGATTTGATTAAACTGGCTCTACCAATGTTGATTTTATCAACATCATCCATGAAGTTTGGAACATGATTTGTCAAGTATAAATTAATTCTGGAGGCAGGAATTTCAAGAGTTTCCCCAATGACATTAACTAATGGAATAAGGGCATTATATTCTGTGATTGAACTACCGAAACAATCAATGGCTTCAGCAAAAATATTGTCATATAAGGAGGTTTCTAACAATTGATCAACCGTGATGATACCATTGTTAGATAACATAATGTTACATCTTGAACAGAATTTCATTAAATCTCTGAAAGATATTATCCTTGGATTTGAACCTTTATTCAAGGAAATGAATGAAGATAATGAATAAACTTTAAGGATTTCATTATAACATTTTATAAAAGGAATGATGAGATTTTTAAGTAATGGAAACTTATGCAAAATGATTTCTTTTAATTCGACTTCAGAAGGAATTTCCACTTTAATTAATTTCCATAATCTTAAACCAATTAAATCTGGAATAGTCACCGAACCGGTATCATTGGTTGTTCTAATAGTTGAAATAATTTGGAACCCGTTTTTAGCCTTAATGACTTCACCTCTAGAAGGAATAGTTAATTCCCTCTTTTCTAATAAGGTGAGTAAAATAGATAACACATCGGTTGGTGCTTTATCAATATCTTCAATCAAAATCCATTTACCTTCCTTAACTGCTGAGGTCAATACACCTGATTTCCATTGGAAAGTTCCAGGTTTTTCACCCGATGTGTATGTTCCTAATAACATTTTGGAATCAGTTTGTTCTCCTAAATGAATCTTGATAACTGAATTGTTGTATGACATTAATTGTGCAAGCTCGTTGATAAGGAATGTCTTACCTGAACCAGCCTTACCATAAAGCATTATTGAATGATTGTTTTGGATATGATATGCCATTTGACGAAGTACGCCAATGGAATTTTTAGTAGGAACAAATGCATTTGCATTTGCATTTGAATTTGAATTTGAAGTATTGGCATCTATGAGATTATCATCATTGGATGAGATTGATTCCACTGAACCTGCTTGTTGTAATTTTGGAATTAATACACCACAAACTGAAATTGTCAATGAAGAAAGATCTTGAGGTGGAATAATGATTTGCTTTCCTGGAGCATCATGAGTAAGTTCATTGTTACCATTTAATTTAGTATGATTTGATAATCTTTTACTCTCTAATAAATCCAAATAACGGTAGTCAACAGATGAATCATTTTCGTAACCTCCTAAATATTCAGTTTCCTTAATATGTTCAGTGATCATTTTATTGGTAGCTTTTTCGGAAGCATTGAGATATCTGGATAATACTTGGATGGCCAAGAATTTGCAACATGAATCTTCATTGGAAGCGATTATTTCGTAGAGAATTTGGGGCTTGATGAATCCTTTAAACCGATGACTATCGAAATTTATCAATCTATAATATGCCAACAAAATCGATTGCAATTCGTGAGCTGAAGAGTCGATGGTATTCAATGAGTTTAAAACATCGGTTCTAGTCAAGAAGTATTCCACTAAATTAATGGTTTCACTGGATAATCCAATCCCTCTAGTTAAAGCATTTAAAACTAAAGATCCTGGAACTTCAATGGAATTCTCCGATCCATTGGTTTCAAAGTACATGGTTTCAAATTTCCGGTACGACAATATCCATCTTGAAATCAAATCCACATAAATGGGTCTATATGAATGGAAAACAGCTAAAGTGGTGGATGGATGTAATGCATACAATGCTAAGTTGTTTAGATTAGTAGCGATACTTTGAGACGTATCGAACCTGAAGGGAATGATTTTGCAACTGGTGTTGTCTTGGGACATAGCCAACAACTTATCGCAAACATCTTGATTTAAGATGATGTTGTTCATGATGCTATTAGGCTCAAAAGACTGTTGGTTAAGGTTATAGTTTATAGGAGTTAAGTGAAAAATGCGATGAGATGAGACTGTATGCAGGATGGAGATTATTACCATAGTTATACAATTTGAGTAGTGTTAAGACATTTACACGTTAAAGAGGTAATTATTGATTCTAATTCAATTCAATTCAATGATGTTTGCAATTTGATGTTAATAAGAATCAAATCATTTCAATGTCTCAAATTTTTGGACCTTTCGATATCAAATTTGAAGTTTAAAATTACGTACTTTAATGCTTTGAATCTAAATCGAGCAGGTTTCGTTACCAATTGGTATCTGAGGTAATATTTATCTAAGGAGAAGGATACAAACTAGCACTTTGTTTACTGACGGGTTTTATTACAAGATTGGTGATTTTGAAAATTTGAACAAAACCAAAAAATGCTAAAAAAATATGTTCAGCAAAAACTCTGCTTAAGCTTAATAGTTTTCAATGTCATTGTATTTTTATGTTCTCGATCAAGGAACAAGATTAAGAACTTATAAAGCCAAAGATTTTAATTAAAAATGGAATTCAAAAAACATCGACAACTGCAGGATTCGAACCTGCGCGGGCAAAGCCCAAAAGATTTCTAATCTTTCTCCTTAACCACTCGGACAAGTTGCCTAATACTTAACTTGTAACGCAGCGGACGAGCTTATAATAACATGCAGGAGTTATACCTCCGAGATAACCCCACGGTTAGAAGCAATATGGGAAAGTCGAACCATATAAAGAGGGGAACAGTGACGAGTAAGTACACAGTGAATATTGGCCTGTTAAGCGATACACGAAGACATCAGAGATAGACGAGTAAAGCAAGACGGAAGTACGAAGCGATACTTGGAAAGTATAAAAGGCCAAATAAGTATATAGTTACAGATTTTCCCGAGTTCATTATTGAAGTTAGTAACAGATTAGCTACGTATAGAAATATAAGAAGTTAATTACAATTGAGATTAAGTCGTTTCCACAAGAAGATAAGCTACTGTCAGAAAGTTATATTAGTTGGAGGTTACTAATACAAGGTTATACACAGTACTGAGGATCTAGTCTGTTACAAGGTTTTCCTGAGTGGAGTCTTGTGTTGTCTTGCTTGATTGATTAACTTTATTGATGAGTTAATTCAGTTGTTATAATTCAGTTGTATACTCCAACTCGAAAGAAGTCACGCTTATTTAGTCTTAGATTTACAATCCGTCAGCCAAACGATTCAAATCACTCTTAGTCGAAAATTACATGATTATGAGGAGACTTTACTTGAATATTATAAAAGTATTGCAAATCTCCAAGGTTGTAGTTGATTACTAAAGGTTGATGCAATAACATTCTAAACGTCAATGTCAACCACAAGTAGAAGAGTAGATGGTTTCCACTATGGTAGCAGTATATATCCTGAGGTAATAAATCGATCTCACCAGAATTTACTTATTATTAATCGAGTTGATTTTATCTAGTTTTGTTCTTAAGGTTATCTCTTGTGTGGTTATGTGCATTGGTGATTTACATGTCTTTATAGGATTCAATGTTTATTTCCAATTCTATACTCTTATGATTATCTTTTATCTGGTAGCCGTGATATCTGACAATTATATGAGTAAGCAAGGTGACATTTATGCGCATAATCTTCGTTTATGAATAATACGAAATACTTCAAATAAGGCACAGATCCTGTCAAAATGTCATCAACCATTAAAATCATAAACCATAAAAAACTCTAAAATTCAAATGATTCAAACAGCCAGACACCTTGACTTTCAAGAGAGATTCTTGAGCCACCGTAACAAATTCGGGATCCAGCAGAATTTTGGTGTTATTGCAAAATATAGTGTTCCTATCACTAGACAAAACTTATCCAATGCTTTAAGGTCAATTATGTTAGACAAGCCAGGATTTTCTTATGATATATTTCCTACAGACTCTAGAACATATGGAGAATGCAATGGAGAGAATTTGATACTTAGACTGGTGGGAAAAATCAGATTTGACGATGTGGTGACATTCTTAAAGGTTGATGGACTCACTGATGAAGTATTGACTGCTATGAATTATGTTGAGATACCACACAGTGATAATTTACCATTATTTAAGATACAAGTGCTTGAGTTTCCTTCTGGAGAACAGTATGTGGCAATAATGTTTGAGCATAGTATTCATGATGGAATTGGTGGGGTTGAACTTCATAAATTAATTGCTAAAGAATTGTCTGTTTATGATGGTAGTGAATTTGCCGAATTCATCTTTGATAAACACCAAATTTCTGTGCCTATCAAGCCATTTGAAGCTACTGGTAACTTTTTACTTGATACTATTTATAATGTCACTCATGAACAACAACAGGAAGCGAAAGAAAAAATTGATAAACTTGGAGAAGCTAACGACAAAATAGAAGAGCCATTCAAATTCGATTTGAAGGTGAGTGGAAAGATGAAACTGACATTAATTAATTATTCTGCTTCAGAAGTGAAATTATTGAAAAACTACTGCAAATCTCATGAATTAACCTTGAACCCTTTTCTTCATGTTCTTTTATTGGATACAATTGAACAAGTCATTCATTCCCAATTCGATCAAGTGGGAACTTCTAGTACAAATAGTTTGGCAACTCATTTCAGACGATTCTTTCCAACCGAATCATTCCAATTTGGTAACTTGGCTACCCTTATGGATTTATCAATTCCTTCCATAAAGGGAGACAAGTTGGGATCGATGAAGTTTGTCAAACAACAAGTTGACGAATTTATTTCTTCAAAAGAACAAAGCTTACTGAAACATCTTGCTCTTTTGAGTATGAATCATATTGATCTTTTCAACTTCATGAAAAGTATTCCTCATCGAACTTTATTAACTTCTAACATTGGCTATTTTGATGGAGACGAAAGGGAAGTAAAATTATTGGATATAATTTTTAATCAGGCTTGTACTCTCTACTATTTTGTCTCGGCATTTGCTGCATCCAAAGAAGGTGGTTTGAATCTTGTACTTTCATATGCTGAAGAGTTTGATAGTATTCATCTTGATGATGGTGAAAAATTGATGGACAAGTTTGTTACTACATTCAAACAAACTATCACTGATATGATTAAAAGCGATTAATTGAGTTAATTACTGAATAATCCCTCCCCAAATTAAACGTTAAACAAATCTTAAGAAGTTAAGCTTCAATATTCTGTTTATGGAGTCCAATGTTTTTATATTTCTATGCTTTCTCAAATGATTCAATAGTTATATGAGATTTCTAATGGTTTAGTAAAGCGTCCCATACCCCTTTTCATATTGATATGATGTTAATCTTGAGTTCTTTATGGGGTACATTATGCGCTAGGGAAACAATCCTGTAGTGGTTACAATAAATAGTGCAGATCATGGAATGGGGAAGATCCTCGGGTGCGATCATCGTTCTTAGATCTTAGATCATAGATCATCGGTGTTGACCAAATTATCATATAATATGATTACCTTCACTAGGCAATAGACTCAATTCCACCACCGATTCTTCCTAATGGTTCACTCAAGATCCCAACTTCTTCGAGAGGTTCATGATCTTTAGAGAACTTGAAGGTTGGTACAATAATCTTTCCATCACCATCAGTTTAAATGAGAAAGTAGATTACGTTATCCAATGCCTTGAGATCATTATTGTGTAAGAATCCTCAATTTGCCAGCAATTTCATTAAAAGTGACTCTAGAAGCCATCATGATTCAAATGTCATCAATTTCAAGCTTCAAATCCTTGAAAAGATCAAATTTGATCAAGTTATCACTAGTGAAACAGTGGACACATTTGATGAAAATACCTTGATTGCAATTAACCAAGTAAAACTCGCTTTTAATTTGCTCGATTTGCCATTATGGCGTATCAAGATATTTAATATGGCTAATGGTGACCAGAGAATTTGTATCATGTTCAGCCATTCTCAATGTGATGGTTTTTCAGCTAAACAATTTGCTGAAGAATTGGTTGAAGAGCTTTGTCAAACAACAGCAATCGAGTCATTGGAATATATTTATTACATGGCCAGAGATTTAAGAAAGCTTCGATTCATCAAAGAAATCACTCCTGAATATTTATTTGGTACTTCATTAATTTCCAAACTAATTAAATTCATCAAAAGCTACTTTTCTCCAATATTTGGAGGTTGGTTTACCAAACCTATTCAACCATTTTCTCCTGATTTGGAGAATTTCCCATTATTCAACCCTGAATTTTCCAATCCATGTAACCAAATTGGTTCAAGAATAATGAATTTCGATTCTAACAAAGTTAATTCACTAATTTCCCAATGCAGAGCCCTTGGAATTACATTAAGTCCTTATTTTCATACTATTGGCTTGGAGATTTTCCATGAATTAATTTTTCAACAATTTCCCAATGAAAAGAGTGGCTGGTCCAGTAATTCTGTCATTCCTATAAATGCCCGGAGGTATCTTCCTAAAGAACCATTTCAATATGGTACATTTGTCATGCGTCAACCATTCATCATATCTAATATTAAACATCGAACTTTTGAGCTATTGAGATACGTTGCTGATAGCTTGAAATATACTTTAGGTCCAGGCAAAACAGGGGAGCTTGAAGCTATGGGAGGGTTAAAAGATGCTAATTTAACTATGGTATTTGAATCACTTAAAAAATCTGTTCTACCAGCTTTAACTACTACTAATATGGGGACCATGACTGAGTCCAAAGGTAAGTACAAAATTAACCATGCAATTTTCAGTCTGGCACCAGCAAATTATCTCATGGTTATAAACCTTCTCAGTACTCAAGATGGTGGTATGAATGTAGTGATAAACTTTCTTCCCGAATTTGAACGAATTTCAATCCAAGGCACCAAACTAATGGATATGTTTGCCAAAAAATTCGAACATCGGATTTCCACATTTCTCAGCACCGATAAATGGGTAGCTGAGTATTTAAGCAATTCCAATAGTATATGAGGAATTTGTTCAGTTCAAGATTTCAAATGAAGGTATATTATTTCTTCAATCCATCAAGATTCACAGTTTCCTCATGAATATCTTTTCAGAGAGTCATATCTAAGCTTTAATCAATTTTCCGGTAGTAATATTGATAGTAAGAGATATACAATCGGCTTTCTTCTCAAAATTAGTCAAGATAAATTAGGTCCTGTTTATTTTGAATTTGATCTAATGGAACAATTCCATCAATAATAAATACAGATAACATGGAAGTTTCATAAAGTAACCTTTTCATTCATTCACTTCATTTAGCTCTTCCTGGTTTTACTAAATATGATTATTTAATACAATAAATTAAGTCTACAATTTCATTAATTAACAATAATCATTATTCCAATTCCATTAATTAACAATAATCATTATTCCAATTCCAATTCCAATTTATATGGAGTAGTTCAAATGAAATAACAAAATAGTCCTTGCAACATTTTAACTTATTTACTCATCCAATATTTCTTAGAGTGGTTGTGTTTCTTTGGTATGTCGTATTTTCCAGACTTTCTCTTCTATTTTCTGGTTTCTCTTGTGCCTCAATTTCTCACTTTCTCATTCTCATTCTCATTCTCAATCACATTCTATTCTCGATATTCCTTACTATTCTTTTCCCTTTACTTCATTACTCATCAGGTCGTTTAAAAGCCACACTTCTAGATTTGACCCATCGAATCAATTAAGCCCCCCTCGATCCTTAAAAAATAAACCACTAGAACCATTTCCCATAGACCATTTCCCCATAGTAATTCAATCTCATCAACAAACTTAAGGGATCTTTTCAATCTTAAGGTGAGAACTATAATATTATTGAGGTAGAATTGAGTTGGTGATGTCTTTAAAAGTTACCATTGCTTGGTTCATTTTGTATATCAAACGGCATGTTACCAATTTCTTCAACTTGTTTCAATCAGCTCCTTTAATTGATCTCTTGATATTGAACAATACAAATGAAAAGGTTCAATTACGTCCATCCCCTAATGCTTATGAATTGGTGATTACAAAGTTTGGCGTTGGCGAAGGTGAACAAAATCCATTGGTTTCTGGATTCTCCATCCCTTCTGTTGATCCTGAAACCCTTCCTAAAACTTTGAAGCAACAGGTTTATGTGATAGACTCTGTCAATAGTGGAACCGGAAGATCAGAACCTTTGGACTTATACAAAAAGATCTTGAGCCCAATCTTCGATATCTTGAACGTTCAACATACTTACATCAGCACCACATCTCCTACTCATATTCAAGAATTTGCCAGTTCATTGGAAGGCAAGAAAGCTACGGTGATCTTTATTAGTGGAGATACCTCGATTTTTGAATTCATCAATGGACTTTCTCCATTGAATCAAACCAATGGGAATATCACCGTTTTCCCCATTCCTTCTGGTACAGGAAATAGTTTGGCATTGTCAATTGGTATTGAAACCATCGAAAATGCCATTCTGAAGCTTTTCGATCCTCGTCAAAAAGTATCCCCATTAAACTCATATCAAGCTAAGTTACCTGAGGGAACTTTCGGTATCATCAGCTCTAACCCAGCAAGCCTCATTACTAGTCCGTTGAATTTCTTCGTGGTGCTTTCATGGGGATTCCATGCTTCACTTGTGGCAGACGGTGATAGTCCAGAAATGAGAAAGAACGGCATTGATCGGTTCAAGTTGGCAGCTTTACAAAATTTGGAAGAGCCACAACAATACAATGGTGATTTCTACTTAGATGATACCAAATTCACGGGACCATTTTCATATTTCATTCTTACAGCTTCAAACAGGTTTGAGAAAACATTTGTGGTTCTGCCCCAGAGTGATATTCTTGATGATAATCTACACTTTGTATCATTTGGGTATGAACAAGAGAATAAGAATATTTTACCAATTATGCTGGAGATTTATCAAGAAGGAAAACATATTGAGAATCCTGAAGTCACATACAAAAAGATCCCAAGATCATCTAGAGCATCTATTCGTATCTTCACGAACAATGCCCCAAATCACCGAAGGATTTGTATTGATGGAGGTATCTATCAAATTCCAGATGATGAATCTGAGGTGCAAATTGAGGTATCTGCTTCTGGTAATAATCTCAATGGATGGACTTTACTGATAATTCATTAAACATTAAACATTAAACATTAACTTCAAGGATGGCCGAAGCTTCAAACATTCCACTAATACAAACGCCTACTATGATTTCGACGATATTCATTTAATCAAACTTTACTATACCAAACTAGATTAGATTATTTAGGCACTTATTTATTAAACTTTAGGTTATTACCATTTATTAAACTTCAGGTTATATCTATTCATTATTTAAAAAACTCACTAAGTTAATTGATTAAACACATATGTTAACTTCCAGAGCACATATTAGTCGAGCGTCACCATTGGAACTATTATGAATATAATGATAATTGTGCTTAGATGTTGATCATTTAAGCGCTAGATATTGTGCAGCAGCTTGATAATTGACTTTGGGTTTCGAATGGTTCGAATTGTTCGAATTGGTCGAATTTCTTTGTTTGCATGGGTTGGTATGTGAATTGGTTGACTTAGTCTTTATACTAGAGTTATTCGTAGATGTAATTGAATAAGTATCAGAAGTAGTAGAGTCTCTCTTTTTAAGCTCATCACTTCGAGAATAGTTAGACTTTGCTGAAGTCGATTTTTTAAGTAAATTCCAAGTCATTTTATGGGTATTGAATTAATTGATGGCTACAATTGAGATAATTTCGTTACTTATATACTAATTTTTTTCCTTAATTTTTCATAGTATTAAATCCATATATTATTGCTATTCTTAGATATGGTATATCATCAATCATACTACCTTCGTATTGCCACCTATTGAATTCATGAATCCCATCCCTCAAATAGTATGGTTATGTGCCCCGTAAATTTCAGCCAACCAAATCAGATTACTCAGCCGTACAATAGAGGGTCCAAGCTCTTTTTTGATATACGAACATAGTTTGGGACATGTCTTGAACGGCAACACGGGTAAATGTTACAAAAACGGGATATTAGTAAGAAAAGCTTATTTAGCCAATGACGTCAATTTGCAATTTGCAATTTCTAAGCATGTTTCACTCACTATAAGGCCCTGTGTGCCATAAATGACACCATTGACACATCATTACCCCACGGCCATGGTGACACCCCTCAAGGTTTGTTAACCATCTTCAATGACAAGGCTAGAGAAGAAGAACCACAGTGATTATTTCGCAACTGAAAAATTATCATTGATGACTCATCTGGCTCACATGCGAGTATCACCCATTAAGAATGCGCTGGAAACTGTTAGAATGTAAACGGTAGAGGTTAGCATACCAATTGGGAAGCATTAGACGTTTCGAAACCAATTTCCTCAATTTCCTTAATTAACTATGCCCATTTGGTCTATTGGAATTCCGAGATGGATTTTGATAGGTCTGATTTGATGACTGATACTGATTTGCTTGGTGGAATTGCAGATTGGAATGGGAGTTATTGTTTTGGTTATGACTGTTCTGGTTATAACTGTTCTGGTTATAACTGTTCTGGTTGTAACTATTCTGGTTGTAACTGTTCTGGTTGTAACTATTCTGGTTGTAGCTGTTCTGATTATAATTATTCTGGTTGTATCTGCCTTGATTGTAGCTATTTTGGTTTTGGAGGCCGTTGTAAGATCTTTGTTGGTTACCACCATTATATCCTTGATTATATCCATTATTTCCATAGGAATTTCCTTGTTTGTGGCGTTGATTGTGATAATTTGAAGCTCCATAATTATTATTTCTATGATTATTGTAATCACCACCCCCATAATTCCGTTGACTCATATGTTGGCTAGGAACTGCATTTTGTACCAGTCCCTCCATCATTGCTTTGTATCCACCTAATCTAGGATTGTAACAGAAGTTCAAATCTTTACCTCTAGGTCCATTATTAACATATTCACTGTTGTCTGGTGGTGCATTGAATCTACCCCGGTTTCTTTGAAATCCTTGCTGTTGCATTGCACTGATATCTTCATGGGTTAAAGCCTTCATATGAGGTATGTATCCATTCAAAAGCATGGACTTCCCTTGGCTTTTAGGTGGCATGGCATAGAATACTTGCATGTAATCTTTATTCAGAACATTGGGCATATCACCTTCTTTTAATGGGAAATTCATTTTGCCGTCAACTTCATAAACGTCAACTTTCAGTGCTATACCAGATAAACCACTTTTAGAATGCTTGAACAGAATATCTTTGGTTTCCTTTTGGTACAATTGTTCTTGAAATCTTTTGAAGTTCTTATTTTGACTAGAAATGAATAATACTTCTTGCTTGTTGGTATTTCTGTCAATCTCTTTAGGAGTTAATTGATCATACTTGGCTTGAACGGCACTCAACAAACGTTTTTCATCAATGAAAGGAAGCAAAGCAATACCTTGCCAACTCATTTTTGCTCCATTCATATCAATCTGGAAATCTTCAGGATAAAAGTCAATGATCTCACTGGCAGGATTAGACATCAAGTCTCTAAATATTTCTGGTAAACTATGACCAGAAGCTGCAGGTAAAACCGACATCAATTGTTCATAAGGTCTAAATGGTTCCCCCTGTTCGAAAACAATCCCTTCTTCGGAAACAATCTCATCAATGTTAATGAAGTCAGCAGCAAAAGGGGCGTAATGATATGGATAGTACCATTGCCAGGATGGACATCCTTGATAATAGTAAAGAAGTACCCAAGAGATACCCTCTAAGTATGAACGTACAACTTCACGACGAGTCTTTTCGACTTCTTCATCGGTAGTAAGGTGGAATTTAGTTTTGTAGTAACGTTCACGGAATCCTGGTTCCCATAACCTGATTCTATCTCCATCATCCAGATCATCCACCTCATCTGCAGTTCTCTTGTTGTTTTCAGGTTTAGGGGTGTCTGCTTCGGTACTTTCAGCCGGGGTTGCAGTTCCGGTGTTCACGGTATCCAGTTCGTCTTTCAGGTCAGATGATTCAGGGTTCTTTCCTTTGGATTCGATCAATTTTTTCAAGGCCAATGCTGCCTCGTTGTTTGCCAAGTTTGCCTTAGTGATGACATCAAGGTTTTGCACAATATCCTTATTTGATAAATTAGCATATCCTTCAACGTTTTCACCTGAAGTGGTCATAAGTGGCATGTTTACATCTGCAACAATAGGAGCTTTATCTTTACCTTTAGTGACTTGAGGCAAGTAATGATTTTTTAAACCCTTATCTTCATCGGCCCATTGTTTTCTTCTTTTGAGACCTTCTTCTCTTCTTGCATCATTCTCATGCCTCTTTCTGAAAATTTCATTTTCCTTGTAAGCCAAATTTGACATCAACTTTTCGACTAAAGGTAAATTCAATTTACCATCACAAGTGATATAATCCTTGACATGAGGAAGTAATCTCTTCCAACAATTCACCAAAATATCAATACCATTGTCACGAACATCCAAACTAGGTAAATGTGGCAAGAAATCGTTACCAACGAAGAAACACATAAACACCCAATCATCAATAGCTCTTTCCAAATCAAACGGGAAAGACATGCGAGGAAGATTCAATTCCACTTGTAAATATTCTCTTAACACGTTAACATGTAACCATAAGAATGGCTTTTTCTTGTCTCTTTGAGCAATACTGTCTTTCTGTTCTTGAGTCATCATCAACTGTTGTGAAACGGAGATTTGTCTATCTTGATTGGCAAAGACATCCTCTCTGAGAACTCTGAAATGGGGTTCGTGGGTGGCCAACCCCAAGAAAATCAAATCTGCATCTAAACCGTAGATACAGTGTTTTGTGTTGGGATCATATTGTGGGTCCAGTCTTTGCAGCCTTATAAAACTCATAAGTTTATGTTCACCTTCTCCTGGTACGGTGGCATCACTGATAATCACCTGTAAATTCGCCCATCCTGGATCATTGGCAAGCTTATAAGCCACCCAGTAACGCAAAGCTGCCGCTAAACCATCCATAAATGGAGTACCTGGAGTAATAGCATTAGAATCCCATGCTTTCTTCTGTTTAATAGAATTATCAATGATTTCACCTCTTAATTCTCTTTCACGGAGGTCACGTTCTTTTTCCTCTTCTTTGATCTTGGCTTCTTGAGCCGATCTAAATCTTCTGGCACGTTGTTGATTCATTTTGGCTCTTGGTGCTACACCATCAACGGCGATCATCAACACCTTTCTTGGTCTTGCCATCATCAAAACACGGTCGGTGTAGGTGAACACATCCAAGAACATCTCGTCCTCGGTTGAAGGGGCAGGCTTGTGCTCTGGATGGGAACATGGATGAACAATACCGTTCATATCCAAATAAAGGTTGTCTACCTCACCATTGGGATTGGGGTTGCTGTACAAAGCACCACCAATTTCCTCGTCGGCATCTTCTTCCACCACCGGCGATATGATCTTGGGGTATTTTCTAGAAAGCCATCTGAATAAGGCTGGAACACCCATTTTGGCAGTATCAATGGATGGTAAGGGTAGTGAATAGAGATGAAGAAATTGTCGATGAGACGTGTGTGTGTGTGCAGGATTCTATATGCAGGAGATGGATGGAATAACCAGAACAGGACCATTAGGGAAGAAATGAATGGAATTGATCATAAAGCTGTTTGGCAATTCAAGAGAAATGTGGACTAATTATATTCTGGGAGAATGATAATATGATGGGATTGACATCATCAAGAATGTCAAGATAAAGGAAAAGGCGAGAAAGGGACTTAAATGGGAAGTATCTCAGTTCTCAAAGTCAAGTTTATTGGTAAAATAATACCAAATTTATTACCAAGTTTAAAGGTATTATTTTACCCCTTAGATAAAGACTCTCAAATTCATTTCTAGGGATCATTAAACAGGTAAATTAGACTTTTTAAACAATACTCTTATGAACAATTGCTCTTATTGGAGTGGAAGAATTTTGCCAGAAATAATAAGTTTTGTGGTATTATTAAGATTTCTCCAATAAATTGATGGTATTTTTCAAATGGTTGGAATTATGGGAAAATAGCTTGGTTTATTTTACTTATGTTACATTACTTCTGTTTAGGGTATTTGTCATATTACGTAATCACTCGGTTGTAGGATCTAAATCCTTTAACCTTTAGCCTTTAGCATATCAACGATCAAGAACAATTCAAATGTAACAGCTCAAATCCAACGAAGGACACCAAACCAAATCCGATGTTTAGTTAATAAGAAAATCACCTTTTTTATTCTATAATTGGGGAATTCATCGATTTTTGAAAGATTTCTTAGTAATCAAGACCATTCTGTTTTGCTTAGTTTCATTAGTTTCATGTTTCAGATGGACTGATCAAACATCAACATTCTTCATTTAGCCACTTATTCTACAACGGTATGAAAAGTTTGGAAAAACAATTGAAGAATTTTAAATTTATGAAAATATCAATTATCTACTTAAATCAGGTATATTACGTAATCCACATAGAAAGAGGGAAGAGATTGATACATTTTACCATGTAATATTTGTCTACGATAAGGTAGAATTCTCTCTCTAGAACACAGGAAGTCAAATAAGGAGACCGTTCAGAATACCAAGCATTTATTAATTAACCATCTCTAAACTCTTTACTTCTTAACTACTGAGTCATCACCCTCAGCAGAAGGTCTATCAATCATTTATTACCCTGAAATGATCGGAGATTGCTTTAACGCAGCTATATCGTGGTGGAGATCCCCCAATTTGTTAAGAATTCGCAATAGGGATCAGATTAAGTCAAAGCCACAATATTAATATTAATATTACCACAACAATTAAACTATTTAACTAATTTAACTAATTCCGTTATTGACAGGTTTTGCGCGGGTGGGGGGGTGTAGTAAAGGCTAAATGGTTAAATGGGGGTTTGTTTTTGGCGACAGCCGTTGAATTGTCGCCGTTGTATCAAAATAAACGTTGAGCCACAAGCGAGGGTTGTGTGGATGTTGATGAAGCCGTCTATTGACGGTAAGCAGCGATAAAAATTGCCTGTCTGCTAACAATTCCGGCACCGGAAACGGCGATGCGCAAATCTTTTGTGAGGTGATAGTAGTAGTAGCCGCATCACGTGGCCTTGCGCCAACCACCATCCAATTCCGCACATGCCTAATGTGGATATAAGCGTAGTAGATTGGGCAGTTAGGGCGGGTGGGCTTTGGCTGTGGTGGATCAGGGCTGCTCAAACGGTTTTGTTCCTTCCCGGTTCCTAGAGGGGCCATTGCTACTAAGGTGTTCAGCGGGGTTGATTAAGATTTGTAGAACTATAGAACTGTCGATATGTTGAACTGTTAAGAAGGTATAGGATTCCAACTACCCTGGCGCAATTATTTTGCGCACTTTTGATGGTATATGGCCCCCCACTGTTAATAATATCAATATATGTAGGAAGCCGAGATAATTGTCCCAATGACTCAAAATAATATATCAAGAGCCACACTTGATTTGGAGATGCGTATATAAATCCAAGGCAATTTAACCATGATAATTCATAGAAATTCAACAATTTGTTACACCAGTTCAACTTAAACAACTGAACATGGCAATTACTACACCTTTCCAAAGACTAAAATGGGGTTTTTTACCTACCAGAAGAATTGTGGATGAAGACGAGAATGGAAATATCATCCCTGCTCCACAACAAGATGTCAAATTAGGACAAGACGTCAAATCAGAGAAATCAGTACATTCAGTAAATTCCTTGGAGAAAGAACCTTCCGTGAATCAAGAAGTGTCTGATGCTCAATCCATACAAACCATCGAATATAGAGATGAAAAAGATCGGAAATGGTGGAAGTTCTTTGATGAATATGAATATAGAGTGGATTCCAAGACCAAAAATAACCGGAAATGGTACAAATGGTTCCACGATAGTGACACTTACGAAGAAAAGAAGGTGATCTTGAAGATCGATCTTCTCTTGACTTTATATTCCCTTGCTGCTTATTGGGTCAAATACCTTGACCAAACCAATCTTACCAATGCTTATATCGGAGGATTAAGAGAGGATATTGGCATGAAAGGAAATGATTTGGTGAATACTCAAGTGATGTTTAATATCGGTAATATTGTGTTCCAAATCCCATTCATGTATATCTTATATGCTTTACCATTGAATTATGTTTTGCCCTCTTTGGATATCTGTTGGTCCATCTTGACGGTTTCTCTTTATAGAGTGACTTCTGTGAAACAATTGAAGGTGATTAGATTTTTCATTGGTGCTTTTGAAGCTCCCTCTTATATTGCTTATCATGCATTGTTTGCTTCATGGTTTAAAGGTGGAACTGGAGAAATCGCCAGAAGAGCGGGTTTCTACTATATTGGTCAATATTTAGGAGTGTTGACTTCGGGTTTACTTTCTGGTGCCATTGAAAGACATATGGATGGAATGGCTGGCCATGCAGCATGGCAATGGATTTTCATTATGGATGGTATTATTTCTGTTATTGTGGGGGTGATTGGATTTTACATGATTCCTGGTACTCCTGAGGATTGTTACAGTATTTTCTTGACTGATGACGAGATTCGTATCGCTAGAAGAAGAATGAAGGTAGATCAAAAGGATGCTAAGCCTAGAGAGAATCCAGTGGCTCATTTCTTTGATATTAAGATCTGGAAATCCATCTTTACCTCGTGGCACATCTACGTTCTTTGCTTGTGGAATATCTTCTGTTGGAACAATAGTAATGGTACTTCTGGCGCTTATGCCTTGTGGTTACAATCGTTGAAAAATGATGATGGAACCAAGAGGTATGGTAAGGGAGAACTTCAAGATCGTACGGCTTTGACCCCAGGTTTGGGTATGTTGTGGTTAGCCATTACCGCTTGTATAGCCGATTTGTTTGAATCAAGATGGGCAGCCATTGTGTTTTCACAAGTGTTTAATATTACAGGAAATGCTATTTTGGCTCATTGGAATGTTCCAGAAAGGGCAAAATGGTTTGCTTTCTGCTTACAATACTTTGGTTGGGCCATGGCTCCAGTTTTATATTCATGGCAAGGTGATATCTGTCGTAAGGATATTCGTGAAAGACAGGTGATTTTGGTGTTTATGAACATATTAGCCCAGCAATCCACAGCATGGATTTCTGTATTGGTATGGAAAACCACCGAAGCCCCTAGATATCCAAAGGGGTTTGCATTTACTGCATCTAGTGCTGCAGCCTTGACAGTATGGACGTTTGTGGTATTGTACTTTTACAAGAAACAAGAGAGAGAAAATGCCAGAGAGAATGGTATTGTTCTTTATAATTCTGCCGTGGACCCTGATTTCATTCCGGGTGATGGAAATAAGGGTGAAACTAGTGATTCCGATTACGTGAAAAACTAGTCAGTTGAACCAAAATGGTTCGTATATATCTTTAATATTAACTAATTTATCTATATAACTGTAGGCCTATTGTACTTGAACCAATTTGCCCGCTCAATTAATTCTTAATAGTAAGAATTGGGATGCCAGATGTGGGTTGGAAGTCAAATCCCGGCCATAATCCCCCTCCCCTAAAAAATATTTCATCTTTACATATATCCGCCAAACAAATCAAATAAAATTAAATATCTCATTAATAAACTTACATATAGAAAACTGAACTGAAATCATCAAACAACTTAAACCTTCTCGTGGATCTTGTCCAAGGAGTCACGCTTCTTTTCCATTAATTCATCATCGGCATTTTCAATAAATTCTTGAGAAGGCTTGCTCTTCTCCATATAGTTAATATGCTCTTCATAAGTGTTGGTGTTACCGGTAGCAGTCCAAGTGATCTTGTTGATTTCAGAGTAATCTGGACACAATTCAGGACCCTTTCTACCGATCAAATACCAAGGTAAGTTGAAGATATCTTCCATTGATTCCAATGATCTACCAGCGACTTCTGGAACAAAGAAAAAACACCAGCATAAGGCAATGATCATCACTCCAACGAAAAAGTAAAAGGCACCGAAGTTGTTCATAGCCAATAACATCTTTGGCAAAGCTTTAGAATTACCGTATTGATTAGCAAAATGTAAGATCATTGTAACAGATTGAGCGAAAGATCTGATATTCAATGGGAAGATTTCAGAACCCAACAAGTATTGAATGGAATTGAAACCCATGGTCCAACCGGTACCACTAAGGAAAAGGGCAGCAAGAGCACCTGTGGCTGCTCTTTCTTGTGAAGCAGTCAATTTGACACCTTTGTCAGCAGCTTGAGGAACAACTGTCAAGAAAATGGCAAAGTAAAGCAAACAAACCATTTGAAGACTGACTCCAATATAGGTGGCTCTTCTTCTACCTAGATAATCGATGATAAAGAAAGCACACAAGTAAGCAGAAACAAACTTCACCACACCAAGAACAGCCGACATTTTCAACAGATCAACTCCTTTGATACCAGCAAGCAGGAAAAGCTCATTGGAATAAATGGTGATGGCATTGGCTCCGGACCATTGCCCCAAGATTTGGGCAGCAGCAGTGATGGCGAAAAATCTGTATCTGATGGATTTGACGGTGACAAGGTCTCTGAATTGCTTCAAGATGTTGGTGTCTCTCAAAGCTTCCTTTTCTGAGAGAACTTGTTCGTTAATATCACTGATTTCACCAATGATGTAAGGATGGTCTGGAGGTAAGTGTCTAAGTTTAGACAAAGTCTCCACTGCTTGATCAGGCTTGTTAACCTTTAACAACCATCTTGGACTCTCATAACAGAACAAGAAGGAAAGAATAAGAATCAATCCCGCCAAAACAATCTTTAATGATACACCAACCACCCATTGCTTTCTGGATTCATCGGAAATATGCAACACCGCACCATAAGAAACAAAGTAACCAATCATGATACCGAAATAAACAGCCCCGGAGAAAATCGATACTGCCAAACCTCTAATGGCCTTAGGGGCCACTTCGGAAGTGAAAGAAGGGCCAATGGTGGTGGTTTGACCAATGGCCAAACCTTCAATTAATCTACCAGCATATAATTGACCCACCGAGTATGCAAAAACCTGCAAAAGAGCTGCAACAATCCAAATGCAGCACACAACTTGCAAAGCTCTAACTCTTCCAAGTTTATCCACTGAATACATGGCAATCATGGCACCACCAATGGATCCAAGTTGAACCATGGAAGTGATGTTGGATTTCAAATTAGCGAGCTGGTCAACTGTCTTGGTAGGGTCTACCAAACCAAAGTACTTTTTAAACGAAGGAAGGGCAATTTGTCCAGAGATATTACCTTCATCAAAACCTCTGGCAGCTCCCAAAATTCCAAACACAAAAATACACAAGTAGAGGGTCCGGTTATAAATTTCTGGTGGTGACAGGTCATTATTTACTTGCCATTTGTGTGGATGTTTAGTAGTGTCAGCTTCATGGTGCTGATTAGCTTTTTCGGAATTTCTTGACACAATCGAATGTGCGTCTTTCTTATCGGAACCCATGACTGAATGAATGAAGAATAATGGTGGAAACTGACAATTTATATGATTCTAAACGGATAAGCCCATCCCATTAATGTGAGGAACTGGTGTGGGGTTCTAACCTGCAAACACCGAAGGTCGAGGATGAGATCATAATAGACTCCTAACCAAAATTGTGGAACTATTACCGGTTTGGTACATGGGCACTTTATGCACTTTATGGAGAGGGTTCAGGATTACCCGCAAAAGTGGGGTGGGGGTGATGGTGGAGGGTTCCGGGAAGTTGGCCAAACATGCCCCACTTGCCCAGCTTCTTTCAAAAGTGACATGGGTGGCTATGGAAGGGGGAGGGGCGGGAAGGGTCCCGGTCGCATGTGCTTGGCAACGACTCCAGCCAAGAACACCTTGAAATGTTTGACAGGCCAAGCAATCGCTTGGGATTTGAATATTTGACACCAATTCTTCAACCTAAATAAAGTAACTTTCATTGAGGGATTAGCAATTTTGGTATTTTGGCAATTTCAACGAAAGCTTCTTCGAAGACCCCTCATCAAGCCGATAGATATATTTAAGCCATGCAGACCCGGAGAAATCATGACTATTGCGCTCGTTCTATTCCGTGGGTGGCAGATCCCCCACGCTATTATTTCCCCTCGCAGCACACTGATGAAATTCCGGCCGGAGTTGGGGGTAACAACGCCAAAAACGGTCGATGTACCTGCTGAACCAATCAACTATTGAATTGCTGAAATGTTTCATGCTTAGCGCTTAAATCATAACCTAACTCTCACTCTCTATCAATCTCGGAACATATAATAGGCGAGATCCATTGATTGTTGTTATTGCTATGATTGGAGAACGGCATGCAGACTTCACAGTAGCTTGACATTCGGACTAATTATGGCATGGTTTTTGCAATATTACTATTGACCGGAGAAATGACTCAAGCTCGGAGTTGCACCAGACATATCGCCTTGCGTTTGCCTTGCCTGGCGTTGCGTTGCCTTACCCCGCAGAGATCCTCATCCAATAATACCTATGGTATTACTTAAAGTTTTACAGGTTAAGTTTTAGCTCACCTCCATATTCACCCTGCATGTTTGAGTGCGGGGCAAGAACTGTAAGGCGGACCAGTGTTCCTACTATGTTACTTTGTCTGTCAGCATTGCACAACAATTACGTAATAATATACATTAATCTATCCATATTTAATTCATTTGGTGTCTTCTTTTGGTCGCTTAACCATCCCTTCTTGAGTTGGTAAAGCCCTTTTCTTTTCATTTCCCTCAACAGCCAATGGTTGAAGTTTTTTACTGTCATCTTGTTCCAGTACAGGCTTATGAACTGTCAACGTGGATTCACTGAAAGGGTGCCCTTGGGGAATGGGCTTATTCTGCCCCCCAAATGCCGAGACTTGAGTCACTGACACGTCACCGGTTGGGACAGATGTGGTTGATGCAGGATGTGCCAATCCTTGATTATTATGCAGCGATCCCAGCGATCCAAACGGGGTAGCTGCATCGGAGTTCGTAGAAAACGCACCACCGGCTCCGGTCTCGGATCCGATACCAGATAATGCTGGTTGTTCCTTTGATGGTGCCGATGACTTGTTTTCCCGTTCGAGTCTCTCAACCTTCTTGTTCAACATTTTGATTTTCATTTCAAACATTTTCTGCACTTGAGCCTTGGCTTTAGCCTTCTCAACCTCCAAATCTTCCTGGAATTTTTGCGTTATGTTAGCGATATCCCCTGAACTATCGGTGTCACCACTTGAATTAGAAACTGCCTTGTTAGCAATGGCTTCTGCAACCTTGGCATCAATTTGAGCCTGAATATTTTTTTCAAGCTCTAGTTTCCGTTGTTGAACACTTTGTTCCAACTCTTGTGTTTTGCGTTGAATCTCCTCCTCTTCGTGTTGCTTACGATTATTTTTGCTATTGGTAGCTTTGGCCAATTCCGTCTTTAAACGCAAATCAAATTGATTGTTCAAATCCTTTTGAAGTTTGGTCTTCTCCTTCTCAAAATCTGCCTTTAACTTTTTAATATCTTCGTCAGATTTATGCTCATCATTAACATCTCCATTTTTCAGTTTCAATTGGTTAAGTTGATTGAGCAAATTTCCCCTCTCTTGTTTTAATGTGCTAACGGATTTGGAATGTTCATCCCTGAAATTCTTGAATTTAGAATTAAGCTCTTCAATTTGACTAGCACTTTCTTGTTTAGCCTTTTCTACCAATTCTTGAGAACTTGATTGTAATTTGGTGATTTCTTGATTGAGATTACTAATGGTCTCTTGTAATTCCTTGATTCTTTCATTTTGTGATTGAATACGAGTATTGGCCTTGTTTCTAAGATCATTATATTTCTCCTTCATGTTATGAATCATCTCATTATCAGAAGGTTGAGTTGGTTGAGCTGGTGGAGAATTATTGGCATCAGAATTAATACCAGACAATCTGTTTTTCAATCTCTCGTTTTCTTCTTCAAGTAACTTGATCTTTTGGTTGCTCAATTCCACCTCTGTCTCAACTTGATCAAGCTTTTCTTTCAATGGGTTTGAATCATTCGACTTTCCTTGTAATTGAGCTTCCAAACTTTGAATCCTTTGTAATCTGGCATTGCTTTCATTACGTAAGGTGGTGTTACTTTCACGTAAAATATTCAACCTTTGCAATTGCTCCTCTAATCTAGCAGCTTCCTTTTGAGATTGATTTGTATCAATTTCTTTGTTAACCGAAACAGTGCTGGCTGAAGCGATTTCAGCCTTGGCCCGAGATAACTCATCTTGAACCTGCTTGAAGGATTTATTCAATGTTTCAAACTCATCTTGCTTGATCATTAATCTCAATTCAGCAGCTTCCTTTTCACGACGCAAGTACACAAGTATTTCCTTCATATTGCTATCATCGGTCAATTCAGCTTCATTTTGAGAATCATTTTGAGATAATTCTAATTGGTTCATTAAAATACTATTTTGTTGTTTGATTTCTTCAATCTTGGAATGTGACTGTTTCAATTCTTCTTCAAGAGAATTTCTTTCCAAATCTAATGAATCTTCCTTATTAATGATTGCTTCAAGTTTAGAATTCAATTGTTGAATTTCATTCTTTTGCTTGTCAATTTCTTCCTTATATGATACAATATTTTCGGAGAATTCGTTGTTTTTAGTCAACTCAGATTGATACTTTGATTGAGTAGTAGAGGCTAATTGTATTTGAATTTCCAAATCCTTTCTGAGTCCTGATATTCTTTGGTCATAATCAGCTTGTAAATTGTCATATGCCTCTGCTTTATTAACATATTCATCTAATTTACTCTTCAAATCATTACTTTCACTAATAAATCGTCTGTTAATGGAAGACGATTCATTCTTTGCTTCTTCAACAGCAACTTTCAAACTGGAAATTTCATCTCTTAAAGATTGTTGCTCTTTAAGTGCGATTTCATACTTCTGTTCGAAATCAGACTTGTATTGCTCGTAACTGCTAGTAGCATTAATCAAAGCATCTTCACTAGCCTTTGCAAGGTTAGATAATTCTTCAACTTGACTTTCAGCGATCTTCAAATCTTCCTTGAGCTGGTTAATTTCAATTCTTAAGCCTTGTTTTTCGGAATCATCAGATGATATACTTCCTGTGGATTCCAATGTCATTACATTAGGACGTTTAAGCAAATTCGAATTGAGTTCATGAATCTTACTTTGTAATGATTTGATGGTGTATTCCTTTTCACTTAACTTTGCTTTAGTTTCAAGAAGAGCTTGACTTATTTCTCCTACTTGCTCCAATTTAGTGTTCTGAGATTTTAGAGCCAATTCTGCTTGGTTGGTTAAGATGGAAATTCTTTCGTCTTTGTCTTCGAGTTTTTCATGTAACGATTGGTAATTCTCAATAGATTTACTAAGTCTTTCGGATAATTCCTTACTGGATTCATCTCTTTCCTTCAATAATACTTGTAAGTTGACCACGAAGTCGTTAAGGTTTTTCTTATCAATCTTAAGTTGGTCAATTTCGTTCCTTAATGATTCGAAAAGTGAATTGTTGTATTTCTTTTCACTTTCGAAATTATTAATCGTCATTTGATTCTTGGTTACCAAAGATTCAGCATCTCTTAATTCATTAGATTTATTGATTAATAATCTTTCTTGTTTTGATGCTTGCTCTTGCCAGAAAGTCAAATTGTTGGATATTTGCTCGATTTCCTTACGCAATTCATTGACCGTTGATTGAGCGTTGGTAAATTTACTGTCCGCCAATTCTGCAGCATGTTTACTTGAAGCTAATTGAATGCTGAGTTCACTCTTTTCACTAGTTAAATTTCTTAACTTTTTATTAAGTTCATCAGTAATTTCGGAGGTTTGCTTTTGTAATTCTTTCATCACTTGCTCACTTTCTTTAAGCTTTTCTCTAAGATCACTGTTGATATCATTCAAATACAGCCTATCCGAACGTCCTGTTCCATTGACATTATCACTAGAAGCTTTAAGAATATCTCTTTCTTTTGTGACTGCAGCAAGTTTAATACCAACACTATCTAATTCACCCTCTAAAGTAATAATTGCATCTTTTGCTTCATCAATTGCAATAGATTCAATATTATTATTCTCTTCTTCTTTAGATTCAAGATTCTTGGTCAATACTCTAATAGCTTTTAATAATTCTTCATTCTTCTCTCTTAATTCAATAATATTCTTAAATTCAACCATTCTTTCTGAAATCAATTTATCCGAGTCACTTTCAACATAATTATCAAAGTTACCACTCTTCTGAAGGATATTTTCAATGGCTTGCTTTTCACTTAAAGTCAATGGTTCATCATTATTATCTCTTACCTTCGAATGAATTAAATAGTAACATAATTGTCTTCCCAAATCTTTCAGTAAGTTTTTGATAGAAAATATTTCAGATTCATTTTCTGTGAGTCTTGCTCTTAATCTGTTACAATCTTTCTCTATATTGACTTTTTCCACTCGTATACTTTCAACTTTTCCAATCATTTCTTGCAAAGAGCTTTCATAAAATTTGACTTGATCACGATAGTTGGCAATTGCAGGTTTCTTGGATTCTAATTCTGCCACAAATGATTCTAATTGAATAGCTAATTTCTCTTTTTGAGATCTTTCTAAAACCAATTGTTTCTTCAAATGATTAAACTCGGAGTATAAAGTGGACAATGAAATGCCTTGTGATGCAATCAATGAAGATGAATCTGTTAATTTTGGAAGTTCACTTCCCTTATGTAATTCAGCATCCAAAACTTCTTCAGTTCTTCTCAATTTTTCTTGGGTTTCAATTAAGTGTTCAGTTTTCGATGATAAAGCATCCTCCAATGATTTAATTGAATCACTCAACTTATGCTTTATTTCTTCAATATATGATTCAAGTTGTTTAATACGATCATTTCTTTGTTCACATTGAGTCTTGGTAAGCTTAATGAGATCTTCTTGATTCTGAACTTGTTGAAGTAAATTAGCTCTTTCACTTTCGAATTCTGACTTCAATTTAGAAAGGTCAGATGATTGATCATCGAACTTCTTTCTTAAATCATTAATGGTTTTCTGATGAGAGTTGTTAATCTGCTCATAAGATTCATTCATTGAAGTTAAAGAAGTCATTTTATTTGAAGTCAACAAATATTCCGATTCATGCTTCTTAATTAAATCTGTGTATCTGTTTTGAACTGATTCTAATTGATCTTCAAACCATTGTTTTTGATTCTTCAAGTAACTCACTTCATTGGTTACTTTAGTTATATCTAGTTTTAATGTGAAGTTCTCATTCTTAGTGTCATTAATTTCTTTATTGACCTGGTTGAATTTGGTGCTTTGATCGATATTTAATGCAGTCAACTGATTAATATTCTCATTAAGCTTGGAAATCTTTCTTTCGTATCCATCTTCCAATAATTTGTTTTCTTTGGATACCTTTTCTTCTGATTCCTTGATGCGAACGACTCTGTCACTCAACATCTTGTTTGCCTCCTCCAATTCGTGAATGCGACGATCTTGATGAGTTGAATTGGAAGTGAAATCATCAGTTTTCAGCTTGAGATCATGAACTTGTGCCTCAGCACCTTTGAGCTTAATTCTAAGGTCTTCAATAATCTTGGTTGAACCCAGCACTCCTTGTTCGTATTTAAGTTGAAGGAAACTATTTTGGGACGACATCTTGTAGAATTCATTAGATTTTGTAAGCAAAGCTTCAATTACTAGCGGGTTCATTGATGTGACAGAATGTTCATCTATTCCTAAGAACCCAGCACAAATTTTGATAGAATCATCTATACCATATGTGGAGCCAAAATCTTCACCTGCTGCCAACGAATCGTTGGCATTGGCCATATGAGTAATAGGAGAGCTGATTACATTTTGATGATTATCATTATCTTTAGCCACATTGAATGATTTGGGGGTACTGATCTGATCAATATCTTTTAAAGGTGGAAGAGTCTTCAGTGGAGTAGCAAATGTTTGATTCTGAGATGGAAGCTGTAACATGGAAGTGTTTGGATCATCTTGTTCTGAGAGTTGATTGTCCACTTCATTTTCCACATTTTCTGCTTCATGTTTCAAGTCCAATTCCATCTCCGTTTGCTTCTCTTGGATTAATTCGTTCGATTCTGTGAATCCTGGGTCAACTATAGGCACGTCGTTATCATTAATATCGGAGGCTGCTAATTCATGAATTGAAGGGATATCCACAAAGTTTTCCTTCTCTGAAGTATCGATATGATTTGCTTCAATGTTTAAGTCTCCACCAACTGTATTGATATCATCTGTTGGAGCCTGGTTTGATGAATGATCTCCATTGGAAGCTGAGAGCTCTTCGATGGAGATTGTCTCAATAGGTCCAGAAACAGGAGTTTCGGAGGAGAGAACTTCACTCTCGTCGGCCATGACAGCATCTGGTCGGCTGGTGGTATCCAGCTGATCACTCATTGGAAGTATGGCGGATGTATGGGGGCACGAATCCGATGAACTCTTTAGTTGCACTAACTGTGTTGTTTGGGATAGATATGACGACATGGAATGTCGCGACATCTGCTGGCTGGCAGGCTGGGTGCATTGTCATCGAATGTCGCGCGTCTTGTCTCAAGTGTCGCGACACACCCACAAGTGCTCTAACGCTCGCCTAACTCCACACTAGCATAATTTTGTACTGCAGGATGTCCCAATAAGTCTCACTCAGGGTTGGCGCCCTAATATCTACTATGTACACGTGATTCTCCCGCCGAGACTCTTTGCGATACCTTAGCGATGTGCAGTCCGCTTATGTAAGCACACCTTCGTCCTCACTGCCCTCCGACAAACAAATTTTTCAACCTATTAACTTCTTCCCTAGTTAGTCAAGCAACCAAAGATGATTGAACCATCCTTAAAGGCTTTAGCTTCCAAGTACAACTGTGAAAAGTCCATCTGCCGTAAATGTTACGCTAGATTGCCACCAAGAGCTACCAACTGTCGTAAGAGAAAGTGTGGACACACTAACCAATTGAGACCAAAGAAGAAGTTGAAGTGATCTATTCAGCCCTTTATATCAATATTCCATACAGATACATACTTGGAGGGTATATTGTTGTGTTTAGTTAATAAATCTTACGTTACCAAGACGTAGAAAGATGATGGGGTTTTGAAAGGTTTGAAAGAAGCAGATTTCAACGAAATTGAGGAACTGAGATACCAAGAGTGATGGATTCGTTAGATGCCCCAGTGTATTGAAGGAACCTATCCAAATTCGACCAACGGGCATTTTCCATCCATTCCAATGATGTCAAGCCAATCTGTCAATATATCTAGTTGAAAAACGTTCAGTTCTTCGATGAAATGGCAGAATTGATTTAAAAAAGTTTGCTTCCTTCATACCTCCAAAATCCCATCCCCGGGAGTCGACATGTGGATATGTTAGTTTATCCATGATGTTCCTGAGATGTAGTACTAATTTAGAGAGTATTGGTGAGTATCCATTGGAAACAATAGAAACCATCAAATTGTGATCAATGACCATTTTGACATTATTTCTAAAGTTGCATAATACTTCATGTGGACAATTTTCGTATTTCAATTGACGGCATCTCCCATTAAAGGCAACTAATAAATAGTAGAACAAGACCATGGACGATTTAATTCAATTTCTAGCTTTTTAGTATGATTTATATCATTATGAGAATTATCATCCCCAGCATCAGATATCAATATCTGGAGTTTGTCTATTTATCAATATCGAAGTAGAAGCATAGGTACGAAGTAGAAGCATAGGTACGAAGTAGCTACTTTTTCAAAGCATAATTGATTACTTAAGATGACACAGTTATATACCAGAACGAGCTCATAGTATCAAGAAAGGTTGAGGATTCCCAAAACGAGAGAATCCATAAGAAGATCATCTTCTCAAGTTAGGAATCTCTAGAGTCAAATAATTTTTCAGCTCGGAACCACTGAAACTACCCTAAATTAATGAATTTATTCCAATTTTAAACCTACAATATTCAAGCTTCAAGTTTTCTAAGCTTCAAGTTTTCTAAGCTTCAAGTTTTCTGAGCTTCATGTTTCTAAGCTTCTAGGTTTAATTTTCGACTCAACTTTGGCCCTACTTCGCTCATGAACAATCAATGCATGGACACCATATAGATATATAGATATGTAGAAAGTAAATTAATTGAAAGTACTATGGATGAGACATTATGGAGGGTGACATTATGGAGTGAGACATTAATGCTCATGAGACATCGGGACAAGGCTCAATAACTAAGCAAACAGGACTAATATGTAAGCAATTATACGCATCTTAGGGAACAAAGGATCACGGGATCTATTGACGGGGATGGGACACTAGTCAATTGCCTAATGCCAAAATCTACAAAATATCCATTTTGGCCATAATGACCAAAATGACCAAAATGACCAACAATGCCTTATTTCCCTGACAGGCGTTATCGGTCCTCTTCTCACCGTGCTTACTAAGTGTTGGGCAGTTCCGGCATAATTGCGATGCCGGTTTACTGAGACTTGGAACAAAATACAGGGGAATTCCACTGCGCTATTTCAACTAGTGGGCTTAACTGGCCATGGCTTAAACTAGCCAGCACTAGAGATGAAGTTAAACGCCAGAACTCTACCCGTCACAACTTACTGAACTGTCAGTAGTAATGAACCATAGTTCCGTGGTTAGTGATCCAAGGAGTGTGTAGAGAGTCCAAGTGGTGTGTAGAGAGACCAAGTCCAAGTGGTGCTATTATCAGCGGGATTTACCGAGAATTAGAGTGAAGGGAAAGAGACAAGAAATCAAGAGGGAAAGAGACAAGAGTCAAGAAATTAAGAAGTCAAAAGTCAAGAAATTGAACTCAAGAAGTCAAGAATTGAAGTCTCTGAGACGAAGTTTCCGGAACTCCATAATATAATGAGAGAAGCTTTTCTCGGTGAAACTGTGTCGTAAGCCGATCAGCGGGCATTGCTGCGAAAATTACTCAGTTACTCACATTAGTCAACTTTAGTCGCCTTACACTCTCCAAATCAGTAAATCAAGTAAATCAGTAAATCAAACAAATTATTCAAATCATTCAAATCATCACTAAATAACTCTAGAATCTCTCACTAAATCTCTCACTAATCTCTCACTAATCTCTCACTAACCTCTCACTAAATCTCTATAGTCTGGTGGCTTCTAACTACCATCTACACCATTGGACCCGGAGTCCTCCGGTGGTTCAGCCTAAACAGCTGGTCAATAACATGATCTCGGTATTCTCCGTGGACGATTTCCCAAGGAACTTTCTTAGCAGTTTGTTAATGATCAACTATTAACTACCACTATCACCTGGTGGTATTTCCATGGTATTTCCGTGGCTATTGTTCCCGTAACTTGCAAGTGCTCGCCCAGTATCTCGCACTACATTCCGCTTACTATTCGCTATTCGCTATTCTTTCGCCATGGAAACCCCTGACGGTGCTTACGGTGCTTAGCCCCGTCCCTAAAGGAGTGAACCTTCTACTTCAATATGAATCTGTCCCGTACGATGTTCCAGCCAAACCGTCAACCTAACGATCCACGTGCCCTATGTAGACCAGGGGTTTGATTGCCTGGAGTGGGGGCTGGGTGGTTTAACCTTCTCACCACCTCATTCCTCTACAGCTCTCCCTAGCGCATTATTCTTTGTCTGACATCTCTCGCTATCAAATTACCTCATACTCATTCTTTCTCTCCCCACACCACGGCATCACTACCTCATGTGGTCCAATGGCATGGTTTATGGGCTAAATGTCATCAATTTAAGTCCAATCCTTTAAATTCTCGTAAATTTGCCTCTCTATCAATATCCAGTGTTTCCTCTCTAGTGATTAACTTCTCGCTAACTTCGTTCCTACACTTCCCAACAACTTCACACTAGCCTCCTACCAGCCCCTCTAACATTTCTATAGCCACGGCCTTGTCGTGTCGTGCGCGCACCACTATTTGTTGATTTCACCTCGCCTGGGTGCCCCTCCCCAGTCCTTCACCACTACCGGGGCTCTATGAACAACATCGATTCCAAGTTCTATCCTGATTTGGTGGTGAATTCTACTCTGCATACGGTGCCTCTAGAAATGCACTCTCAAACGGCACCTCAACAGCAAAAACGCCAGAATAGTATGTCCAATTATATGGTGGCTAACTCCAACAAGCGAACGCAAAACCCGCCCTCCCTGACGGTTCAACAGGCCCAGGACTTTGCAAACTCTACAATCAACTCCACAATCAATTCCACTATCAACAACAGTTTTGGCCAGACTGTACAAGGTGGATCATCGGCCACTCCAGCGGTTTCGTCACCTCGTTTCGGTGTCAGTGGCGGAATGAGAGCGTCTGCCCGGCGCAGTATGATCCAGTCACTGACGGTGGGTCAAAATAAGACTCCTACTCCTTCTTCATATGAAGTGCCATCATCCCCAAACGTCAACCCTGCCTCCAACACCTCGGCCCAGAACCAGTCTGACCTGTCGGAATCTAATGCGGTGATGGAGCAACATATGGATTCGGTTCAAAACGAGCTAATTTCAGGTCCCAAGGATCTGACGGTATCCACTCCAAATATGCCCACGTCACAATCACAATCACAATCGCAAACCCAACCTCAGCCTCAATCTCAAAATCAATCTCAAAATCAATCAGCACATTCACAATCTCAATCCCTGTCTCAACATGAGAACAACCAACCTCATCAACGTACCATGTCAGATGAAGAGCAACAGCTTGCTTCAAAATTAAAGGAAACCTACAAAAACGTGGTCAACTATGAGGAAATTGTGCAGAAAAATTGCATCGATATTACCATCAAGATTAATCAGTTAACTTCTACCAATCGTAACAATTCTTTAGTTTACGGGAACACACAACTTGTTAGTCAACAACTTTCATCTTCAGTAAACTCAAATTCATCAATGACATCTACCACCACCAGAACTTCGGAATTACTGAATGATTTATGGACGGTTTATCATCACAATATCACTTTATTGGATAATTATTACGATTTCTTAGTCACCGCCCTTAAACCTTCCTCAAATCAAACTCAATTTAAAACTGGAAAAAACATTGTTGAACTTTATAAAATCCCTAGGCGCATGTGGGTTTATGGAATAGTTGGATTCCTTGAAGTTTTGAAGAATATCATGAGTATTTATCAAGATCATGAAATTTGTCTGTGCTTCATTTCATATTGTTTTAACATTATTTCAAACTTAACCGATTCTGTACTTGAAATGGAAGGCTGGTGGCTGGAAAAATTGGGAGATTTGTCAAGAATGGCAATCGCTCTTTATGCATCAAAATTCATAGATTGGAAAACCAGTGCAGAGTACTGGTATTCGGTTGCTATGAAAACACTCTATGGTCACGGAAAAATATATTATCATATGTGTACCGTTCAACAAGACAATTTGGATGCTTTGGTCCATATTGGTAAGTCAGTTGTTTGCCGTGATCCGTTCGTTCCAACCCAGCATTATTTGAGGTTAGTGGTAGAAAATATTTGTACTCAAAGAAATATTTTGTCATTGTTAGAGTTACCAATCATTGATTTCATCAAGATTCATAAAGTCTTATTAAGCATATTCAATAGAACTAATGATGGTATTTCAAATTCCGTGGAAGGTATTCATGATTCACAAGTTCAATATGGTATTGATTTGGTCACTAGATATGGTTTAACTTTTGGTTCTGATTCTACTGGCTATAACTTCTTTACTAGAGAACTATATACCACTGCAGGAGTTGCATCCATCAATGACCCACATCATCCATATTATTTACAACAGCAACAGCAACAACAGCAACAACAGCAACAACAACAGCAACCAAGTTCAGCTAATACTATGGAAAAGATAAACTTCTGGCTTAATAAAGGTTCATTGTTTGCCATAGCCAATATCAATCATTTGATTGGATTTGGTGATGCAAAGAATCCATTCGCCAAATTGTTTTTGCTCCCAGAAGCCCTTAAAGAAAGAAAAGATAAAAAAGATAGGAAAAGAAAATCTCGTACCTCCCAAACAGCTCTTGATGATAATATTTCAAATGGAGTAGGGGTAGATGGACAAACTGTGACAGCAAGTGATTTATCAATAAATGATTGGTTTTATTGCTTGCAATTCATTAACAAATCAGTTCTCGAATTATCAATTCGTATTTTGAATCATTACTTGATTGGTCCAAAACAAGCATCTACTAGTCATGTGATAGTTTGGCTTTACTTTTTAATCGCTGTAGGCGATGCATCCAAAAAGTTTCCTAATAGTAATCCAATGATTGAATGGATTTTCAAAAAACTTTTTCCATGGGAGTCACTCATTAATTATCTTAATTCCTTGCTTGCATTTGTCAGAAATAATCCAAAATTAGTTCGTTTGTGTTCACAAAACCTTCAACATTCTGATTACATCAAATTCTTTAATGAAAATGAATTCCTTCCTGAAGTTTGGAAATGTTGGGGTACTTTATGGTTCGACACAATTGTTGAAAAAGGTGATTATGTTGATTTAGATACTGCGGGTGTCAAGAATAATAATTTGTTTGATTTGCCTGTATGCGGACCATACTCTGTGATTAACATGACAAATGAATCTGATCAAAAGTCTAGAAATCAAATGGAAAAGGATAATGATGAACGTATTGTACGTATCATCTTATTGGCTCGTGTACTTGCAGATCAACATAAGTTTGGATTAATGAGATCTGATTTTGATTTTAAGTATGACGAAAACATTTATAATACGACAGATTCTGCTGTTCCTACTTCAAATGTTGGAACAAATGATCCATACGCTTATATGGAGGAATTTTTATTAAGTGATGGAAGGTTTGTTCAAAACAATTTCTTACAACCGATATCTAGAGAAAACTTATGCAATTTCAATTATCACCTTTCAGTTGAACAAAAAGATAGCATTTGGTTTGGAACTAATGCACAAGCAGAGAATGACCATTTTAATCAAATGGGAGGAGATTCAATGGTTGATGAAGAATCAAATGTTTACGGAGATGAATTCGAAATCATGGATCGTGAAGTTGAAGTAGCCCACGAACAGAATTTACAAAATCACCATCTTTACCATCAACAACACCACCAACAAGCGTTACTGCATGCACAACAAATTTCAGGCAATGATGGGTTTTACAATGAGGTATTTATTGATGTGGGTGAAAACCTTACCAATTCCAATGTAAATAAAAACAAATTTACAATTGAAGGAAACCTCGGAGACCGTATGGATAGCGGTTTAACTCATATTACCCTTGATACTAATATTTGGCTTAAGCATTGTGGAAGAATCTACAAGTGTGTTCGTAATGGAGTGTTTAAAATCCTGATCCCATTAATTGTGTTTCAAGAATTAAGAGCTTTGAGAAAATCTGCTGAAGCTACCATTTCTGATGCTGCTACTAGATCGGTAATCATTGTTCGAGAATTATACTTGACTAGAGAAATTCTTCCATTACGTTATGATGGTACCGTGGCTTCAGACATTAATGAAACACTTGAATTCGAGAACAATTCCAATTGGCGGTCTTGTGTGGATGAAACAATCTTGAATGCTGTTAATGAACATGACGAAATTGGTAAAAAGTTGATGAAGGGATTAAACCTGAAAATTTCACCTTCTTCGAAATCTGATCATACACAAGCAATAGTGTTAAGTCACACCACTGCCAGAATGTTCCGCTACTGTGTTCTCATCACCGATGATCGGAACATGAGACTTCGTGCAAAGTCCATTGGATTAACCAGCTTCCAGAGTAAATGGCTTTTCTCTCAATTGGAATCCATCTTCCCTTACAAGTGCATAGATTAAGTTGATTAGGTTCTACCCTACTAAACCACGGAATTATTGCATCATAGAATCCGGCACGCCGGACTTCTCACAAATACATTTCTACTTACTATTCGTAGCCCTGTGAGTTTACCCCTGATGGGACCATTTCACATTGACAACTCCCTTCGACACGTCTTTCTTGTACACGTCTTTCGTCTTGTACACGTCTGGGTCGGTTGTCCTGCATATAGCTTGTAAGGTAACTGTTTGTGATGGATCAGAAATCAACGTTTGGTGGTAATTGGCCGCGCGGTTGTTGGGGTTACGACATGCATGTAATAACAGCCGCATTGGGAATATTTTGTCTCAAGGGGCCTAGCCCTGTACATTACTCACGAAGGGGGTGTTTTCATGCATAAGGACATCGTGCCCCAGATCAATTTCATCTATTATAAAAGAAACAGGCTTCCATAAAAATCCGACATCATCAACTTCTTTGACTTAGTCACTGCCATTCCTTAAGACTCAAGCCTACGCTTCATCTTCCTTCGTTCCCCCACGTTCCTTACGTCCCACGTTCCTTACGTCTTTACGTCATTACGTCCCACTTTCCTTAAGTCCCGAGTTCCACTCATTCCTCACCTTAGTCCTTCTTTAGAACGATGAAGTTTTCCAGCGTTTTGCTCTCATTAGCAGCAGTTGCAACCGTCTCCGCAGCCCCTATTCCTGTGGAAACCGTGTGGACCACCGAAGTCCATACTCTTTACCATACGGTGCTTGTTAAGGCCGATGGTTCGATTGTTCCCCTCGATGAAGAACCAACCTCCACTGCTACTGCTATTGTTGCAACAACTGAAGCTGCCAAGGCCGCTGAGTCTGTAGTCCCCACCCCTGAGGTTGAAGTTCCAACCACTTCAACCGAAATCAATACTGTGATACCCTCCACCACCTCTGCTATCCCAGAGGTTTTGACCCTGGACACTACCCCAGTTGCAACCACTTCCTCTGTGCTTAACCTTGAGCCATCTGCTCCTGCTGTTAACGCTTTGGCTGTTTCTGCTCCTCAATCCGAGGCTCCAGCCCCAGCTCCAACCTCAACCTCAACCTCTGAGGCTACCACTTATACCCCAACCTCCACCGAGGTCACTACTGATACCCCAACCTCCAGTACTGCTGCTTCTCCTACTGGTGAATCCCACCATGGTGAAGGAACCTACTATGACCCAGGAATGGGTGCTTGTGGAGGAGTAAGTTCTTCTACTGACAGAATTGTTGCCATTTCTCAACAAGTCTTCAACAAGTACAATGTGAACAACAATCCTAACTTGAACACTTTGTGTGGAAAGAAGATCCAGGTTTCTTATGAGGGAAAATCCACCGAAGTCACCGTGGTGGACTCTTGTCCTGGATGTGCCCCAGGTGATTTGGACCTTTCCCCTTCTGCTTTCGCTGATATTGCCGACCAAGGTTTAGGTAGAATCAAGATCGACTGGCAATGGGTTGATTTCTAATTGGGTTTTTCATAATGCTGGTTATCGGCTGCTTGTAGCTAGCTGATAAGGCATATATAATATCAATATGGGTTTAGATTTTAAAGCTGTAGATTTTCTTTTCTGATGCAACCTGGTATATTTTACCTAACTCATCTATTTCTCCTTAATAACCGTTGGTTAATTCAAGAGAATATCACCTTACTCGCTGAAAATTTGGTTAATACTTTCGTATTCTTCTAAAGCTTCCCATCATACTCCAGTCATAGTAGGAAAACAGTCGGGATGCTAATTCGAAATATTCTACTACATATTTATCTTTATGATAAATTTCTAATTATGTTCAACTAAAGTATAATTGATTTCTGGGCTATCACGTTGCATTGACTTATGGTAAGATTTCAGTCCAATAAATTAGAGGCGACTTTGACTGGATATTGTGTGAGAAATCATCAGATAAATACGGGTCCTTCGTTTTGAAGTCGAATGATTAAAAAAGGAAATATGGTGTCATGGTGATATGACAGAGACTATTGCGAGCTTAACGGCAGTTAGGTGGTTTGGCCATCACGTTATTTGTTCATTTGGTGGTTGGTCATTGGTGGTTGCTCATTGGTGGTTGCTCATTGGTGGTTGGTCATTTGGGTATTGTCTTAAATTGACAATTGGATGGTTTCTAGACTTCAATTTCCTATAGCACAAGCTCATCATTTACAAAGGGAAACTAAATTATTGTAGAACAAATGATATTTTCCTGAACTGGACAATTGTGTAAATTGAAAAACAATCGTTTGGTCTAGTTACAGATCTAGACCATTTCCTATGCTTTTTACCATGATGACTTTGTCATGAATTGATGAATTTTCCACGTTAATTTGTACGATACAAGAGTTGAAAAAATACAACAATTGAAAATATAAGAGTTGAAAATATAAGAGTTGAAAATATAAGAGTTGAAAATACAACAGTTGAAATTGCTGAGAACCAGGGATGCTTCAAATGGACCGAAACCGGTAAGACCCTGAAACTTCCAACCGAAAATGTTGGTTCTAAGGCGATTTGTTGAACGGTTAATATTCTCATGGTTTCGATCTTACTCCTATAATTACATTTCTAGACTCTTAAACCTAATAAGTTTGTAGAAAAACATCTGACCAGTCAGTATTATAACTGTGCCACACGAAAGTGCCACACGAAAGTACCAGGCTGAAATTGTCCAGCACATCTGGATTCCCTTCCGCATTCGACTGCTGTGTGTCTGTCTGTGTGTCAGAGAACGTTGTATGTATCTGATATTAGTGCCTGATTTAGTGTCTGCAGGAAATGATAGGCAACGGTCGGCTTTGGTCTAGAACAACGCGAGACTCCGCGACTCACCAAAACAACTATTCATACCACACCTCGCCACAGATCCACGCTTGAGACTTATGTGAGAATGAGGCTGCTTTGACGGGTACAGAATGTTGAAACACACTAGCAACTGTGTGGGTCCTCCTACATGAGTGCTGGCTGTAGGTGTTTCTGGTGCCGGCCATCGCTAATTAGTACCTGCAGCATGCCCCACTGTCTGCGTCAATTAACCCTGCCCCTCCTCATATCTGCCATTCTCCTCATATCCTTCATGCTCACCATGTACCATCTTACCAATCTAAACTAGCCTTGACTTGTCAGTCTCCTGTGGCTGTAGACCGAGCCGGCTTCTGACATCCTATCTGAGGCAGAACCCCTCTGAACTGGGCGAACTGGGCGAACTGGGCAGAATATCCCTCCTACTAGTTGCCCTGCGGGGCACCCCTTGAACAACACGATCGATATTCGCAGCCAAACTCGTCAACGCGCGGTATACATTGTTTCGTGTCTGAAAAGAATGCATATCTCCGAGTATAATCAAAGACGCAGGAACCAGACCAACACCCCTACACCCACAGTCAGGGGCATATTGACCTATTGACCTATTGACCTATTTCTGGGTCTGGTCTGATTGACCCCTGGAGCACTGAATCTCGAATGCCTCAATTTCTTGGACCTTTTTCTGGTTCCAGACCGATGCTCATGTTCTTCCTACATTTCCCGGTGTTATGCATATCGTTCGCCTACGGCAACGGGCATTCCTTACATCGGAGTATGGAAAAATTCGAAACATTCAAAGCCGCTACTCACCGTTCTAGATGTAGAACAACACATAACCTTCGACCACCTCATCGGGGCCCGTTTCATCCACTTGCTTCACTATAAATACATCCTGAGAGCCATGCATTTTTCACCATCCATCGACTCTTTCCCACTTATACATTCCTTTAAAAACCGAGTCGAAGATGAACCCCCTTCATTTGATTGCCTGTGCCTTGATGGCTGCCCCAGTGGTCCATTCTGCCCCTCTTTACGGAGCTGTCCACGAAAACGATAGTAAGCAGCTCGACAAGAAGGACGGAGGTTGGATTCCCTCACCTCATGGTTGGAATGGAACCTCTCCATCAGGCCAAGCTCCAAACTCCCAAACAAACTCCCCTTCCCCTCCTTCCACTCCTTCTAACTCCTCGGGTGTGTATCAGGTTGTTGTTCATGCCAACACCACCACCTTCACCACTTTAACCACTATTGATGGAGCCTCCCTGACTTTGGGTGCAAATTCTGATGTCACCGTCACCATTTTGTCCACCTTAACAGAAAATTCTGGAAAGGGCACTTCTCCAGCTCAAACTGGATCTCCTAATGGTTCTAGTGGCTCTAACGACTCTAACGACTCAAATGACTCAAATGGTTCTAACGGCTCCAACAAACAACCTCAAGTTACTGACAAACCTCATACCCCTGGTCCTACCTCAGTGGCCTCAAGTGACGAAGATGTCACTTCCACCGTTACTGTCTTTGTCACTTCTACTATCCACAGCTCCAGTTCCAGTGCCACCTCCCATGCCTCTGTTGTTCCAAGCAACTCCAGTACACCAGCCAATGCCTCTACCACTGCTGGTTCTCTGGTTCTCTCAGGCTCGGCTTTAGTGGTCCCTACTGGCAATTCTAGCTCTTTAGAAGCCAGTTCTTCCCAATTAGAAGCCTCCTCCACTGGCTCCATTTCTCAACCTGAAGTTTCTGCTGCTTCTGCCTCTGCTTCTGCTTCCGATTTCAATCCAATCGCTTCTTTGACAGGTGTCAAAGCTGTTGAAATTGCATCCTCGACTGCTGCTGCGTCTTCGACTGCTGTTGCCTCGAGCTCTGCTGCTTCTCCTTCCTCCACTGCCTCCTCTTCTCCTTCCTCTCCCTCTTCCTCCTTCTCTGGCCCTGCCACTTTCTACACTCCAGGCACCGGTGCCTGTGGTGGCCAAAACTCCGAATCTGACCTCGTCGTTGCACTTGAAAAGTCTGTCTTTGAAAAAACTGACGTTGGTAGTAACCCCAATAACAATAAGGTGTGTGGAAAGCAAATTAGAGTTCATTATCAAGGAAAATCTGTTGATGTGACTGTTGTTGATGAATGTCCCGGTTGTAAGACCAATGGACTCGACTTGTCCCCAACTGCCTTCTCTAAATTAGCTGACCAAGATCTTGGAGTTATTGACGTTACTTGGGAGTTTATTTAGGTAACAATCGAAACCTGTGACACTTAATCAATGTAGCATAGTTTAAAAGGATGAAATGTATTCAAATAAGACATCAAGATTTGAGATAACTTGATTGGAGTCTAGTGAAGTTTTACATATGTCAATAGTTACTTCTTATTAAGTATTTCTCCATTAATTGAAAAAAAAATTGGTGAATTTTACCGTCATTGCTTTCCCTGGTTTTGCGGCCCTCGCTTTCCCTAGTTTTGCTAATTATCGTTGATTATTCTCACCTAAACCATTGATTAAATTTCCATAACTTCTCTGGTTTTCTATTTTTCTATTTTTCTATTTGCTATTCTTCAATCACTTTTTTTTATCTACTACATCAATCTCTTTATTTATCTCTTAAATAGATCTTAATGATAATTAAATGATATTGTTGAAAATATTACTTCGCCTAATACTTAAATCATAAAAAGAAACGTCCACGTTAAAAGCAACACTATAAAGTAAACAAATAATTATTTAAGATCAATTGCTCTAAGCGAAAAATACCAGTCCTACCATGATGATGTCATGGTTTGAAGAGATTATTGATTACATTGGTAAACCTTCTATGATATATATTAATTATAATAATTTTTAACCCAATATGAATTATATAATGCCTGAAATGTTACCCATTTAAATCTATGTGAATTTTTCAAATTTAAAGAATCCAGTTAAGACAACCTCTAAGCACACCTCCTTTCTTCTTAGTGTCGTTCTCACCTTCAGCTTCTCTCTTAGCATAATATTCGTACTCATGTTCCTCGATTTCTTCGATTCCAGAGTACAAATCAGCATCAGCCAAGTTGACAAATTTGGTTCTCTTCAACACCTTCCAGAAGGTGAACACAGCAATGGCAACGAAAATCATAACATAACTGAACAAGAAATCATCAGTAGACCACATTCCAGGCTTGAAAGTTTGGTAACCTAAAATACCAATCATACACCAAATGAAAAAGGTGGCGATATAAATGGAATAAGGTTGGAACCATGAACGGTAAGGGAAAGTAGTTCTGTCGATATTCTGAGCCTTGGTAGCATGGTAGAACCGAATATAGATTATAGCCATGAATCCATAATTCAAGATCTGCGATCCAGTACACAAGTTAACCATATAGTTTAATACCTTGGAACCAGAAGATCCCAATTGCATCAATGAAAGCAAAGAGAAACAAAGTGATACTGCCACACAAAAGATAGGAACACCTTGTTTGGTACAAATCTTGAAGAATCTAGGCACAAATCCTCTTTGAGCCAAACCATAAAGCGCACGACTGGAACAGTAAGTATAAGAGTTACCAGCTGAGAAAGCAGCGGTGATGATCACCACGTTAATGATATGGGGCAATACTCTGATTCCCATGTTTTGCATGGCCACCACGTATGGAGAAGAAGCGGCGTTGGAGTCACCTGAAACAGTGGCCAAGTAACGAGGGTCGTTATAAGCGATCAAGATCGATACCGATAATGCACCTCCGATGTAGAACAAAGCCAAACGGTACAACACCGTTTTGAATGCAATGGGCATGGTCTTACGAGGGTTAATGGCTTCACCAGCCACCATGGACATGTACTCAGGACCAACCACGGTAAAAGCAGCTGAACCTCTCAAACAACCCAAGAATCCTTCAAATTTACCGATCCCTCCAGTACTTAAGAATTCGGCAACCGGTCCACCAGCAGCGTGCCAGTTACGGAACCCAAACGCATCATGACTGGGGTTTCCACCACACATGGAAATCAAGGTGAAGAAAAGAAGTCCGATACACAAGATCAACTTCCCGATAGAGAGCCAGAATTCGCATTCACCGTAAAGTCTCACGGCAAACACATTAATACAAGCGTAAATGGCGATTTGAACACATAAAGGAATGGCAGGGGAATAATCTTCTCTCCAGAAATGAATCATACCGTTAACGGCGGTGATTTCAAAGGGAATGTATAAACATTGCATGATCCAGAAGTTGATAGAAGCAGCGCACTCGAACGCAGGGTCCACCACGCGACCTGCCATGGTTAAGAATGGGGAACTAACTGGTAAAAACGATACCATTTCACCCACGGCGGTGGTTAAGAGAAGAATCACTACCGTCCAGAATGTATAGGCCAAAAGAAGCCCCAAAGGACCAGCACGAGTAAGTCCCGTAGTACCAATAGTAACAAACAATCCTGTACCGATAGATCCTCCGATAGCGATCAACTGCACATGTCTATTGTAAAGTTTACGGTGAACTACTTGAGGACGTTCAGCGGAGGAGTGAGATGTAAAGGAAGCAGTGGTAGTGTCCTCATTTTTGGACTCGTTCTTAGACGATTTGAAGTGGTCCAAGACTTTTGACATGATGTGTTATTAGAATGAAAATGAATGAAGCACTGTCAAAATGAAAATGCAGCAACTAGTTAGAAATTGGTTTGGTGGTTTGGTTGTAGGGTTGTAGGATATGTGGTGATTTTAAACGTCTCAAGACTAAAACAGCAACAACCGGTTGAGTTTGTAATGAGATGAATAGCAAAGATAAGTGAAATTCCCACTTAGGTTAGTACCTCGGTAAAATGCAGATAGTTGACAGAATTGAAACTGACACTTTAATGACAAGGTAAACAGAAAAATCAACCAGGTAAAATTGCTAGACTAATGCTACATAGCAATTCTGGGGATCGACGATATATATAGGTGGGGATGCCCTACACTGAGGAATAACTGCCTGGTGTTGCATAGAGGTCCAGGTTGGGAACATTGCTTTAGGTGCGTGAGCCTAGTGCATGATTAAGTACATGGTGCATAGATTTTGGGATTTTATCTATTAAATGACGTCAGCATACCTCACTTCATCGTTTGGTAGAACGGCAGGCACCACCAAATGGCCCTAATAGTCTAGTAATGCAGACCGGGCTGGGTGCAGAATTCCTGGTCTAACCCATGCATCATGCATAAGATTTGGTCACCGTAGAGTGGTTTGGTCTTCCAGAAGACCTCATCTAAAGATGATTCCCCCATCTCCGGAAACCTAATTCCAATGCCATCTGCCATCTGCCATCTGCCATCTTCATTGGAATCCTACCGTCAAACCCCGTCAAATTCCTTGGTTTAAACTGTTCCACCATTACCACCACCAACGATCTCCACACCGACCGGTTATACTATTCCAATTGTTCCAATTGTTCAATTGTTCTTCTCGGCTTCCTCCATCCATCCCCACTCGGCTATGTTTCATTAGTACAAGCTTTGTCACTACATGCCTGGAGGTTTGTAGTCTAAGCTCATAACTATTATCATTGGGTGACTGTGTGGTGAGGTCCTGTACATAGTCGGGCCTCGACTTCATGCAGGCTAAGTTCCTGCCCAATAAGGTAATGTTCCCAACCATCATCTTGGCAGTAGCAATTATGAGCTAATTCGTAAACCATATAATTGTGGAGGGGGATGGACGTCTGAGCATCGTAAATCGAGACCCTGTGATTAGCTGTCTTAATTATGGAGGTTATAATCTTACTGATAATTATTGGAGAGGTCAGATTTCTCTTTTACTTTTCTGTTTTATGAGCTTTTTCACTTTTTTAATTTTTTACAAATTTTTCCTTTTTCCCCTTCTGATCATCTCTACAATTTTTCCATCTTTTTGCAGCTTTCCGAAGATTACGCTATCATGTTATTTTGACACAAATATTCTACCTGAAATTCTTCAAAAGTTCAAAACGTTCTGGTTGATTTAAATGGAAAGCGGACTATTGAGCAGAAGATCCGTTGGTCCTGAGTAGGTGAATGTGGGGGATTATCGTAATGAGGCAGAATCATAGACATCCGTTTTGGGAAGTAATACGACAGTGCAAGTGGCCCTGATGACTTGGTTGCTTGCGCTGGCTGGGTTGGGATATCTGGGCCGAAAAGGAAGTAGCACCAGACAAAAAATACTGGCAAAGCCGATAAAAATAAAGCTCCGCGACGGGGAATTGAACCCCGGTCTACCGCGCGACAAGCGGTAATTCTAGCCACTAAACTATCACGGATTTTCGTGACAAAAAGGTATATCACAAGAACTCACTTAATTTTACCACTTCCAATCAGTACAGCACATTGGTATAGCATCTCCATCGCTATCCCCATTACCATCGCCATTACCATCAGCATATGTTTTGTGATGTGGTGATCAAAGTTTGACTTTGCTGCTATTCATACGACGATCAGCTTCAAAATCATCCTGGTAGTGGTGAGTTGACAGTTGATATAAAAACTGTTCTTGTATTGTAACACCAAAAGACTCCACCTGCAGAATTTATCAATGCATGAATTATTTCCAGAAGATCTCATTTGTAATGTTGTTTGGCCGGTTATGAGACACCAAGTTGTACACCTTATTGTGATGCGAATCGGCCTTTTTATTAATAGGAAATCACAACTATATTGGTATCATTATCCGTAAATTCACGGGCCGATTACTGCACATTACCATCATTCCAGGCACTAATCCAGGCACCAGTCCTTTTCTCGCAAATTAGTCTTTCCTATTTGAGAATACGGTACCTTATTATTAGCAGTTCAACAAGATTAGATATAAGAGCTGGTAGAAACAACCAGAATCTCTTCTAGATTATTGCTCATTTAACCAAGGGGAGCATGAGGAGTATCTATCTTTCTAAAGTGATTACAAAGAATATGGATTTGTTTCTTTTGAATTTTCTCTTATAGTTTAACTTTATTCCATTAACAAAAGAAAAGCCGTTCTAAATTTTGAACGCCTCATGTCCCTGAACAAACAAGGATAATTTAATAGAATTCGTAGGATTAATAGAATTTGTAGGAATATTAAATTTGTAGGACTAATAGAATTTGTAGGTTATGATTGTGGAGTAGAATGAATTTAAAAATGATGGGACATTGAGCTCACTTGATTTCTCATGAGTAAGTAATGGGCTGAATAATTTGTTCTTTGAACTAATGATTCACTTATCATTAAGCAATTATTCTGGTTTGAGTTTTACCCACGCTCAGGGTCCTAATCCATTAGAAATCTTACATGATAGATAATATCCATACTAGTGGAAGGCATTTGTACAAGAACCACGAAGATAAGAGGTGGTAGAAATTCCGCCAAAACAGCCACCACCATATCACAAGAGTGGTAAGATAAGGTCACCAAGACAAAATCAGCAACAAAACCCACTTGGATAAAAGATAAAAGATGAAAGGTAAAATGAATTAAATTAATCAATCAATCAAATTATCCATCATGTTGTTTAGTGAGCTCATCAAGACAAACGGTAACAAGTAATACGAATCAGCAAATGATTCATTGCGTGAGAAGTTCATCCCCTCTTAAAGAACTTATTCCTATCATCATGATATGATATAGAAAATGTTGTTGCTGATGTTTATAGTATATTTGATCTGGTGGCTGGAACCACTGGCTCATAGTGAGGAACACTCCCCCATTCCACCAGATCTCTCAAAACCCCAAACTTCTGACTTTTCAACTACCAAGTGTACCAAATATTTCTACATTTTAACATTAGTTAATTTCAATTCAAATGTGTTTCCTTTGAACTTTTCCGTTTATTCATGCTTTCCTCTGGCATTCCTCTGGCATTCCTCTGGCATTCCTCTGGCATTCCTCTGGCATTCCTCTGGCTTGTACCATTAGTATTCTCCAACACACGCACTTCTAATTATACCATATGACTTCATCCTGGCACATCCAAGCCGTTAAACTGGCCAGATTACTTAGACGGGTCAGGATCACTCCTTCTTGCCATCCCTATTCCACTTCTTCTCACCCTTCAAAACCATTCAATGTGGCCATAATAGGGGCAGGACCCGCTGGGTTCTATACCGCCCACCACTTATTATCTAAAGCATCTCCTTCCATTAAGCTAAACATCGACTTTTTCGAACGTCTACCAGCTCCTTATGGCTTGAGCAGGTATGGTGTGGCCCCGGATCATCCCGAAGTCAAGAATTGTGAAGAATACATGGATAATATAATGCAAAAGTATGGAACAGAATCAACAGCTGAACCCCACCAAGTTAGATTCTTTGGCAATGTGACTGTGGGCAAAGATATCACCTTGAAACAACTCCAAAATTCCTACCACTCGTTGGTTTTGTCTTACGGGTGTACCTCCGCTGACAATCAATTGGAGATCCCAGGGTCTCAGTTGCCTGGGGTGATTTCTGCCCGCCAGTTTGTCAATTGGTACAATGGTCATCCAGATTACTACACCAAGGATAATAAGTTCGTTCCTCCACCATTGGACCAAATACAAAACGTCAGTATCATTGGAAATGGAAATGTGGCCGTTGATGTTGCCAGGGTATTATTGGCAGACCCGTCACATTGGGAACCCACCGATTTAACTACCGAGGCATTAGAGGTTTTGAAAACCAGTGGGGTGAAAAACGTCAACATTATCGCCAGGAGAGGTATTTTAGAATCAGCATTTTCAAACAAGGAGATAAGAGAATTGTTTGAATTACAAAAACACTCTAGTGTGGAATTCGACCCCATCGATACAAAAGTGTTCGATGACATCGACAAGTCTTCCTTGGGAAGAGTTAATAAAAGAAAAGTGGCTCTCATCGAGAAGTACAACGTCCCAGGAAACAAAACTTCGCAAAAAAAATGGAGTTTAAGGTACCTTGAAAGTCCAGTTGAATTTAAGCAAAGTCCAAAAAATCCTAAATTATTGGAATCGTCGGTTTTAAGAAAGAATACTTTGGTACATGACGAGTTAACAAAACTCACCAAAGTATCTCCCACCGATGAATTGGTAGAAATCAAAAATGATTTAGTTGTTTTGTCTATTGGTTACAAGGGATCTCCATTAGAAGAATTTGAGGAGTTGAATATTTCTTTTCATAAGAATAAACTTTTGAATAAAGGTGGCCGGATTTTGTCCACTAAGGAAGAAGATAGTCATAATTCTTTATTTAAAAGAGGATGGTACACCTCAGGTTGGATCAAAAATGGACCTACAGGAGTTATTGCCACTACCATGATGGATTCATTCGATACAGCTGACAAAGTATTAGAAGATTTAGAGAATGGAATCCACACTGGGCCTACAAATGACCTTATTACACACAGTGAATTGAATATGGCTACTTCTTGGTCTAACTGGAATAGTTTAAATGAGTACGAATTAAAATCGGGGGCGGAAGCAGGCAAAACTAGACTCAAGGTTTGTGATCGGGAAGAGATGATCAAGATTGGCTCAAAAGTTAATTAACTTACGAATCATTGTACATAGGTAATAGTAAATAGTAAATAGTAAATGGTAAACTGTAAATATTTTATTCATCACATCCTGATATCCATACTAGATAATGAGCATGTTCATAACTTTTGGTCATTTTGGACCAAGTTTCACCCGGACCCCAATCAGTTATAGACTTGAACGTTCTCTTTTTCTTTTTCTTTTCCTCTTCCTCTTTCTTTTCCAGCAGTCCTTTGAGCACAATATCACAAGGTTCATGGGGTAAGTCTCTCTTTTGAATTTCGATATGGTACCCATCCGACTGAAAGATTGGACTAGGTGGAAGCCGTGTAACCATGTCTCCTTTATGAATAACTCTAATGAGTCCAAAATCTAAATCTCCTGTCAGTTCGATAATTTCTGACATTTCTTCCACCCTGAATAATTTATTCACATAGTTAACAAATTTCTGATTTCCAATTTTTGGTCCTCCAAAACTAACCACAAGTGGTTGATAGCCTCTAACTTGGAATTCAATTCCTGTTAATATTGCTAAAGCTGCACCCAAAGAATGCCCGATTATAAGCAACGAATAATCCTCATGATCAATCATCAACTCCTCCACCGATGATAAAATCGTACCACAACTTCTTTGTAAATATTTAAAAATACCTCGGTGAACTTTACATCCTTCACAGTATTTGTCTTGTGTATGCTTACCTTTATCTTTATTTGTATCTTTGCTTTGTGATACTGAAAGAGGAGAATATGAAACAGGAATAAAATCCATATCGCTCATTAAATCTCGAGCAGTAGTTGTACCTCTAAACACGAGAAAGACTCGTTTTGATTCATGGTCTACCGCATAAAAACCCGAACCAATCAGCTCCCATTGAGTTGAATCAAAAACATTGATGATGTTAACATTTTTAAAATCAGGTTCAGAACACAACGGCATGGGACATCCCAGATCTTCACACCCTAACTTTCCTTGTTTCAACCCAACATCTAGACAATAAGCAACTGAAGCCACTTTGGCAAGATCAACTAATTTGGTATAGTAACCAGGTACCAGAGGTGACGAATTCATCAGCTGACATAGTTGCAGTTGAATAATTACAAACACCACCAGAAAGAACGAGAGAACCTTCATGTGAATCAATTTAAGCAAAAAATGACAGGTTCTTGCTCCAAAGAGATTTTCAATTGATTTTTCCTGTTTTTATAGCAGCAGACATGCGAATTTAAATATCACCTTAAGCAGAACAATCTCCTTTGAGAGAAAATATCTCCAAGCATATGTTCCTGCCTTTACACACATCTCAGCTCGTTGTGTAAATTATTGCAGCGGACACTGCAAGAAAAGAGACCACAATTGTAGCATCTAGAGTAACTAGAGTTGGATCCACACATACAACAAATCCTCAATCTGGGTCTCAAACGGCGTTGGATGGGTTTCTTGACTTTGCCTTTAGATTGGTCTAAATCTTCAGTGATGAATTGGTAGTTTTGCCCTAAAATGGTATTGATTGAAATCAAGTTCCGTTCTTCCTCAAAGTACAGGTTCAAATTTCTTCTAGCAGAAAGAATTCTTTTGGTGGTTGGAGTGTTTCCTAGTCTGGTGGAATTGCTGTTCTTGTCGGAATTGGAATGTATGCTGTTGTAGGAGAAGTTTTTCGGTAATTCAAACGATGTTGAGGAGGTTTCCTTACTAAGGTCCACCAATCTCTTGGACACTATTCTCTCAAGTTGAATCTGTTGAGCAGACTTTAAAGGCCCTACATTGGCTTGTGGATCAGCCACTTGGATCTGGGCACTCATCAACTGATTAACATTATAGTTAACCTTGGGTCTTCCCTTCTTTTTGTTGTCATTAACTTCTTGTGGAGTCAGTCTAGCACTTGGCCTGGCTGTCAGGTTTATTGATGAAGAAAAGTAAACAGTTGAAGCTGACCGGTTTGATTTGGGTATTTCTTCAACGAGCATTATAATTGATTGTTTTGATTTTGTTTATTATCTTTGGTAGGATAATAATAACAAGTGAAGAGGTGAAATATTAAGATGGAAAAGGTTGATGATTTTGGAGGTGTTTTGATGGCGTTTTGACTGGAAGTTTTCACTGAGCCTTTTGGACTTTGCGGAGGTCAAGTTTTCTGTTTCTGGTATCTTTGGCCTGAGTCTCAATTTGAATTAGAAGGACTATTATTGTTGCAAGTGTCAGTTAACTTACACCAGGTACTTGAGATGGAATAGGAAATCTACATCACGTGACCCACTATCAAGTATAGTATAGGGCAATTTTCAAACTACAGTAGCTTAGCTTATTATAGTAGATAAAACCCTCCTAAGATTAGTCATTAGCCTCATAAAGCCGCTCTAACATTTACTATATAATCTAAAGTTTGTTTTAATGGATTTTATACATGAAAATGATCAATTTTCTACTTTAGTGGGTTTCAGAATTGAACTATATCAATTAATCCGTTGAAATCATATTTATCGATCCAGAAATAGTCATCAGATCCATTCAACCGACTATATCAAGCTAGAAACCCCCCCCCCCCCCCCCCCCCC
>JAJMGF010000026.1:0-82344 GCA_030568495.1 Suhomyces chickasaworum | reverse complement strand
AAGACTATTGTCAACTCATACAAATCATCCAAAGAGCCTGAGCCATGTGCTTCATCGATTAGTCACAAGTCAGTCCAGTCCTCCTATCTCCTTTCTCCTTGAACCATCGATGGACTTCACCTTCACCACCAGTGATAATTGCACTCCAAACTCATTTCTGAAATAACTATCATGGTCATCTTCAGTGGTTTCATAATCCATTTACGGGGTTGACAATTTCATTTATTATGTACAAGTCTATTTGGTTGTTTTGGCCATTATCTTTACTTTTATTTATCCGTTCCAGCATCCTTCCTGATCTCCTCAGTAGTGAAAGGCTGATCTTCTCTGGCTTTATCCAACATGGGCTTGATCTTCTGTTTGGCCAAGGATGCATTCACACAAGTGATATAGGTGTCCCAAAACTCGGTACATTCATTTTGTAACGACTTTCCTTTGAGAAACTTTTCAGTGTACCATTTGTTAAAACAATCGTCGTACTTATTCTTGGCTTCAGTACACTCTGGAGCAAATGATACTGACATGATATTGCCCATTACTGTAGTAGTGAAATTTGATTTTCGCAGGTTATTAAAGTAGTGATATTTGAATTTCACAGGTTATTGAATTTGCAGGTTATTAAACTTTACATACTGACAATCTGGGGGAAAATAGGATGGAGAATATCCACAAAAACTTATGAAATTTAACCCAAACTTGACTCATTTCCATATTAACCAACGGAGCTTCTTCATTTGATTCCAGTCCTTGCCTTAGAGCATTAACAGGACATATTGGGGTGGATTATTTCAGTAATGTGTAATCACATGATAAAATATCACATGATAAAATATACATCTACATCAAACTACGCGTATCAAAACAACCATTCCCACAACGACATGAAGAGGTATTCCGTGGCGCCAAGCTCGTCCAGAAGAAAGTCCACCATTAATACGATATCCGCCGAAGATAGCACAAATTCCAGAGAAGAGCTTGAAAAATTAGAGCAAGAAACCACCTTGGTATTACAAGAAATCGATAAAAACATCTCTCGAGCCAATGCCGTGATAAATGACCGATTGATTCCCATAATCAAAGATTATTCCACTGCCAGCAAGAAGGTATGGGATAATTCCGGATTCTGGAAGTATTTTTTTGAGCAATCAGCTAATGTGGAGCTTAATAGTTATGAGGATCCAATCTCCAATACCGAAGTCAATACCCTAGCCAATTCTAAAAGTAACATGTTATTTAACGAAGAAGAAGAAGATATCGAGGATGAAAACGACGACGACGTGCAATTGGATGGGGAAGGGGAAAATCCCGACATTCATGGTGCCAAAACCTTATCCGAAGCATTTAAGAAACCTGTGCTTAAACCTCAATTGGATGAATCCACCCCCACTTGGTCGGTTGAGCAAACCAAAAAACAAATCCAGTCTTCAACTCCACAACTCCATAAACGACCATCAGCATTACCCAATTTCAACAAACAAGCAACAGGGTATGATTCCGATAGTATAAGTACTCAACCTCCACCATTTTTGTCTACATTATCATCAAGTGACAGTCAAAAATCACCTATAAAGAACTTTTCACCCGTGAAAACACAAACAATGCGTCAATCGCTTGATGCATACCATAAATTGTCAATTTCACCTAAAAAGCGGACCCCAAATCGAAACGCTCTTGTGGAAGATGCTAGAAGAAGATCATCGTTAATACAAAACCTTATAAATTCATCCCCCACCCTACCTGAACCTCCAATCTTAAGATCAGAGCTTGCTAATATAAGCGAACCATCTTCTCCCAATAAGGAATCACAAGTATTGACAGAAATCGAGCCACTATCACCAGTAATATTACCTCCAGAACTTTCACCTGTCAAAAGTATAGTTTCCCTACAATCGAGGGACAACACCATTCAAAGATTTCCCAGTACTCCCAAATATTCTCAACGCTCGAGTGATGGAGGAAAGTTGGATATTATGAAGACTCCACTAGGATTACAAATAAAATTCGGTGACGAAGATAGCGATCTTCAACCTCCAGAATTACAGAATATTGATTCAAATATGCCTGTACTAGAACCTAACTCTCTAATATCCGGCCAGGTGCTGGGATCAGTAAAGAGATCAAATGTGGGACATACTCCCGGGTCTTCTAAAAAGCAAAAGCTTAATGATGATGATTTACAAAATGTGTTTTTGGAGGTTGAAGACAAAGATCAGGCTGTTGCGGGCTCTGCTGGCTCTACAATGTACCATTCTGTTGTGAACAAGAATAATAATTTATCAGCTGAAAATACTGCAAATCAGTCTCAATCGAAGTCTATTTCCCAAATCTTCGATGATATTCTCAATAAGACTATTAGTGGAGAAGGACAAAAGCGTCAGGCATTGGCTGTGACTGAAGCCAGAGATATCTTTAGTGACGTTTCTGGAAATCAACTCGAAAATAGCCAGTTGGATAACACCGAAAATTCCACTAGCGAACTTGGTTCCATGTTGCGTGAACGGTTCAATAACTTGACCAATTATGGCCGTAAAAGTTAGTCAATTCCAAAACACAGTCTAGGGCCATAAACTAATTTGTTAGCATTTTGAAAGTCATAGAAAGCATCACCAATTGGTTCAACTTGATTCTCCATTACAGCCAATCCAATTGGGGGCTGTCATCAAAATCTTAGGGTGTCTCCAAGATTGTCTCTACGAATATAGTGATGATGATAAGCCTCGAAAAGATATCTCGATTAAATTTTTCTGCTATTATTATCAGCCTTGCAGGGCTGATAACGATATCAGAAATTAACACAACTACTTGGCAGGCTGATTATAACAGGCCATATTTGTCACCTTGGTCACTATACCGGACGTATTGGTCACCATGGTCTACATACAGGTCCATTTGTCACTCTTACCACCTGCTTACATTCAGCCGCGCTGTGATTGGCTGGGGATTTCGGTGGGGTTCGCCGCACGTGACGCGTCATCAAAGCTGCAAAATCACCTCAGGTCTCAAAATAACTATAAATTGAACCGATATCCACCTTAACCAGATCATTATCTACTCAACCTAAAACCACTCCAAGAAACCAATCACATAATACAAAATGGTCTGTTCTGCTGCTGTCTGCGTCTGTGCAAAAAAATCTACCTGTTCTTGTGGACAAAAGCCAGCTTTACAATGTGTATGCTCCAAGGCTGCTGTGGAGAACGCTGTGCCTGCTTCCTCCGATGCATGTGCATGTGGTAAGAGAACCAAGGACAACTGTACCTGTGGTGCCAATGCTGTGTGCGATGGTGCCAGAGACGGTGAGGTCGACTTCACCAACTTCAAATAATTGTACATTAATAACTATCAAAATATAAGGGTAATAGACGGAAATGAATGTAGTACAGATAAACTGTTAGGGGCTAATAAGCATTCTCAAAAGTCAAACTGAGTGGTTCATAGACATAGTCATAGTCATAATCATAGTAATAGTTTTAGTCATAGTTTTGTTCATAGTAATAATCTGTGATTGATCTTATCATCCTTGAAATAGTCACATTCTCTATTCCATCTGCTTTTCAAAGAGGAATTGATATTTTCGATGTTTACAAAGGGTCCTATTACCTAATACTGGAGAGTATTATTGTTCCTATCTCATCCTGGTTTATGACAACATTGAGGTTTGCGTTTCTTTTAACTTATTGAACATTTCTTTTTCAGATCCTTAGACTTATCGATAGTCCCAACTTATTGCACTGGGACACATTTAGTGATCTAAAACGAATAGGAGCACGCAACTTCCAATAGCATGGGGTAGATGCTTTGGCTTAACAATAGTAAACCATGTCAATTCTCAATTTAGCAAAGTCCCAAACCAGCTCCATTCAGACTCATTTCCTAATAGAGACCATACTAAAACACCACTTATCAAAACTATAAAGTTCATAATAAGCATTATCAGTATAATAGTATTTGTGGGGTGCATGAGAGGAGATATTGAATAACAACAATCGGGGGGATACGGGCTTAACACCATAAAACTCCGCAACAAGTTTATTAATACAGCAGGTCCAAAGTCCATTTGGACTTAGGAAATCCCAATGGACTTAGGAAATCCCAATGGACTTAGGAAATCCCAATGGACTTAGGAAATCCCAATGGACTTAGGAAATCCCAATGGACTTAGGAAATCCCAATGGACTTAGGAAATCCCAATGGACTTTGAAAATCCCAATGGACTTTGGAAATCCCAATGGACTTTGGAAATCCTAATAGGTTTGCTTCTTCTAATGGATAGACAAGAATACTTATAGGTGTGAGCTCCATTATGCTCAAATACATCTGATCCTCCGATCCAACTCTTTAGTAGTAATAAATAAAAAACTTCCAAAATTACAAATTACTGTTCATCCCATTGAAATCATTTGATTTGAATTGATTTTGTCATCATATTCAATCAATTACCCTTTCTAGACCTCAGTTAGTGGCTATACTGTACATTTCCTGCATAATACAACAGAATCTTTGGTCCATGTGCAGGTCGCCAACTAAAGCAGTTAATGGATCACCTATAGGTATCAGCAATTCATCATGGCTCGTCTTTCAGGACTACAGAGAGAGGTACTTAAGCTCTACCGCCAATGCGTTCGTTGCGTCAAGACAAAACCTATCGAGAACAGACCCCATTGGAGACGTTACATCCGGGAAGAATTCCACAAGAACCAGGCCATTCCCAAAAAGCTGTTCAGTGTAATAGAACACTTGATCCGTGTGGGCAATAAGCGTTTTGAATTGTACCTGAGCACACAGATCAAGGATATCAATTAGAATTCTAGGCTTATGTCCTTATTGATGAATTAGCCACAAATTTCCATCTTCCATCTTTCATCTTCCATCTTCTATACCCGAGCGGGTTCAGTTGCTGTTGCCTTCTTGTATAGTGACAAACCAATTTGAGCTTATTGAAGCCGATCGAAACCCAAGCATCACCGCTCACCAGTTCTGGTCCATATCATCTTTTACAGTTATGAATTGGTTAAACTCACATATTCCCTTGACGTATCATGTGGCAAATCCAAAATTAAGTCCCTTTATGCAATTCAAAATCAAGTTCCTTTAATTCAACTAGCATCCTTCATGTACATAGTCAAGCTGATGTTGAATCAGTATCAGATGATGGGAAATGTTCACGACATCGTTTCAATATTTAAATAATATAATATGTAGATATATATACTCATACATAAAAATGACATTAGGCGTCCACAAATACAGCTTCCCAGTTGGTTAATAAGAATTCAGTGACATCGTTTCTGTATCCCATGTCACTCATTTCTCTTTCACCAGTTTGATCTCTGGCAATGGTTGGTGCAAAAACAACAGATAAGTTTTTAAATCCCATTCTATTAACAGACGAATAAGAGCTTACCAAAGCCAAGTGCTTACACAAAAGATAAATCGTATGCCTGTTGGCACTTGGAAGTCTGCTGATAACCTTCGTCTTTAAATCACTCACTCTCTTTTCAACCTTGTTAGGTGGGTTGTTGGCACTCACCCGGATAAATTCGTCATACAATAGATATGGAATCAAAGGATCGGGTAATTTTCTCAAGTATCTCTTCAACGCTGACGTTACCGCATTAATATCCCCACTGATAGAATCTTCAATTTTTTGCATGGATTTGTCGTCAATAGGTGGACTTGCATTTGAAAATGCATTTTCAATGTTTACTATAGCAGAATTACCTCCAGAAATTCTATAAATACCTTCCATGTCCAAACCTCTCAGTTCAACTTCAGCAAGACATTTTGTCACAATTAATGGAACTTTCAGGTTTTCATAATCAGAACGACTTTGAATGGTTGAAGTCAAAAGTGGTACAGTAATCTCACCTGCAGAACTGGTACTATTAAGGAAAGTATCCAATATATTAGAAGATTTCGATTTTTGAAACTTTCCTTTCTTCTCTCCCACAGACAAGTTACCCGTGATACTATTACCAGTAGTTCCATTACTTCCTTGATGACCTTGAACGCCAAGATTTGGACTTTGCAGTGGTATTTGAATGGCATTTGACGAATAATTTTGGCTTATTTTATTTCCAGGAACTTGAGACTGGGAATTATTAGCTTGTGGATGTGGTTGATTAGCAATTGGAGGTTGTTGATTTGATTGTTGATTTTGAATTGGTTTCTGATTGGTTGGTTGAGGGTGTTGGTTCAGGGAAGAGCCAGTCAGAACCAAATTTGCCGTATTAAAGCCAATCTTTGGTCTTCTCCAAAATTTGAGTCTAGTGGCCTTTTGAGGATCACTGGTTGGTTCCTCTGGAACTTGAGTTTCTCCATAAGGAACTCCAGCAATTAGTGAGGATGATGATGTTTGCGAAAGATTTGAAATGTTCTTTGAGGAGCCAAAATTCAATGTACTAGTAGAATCACTGTAAAGAGTAGGTCCATCAGTGGTAGATCCAGAATTACGGCTGATTTGCATTTGGTGATTTTCTTCCGATAATGCTTGGTTGATCTCCAATAACTTCTTCTTATGACCTTCTAATTCGGCAACTTCTTTGACTAAATTGTCAAACTTGACTGTTTCAGAAGTCAACTTACTATGCATAGCTTTCAATTGTTCATTTAACTTCATCTTTTCATTTGCAAGCCTCTTAACTTCATTTGAAAAACTTTGTTTCTGGTTTAACATATGATTCAATTCAGCATTCATCGATTTCATTTCAAGCAGAGTTCTCTTATTTGGATCAAAAGTTGATAAAAATGGAGTGTCTGAAGATGATCTTTGATGATCCCTACTAGAAAGACCATTTTGAATGGCAGGGGATGATGCAACCGGTAATGGGGGCGTTGTGAATGCAGATCCACCATGGCTGATTGAACCTTCAGAAACATGCCTCGAGTGTCCTCTTGAACTGGAATCATCCTTTGCAGACTTGAAAAAATTGAACTTATTGGAGATACTATTATTTCCACCTGAAATTGATCTTTTATGTTTCAAACTACTCAATTTAGGTGTTCTAATAATTGTACTTTTTCTTGAAAGCGACCCTATTGTGTTCTGATCATCTTCATCCTCAAGATTAGTTACTGTTGGTGTTTGATTTCCTATGATGCGTTCTCTTGCAGTTGGGGTAGTTTGAGGAATGAATTGTGAATATTGATCTCTTGGAGTTGCTTGTCCTTCTTCAATTATTTGCTTCTTTTCATATAGACCCTTAGAGTTACGTTTATAATCTTCAGAACCTTCATAGTCAATACCTTCTAATCCAAGTCCTCTAGGAGTGGTTTCTTCTAATTTAAAAGATTTCTTATTTGGTGTACTTGGCAAAGGTAATCTTGGAGGAGGGGAAGACATTTGTTGATTCACATTCATTGAACCCAAGTTAGTTTTCTTTGGGGTGGAGTTAACTGAGTTGAACTCCTTAGGAATTTCGTCGAGATTTTCAGTAGATATGTAATCGTTGGTTTCAACCACTCTTGCCTGTCTATTGGCCTTGGCAAACGGAGAAGGACAAGCTGATCTTGCCCTATGATCATCTGGATGTGTTGAAAGAGAGTTCAGCTTGTCATTCGAAGTTGCTTGTTGTTGAATTATAAAATCTGCATTATTATTGATCCCGACACTTGGTGACCTGTTCAATGATTTGACAGGAGAGGTTCTGATAGAGTTCGAATGATGGAATTCATGATCATTGAACTGATTAGGCGACAAAATGAAAAGATTCTTTCCTTTATATCTTGATGGATCATTTGAAGGGGACTTTTGGATTTGTTCAGTTGGAGTGTTCACCGAAACAATGTCAGCAGCGGGTGCCAATCTCTTACTTTCAGATGAGCCCGGAGTGGAAAGTTGTGCATCATGAAATACTGCGATACTTTCACTTTGAGATGATCCATATTTTGGTTCGGTCGAAATTGGTGGTGTCGAATATTGAGATGGAGTTATAGGTGAAGTGTTTGTTATCACGGATGGGATGTTCAGTTGAAGTAATTGAGATCCTTGAGCTGAATTTCTTGGGGAAAGAGTTTTTCTTTGCGGTAATGTCTGGTGTTGTGATTTTGAAGGTCTTAAAGATGTATTTCTATGCTCAGATTCATTCTCTTCTTCCCCTTCACTGTAATTGTTCACTTCTTCGATTGAAAAATCATTATCAAGGCTGGCCAATTTTCCAGCTATTGATGACGAATTTCTATTATTACTTTCATTTGAAAATTGAGAAGTGCTTATTGAAGTGATGGAAGACTCGGTTTTGTTTGACTGGAAAGATTCTCTAGCTACCAATTGAGAATATGGAGCAATTGGTGGAGCAGTAGATGAGGAAGGATTTCTTGATAAAGATGGAGAAGTCAACTGAAGGGATGGAGGTGGTGGTAACAACTTGTTTTTGGAAACTATGCTTGATGATGATGGATTAGGAAGGGTGAATATACCGTTAGATGTAGAATCAGAAACATTAGTGGTACTGTTATTTGCAGACATGTAATTATTAAGAATACTGTCTCTGGAGGAGTGATCAATACGAGAATCTTCATCTTCTCGATGAATTTCGAGTTCGATTTCATGTTCATGTTCATGTTCACGTTCACGTTTTTGACGTTCTTGATCTTCACGTTCTCTTTCCCGTTCCTTCTCTTCTTCTTGTTGTTTCTGTAGAGCCAATTGTTTCTTCTTAGCATCATACTTTTTCTTTTTGGCCATGAGTTTCTCATGACAATCCATGCAAAAGAGACCTTTCGAAGTACGAGCATAACGCAAGTCTTCGATCTTATTCTTACAAGAACGACACTTAAAACAGTTGGAACAATATGCTTGATCACCGGTTAAAATGGCCAAATCGTCAATTTTCTTGCCACATTGCTTGCAATTATACGAGCAGTCTGAACAGATGAGATTTCCATTTCCTAGTACAAGAAAGTTAGAGTTACACCCCAAGGACTTGTTACATTTGGAGCATTTAAAACAATGGATATGCCACCTATCATCACCAAGTTCGTAGGCATGGCCTTCAAGAATAGGCAAGTTACACTTTTTACACGTCTGAGTGTCGTGAGGGAGGCCACCAGGAATGGAAACGGAATGGGCCGAATTAATGGATGATGAATGATGATGGTTGGAATGATTGGTGATGACCACGTCTTGGGACATGGTTACTTCTGTCGTCATCAATACAAGCAGGAAATCCTTAAGTTAAGGAATGAAACAAATTGAACGTCACCAGTAGTCACCGAGGAAAGGAGAGGGAAGACGTTTAATTGGTGATGGCAAGTCAAGTACGATGCACTTTGGTGGTATTGGAAAGTTCCAGAATTTCAACAGAAATTGCAGGGAAGGGAACGAATGACGGAAGCTTGAAACGACGATTCTGTGTCTAAAAGAGGTAACAGATAAATTGATAAATTACTCGCGGTGGATAGAAAGAGGATTGATTAAGGGGAACAGGCGGAGGTAGACTGGCACGGGGAGACGGAGAGACGGAGAGACGGAGAGCGCGCAGTGAGATACCACAAGCAATAGCATGAGGCACGGGGGGAAGGAGGACGTGGGAGGGGCGAATCCAGGGAGACGACTATAGAAATGACGTGGTAGTACACACTAGGGGTGTCAGAAATGGGTCAGTATGACGAGGTGTGACAGAAATGGGCAAGTGAACGACGATGGTGGACACAAATGACGTTGGTGAATGACGTTGGTGGACGAATTGACGATGACCCCTGAGTTCAGTATCGTTATTTGAAATACAATTGTACGGTGAAGTGAGTTTCAGATGCTACAGGCCCGAGCTAGAGATGGCCGTCTCCCCATGCCAGATACCCCGGGAGGTTTGTTCTTGCTCGGGGCATTACGGCTAGGTTACGGTGGGGACGGTAAAGAAAAAGCGAGATTGCCAATGTTGGTGTATCAAGACGCGTCTCTGCCTGCGCCGAGAATAGATTTGAAGGGTAACTTTTCACCACCCAGCAAAACAGCTAGTACCACTGGTAATGGACCACTGGTAATGGACCAATGGACCACTAGACTGATGGACTCCATAATTCTCTCACCAAGAACCAACTAGATATATCGTAACCAGGTCCAAATGGTATCGATGATTGTTTTCTTAAGCAAGCTGGCTCCTTGGGGTTCACTATGGGTGGGTCGTTTCACAAGGTGGAACACGCGATCACCAGAAAATTTATCTCCACTAGGCTCAGTCTCAGTCTCGGCAATGATCTGGTAGTAACTGGCCCTGGAGAACTTCGTCATCATCCTCCAAATAATAAATAACCGTTTCCTGGGCAATTGACTTAGAACTTCTTCACCAGCTACAATTTTCTCTTTCTTCTTCTTTTTCTTCTCCTTCTTCTCCTTCATCTTTTTCTTCATCTTTTCTTCATCTTTTTCTTTCATATTTGTCTTGAACAGTTATTTTGTTTCTTTAGATTATTCCGAGTTTTCCAAATTTTTCACTCTTCTCTACTAATTTTACCCTTCAACTTTCAACCGTTCACTTTTCCTCTGAACTATTTGGATCAACATTTTTAATTGTTTGCACCCTCATAAATTCACTTCAGTACGAAACCCGTTGTGGCCACTTTGATTATTCTGTCTTTCCTGGTTGTTCGGCTTGACACTCAACCTCGTGTAGAATTGATATGCGAGGATCCCCCTCAACCCCAAAATACCATAAACCAAAATATCGTAGAAAAAATACCATAGACAAAAACACCTCGCAAAATGGTGCAAAAAGGTGCAAATGGCTTTGGACCTTCGGGTGGGCTGTGCCTTCCCTGTTGTTATTTCTATGATCTATACTTAGATTGTGAAATTGTGATCTACAAACCATGTGATGAGACATGAGAACATTCTACACTGGAACGTGTTAGAATAGAATGTATAGCATTGATGGTATTTCTGTTCCTCGATAGGGTAAGGTACGGTAAGGTACGGTAAGGTACGCGCAGAGCCTTGGATATAAGCCTTTGGGCATTGACTATTGGCCCATACAGCGGAGACTTTCACTTTAACCTTCGGATTAAAATCCCTAACTGGTGTAATTCTTAGCAGTTTGCCGATATCTCCTACAATATCACCTCAACAATAAGCCATCGCCGCGAACCCCGGTTACGATGGAGAGGCTGAAAATGGGTGCATTTGCTGAGTTAACCACTTACGCTTGAAAAGTATATTGGTGATGAAAACATCACATGATTGGCAGCATCAAGGTTAGAGCTCTTCAGCCGTCAAGTCCTGCTTGATCTTGAACGGCTTCCCCCGCCAGTCGATCTCGTGTCCAAACATCGCTTGGATCCATATGGGCAACGCCAACGCTTCTCGCATCATCCATACCTGCACCCAGTCCCAAAACAGCCGTTGTAATGGCGGCACATTACGCAACCATCCAGGCACCGACATGGCGTTGTCAGTGACATGATGCACCAACAAATGGTACTGAGTATAATCGGTGGCCATCCAAATGGCCATGTGTAAGATAAAGAAGGGCCACCAGAAACAGCGTCCCAACCAAAGGGTTGAAATGGCGTAAGTTCCGAAGATTCCACAGATCACCGATTCGGTGGTGGGCTCCACTAGTGTAGCCATTAGTACCATATACTTACGCACCCGGAGCCAACGTACTCTCCGCGACATGTAATCACTTACACTATTGTCGGTACCACTCAATGGCTGTACCACCACGTCACCAGTAAGTCCCGTACGACCATGAACGCTTTCCCAGAGAGCAATACCAATCATGTTATCTTCTCCAATGTAGCGAGAAAAGAACTTGATGGCATGTCCCATTCCTGGTAACGAGGAGTAGTATGCAGCGTCGCGTTTGACTTGAGGTGTGTTAAAGAACTGGGAAGTGTTCTCGGGAGAAGCGATATCTGCCACCGATCGATCAAGGTCGGACTTGCGATAGATATTGGATTTTCCATTGACACAAGGAGCAATGGCCAAATTGTTTAATGCCACATAGAACTTGGAATGCGATGTATGGAGAAACATTTCGTCCAACCGGGCCCCCAACTTCTTGAGGAACCGTTTTTCCGTAGTTGCGGAAGAGGGCACTGGTGATGTGCGTCTAGCTGCCGTTGTAGCCGGTCCGAAGCGTGCGGTGGAGTTCAGGTATGATTCAACCGGACTAAAGACGTATTCTGTGTCGTCCATGGGGTTCTTGTGTGATTCGGAAATGTTATCGAGATTACTGTTGACACTCATGGCCAATGGGACGTGATGTACCAAGCGCACCCGGCGAGAATTGGTAGATTCTGTTACTCGGCGGCCGTTGTTAAGATTTCCGTTTAATGATGCGATGGAGTTCTTTAAAATATTCGGACTGGCCCATACATTAGAATCGATGATCCACAAAATGTCGTACCTGGCCGAAGTGAACCCCTTAGCCAAGTTATTCACCTTGGGATTGGGCCCAAAATGGTCGTCACTAGTGTTCAGTATGGGATCGAATCCAGTGCTTATGAGAATCGACGCGTCCACATGAGGATATCTTTCAAGAAGAGCTCTAAGAAGTGGAACGGCGGCATCATTAGGGTCCTCCACACAGAACAAGATCTGGAGTAAGTTCTGAGGATAGTTCTGCTGGAAAGAAGACTCCAAACATGACACCAACTCGGGATCAATGCCTTTGATGGGTCTGATGATGGTGACTCCTTCAGTACATGGGGGATCCATTTGGGGTCTGGTTTTGAATTTGGATAAGATCTCTATGAATCCCGAATATGCTACCACGAGGATCACCACATACCATACGCCGAAGAACACCGCCGACGAGATTCGGACGTATGAAAGCTCCTCCATGGTGTTGTAGATGTTGATGATGAATTTTGGCGCGGAGAGTTCGGACAAGAATCAGCTTGAGACTGGATGGATGGACTGACAAATAACACAGCAAATGTGACGGACCAATCTGGTTGTAGAGCTGAATGAAAGTGAGTGAATGGGTCTGAAACGAAGGTGGTTTGAATGGTATTTTGGGGGTAAAGAACGACGGGAATTTGAAAGTTTTTTGTAGGAAGAAATAGGCTACTTTTTAAGCATGTAAAGGTGCGAAGGTCTCGGTGAGTTTAGAGCGAGAGTTGATGAATTTAGTGCGACTCACTAGGAAAGCCCGAGATCCGAAGAAAGCACATACTGCGCTATTTTCGATTCGGAAAGACTCATTTGGATCTTGGCCAGGCTTTCAGTCTTGAATAGGTGCTACAGATTAACCACAGCCGAATCACCTCCATAGCACAAAATTTCTTTACAGATCCGTGGTACGCCATTTCTTCTATTGTGAAAAACCTGTCAACCATCGCCATACAAATATGTAAGTCCTCACTAGAATCAGTGGATCCCATGCTCCACTACGGGGAGACAAACGTTCTATTGGAGGGAATGTGTAATAATTAGTGATGCTAGTTGAGCCACAACTTTGATTGGTCAAGGGTGATACCCAACGAAATCAATTGTTCCACTAGGCTTTCTTGTCTGATGTGCTACGTCATCATTCACATTTTGCAGTTCTCCAGATTTCACTATCTCGGGCCCGAGGCCTCGCGGAATCAACGGCTTGCTGTAAATACACCACACAAAGGTTACGAATCAAACCTGTAAAATACCACCAAGAAACTTCAATCTTCAAATCACGCAAGGGGGGCCAACGGTGAATTTCGGTAAGATCCAAGACATGCAACCTGGACGAGGTACGCGAGTGGGGCATGATTGTCAATTACCACATTATTGGTGATCGGCGACAATGTCGCAATCTATCGGGGAGAATATCGCACCAAATGTAACTGTAATTAATTAGACTATAGTGGCTGATGGAGGCTTACGAACCACGGACCACGGATCACGGCATTAAACCTTGAAGCTCGTATTTGCCTACAGCAGTCCGAAGCTCTCAGGTTCCGAATTACGAGCCTGATTTAATTGGGCCCTGAGTCTATTGTATTTTCCAACTGGTAGCCCCCCATCATCCAGTGTCCTCGGAACCACAGCCAATCCCTCGGACATAGCACCAATCTTAAACTCCACGACATTGTCGTTAAGTCGCTCTCGGTGGGCCCACTCGACTCGACCCACCCCCACTAACACCACTAACACCAAACCTCCTGTATCTTTGGTAGAAACGATCAACTTCACCTCAGATTGGACACAATTTCCCCACTGCATCTCTGATCTTCATCAACTTCACCAACTTGCCTGTCATTAATTCCATGTTGACTCCATGTGAGTGTGCGGTGAACCTCGGCTCCCCCAGTTTTTCGTATTTCTACCGCGCACCCGCACTACCCCAGATATATAAAGGCCCCTTTCCTACGATGAAGCTAGCCACTTTTGTTTAGATTATGTTCAAAACTTCTCAGAGAATCTTGAAAAGAATGCCCTCAATTAAACAGAACTTTTCTAGTAGTGTTGTGAAAGGTGACTTGTTCAAATATCAGAGCCAGTTACCAAAATTGCCTGTTCCTACTTTGGACGAGACCGCTGGAAGGTATCTCAAGTCGGTTCAGCCTTATTTAACCGAGAAACAATATGCTCAAACCGCTTCTAAAGTGAAAGCATTTGTCAACGGTGAAGGTCAGAAATTACAATCCCGTCTTCAAGAATACGCTAGAGATAAGGATAATTGGTTGGCTACTTGGTGGGATGATTATGCTTATATGTCTTACAGAGACCCCGTGGTGCCTTATGTTTCTTATTTCTTCTCCCATAAGGATGTTAACAACTCCATTGGTAAAGATCAATTGCTCAAGGCTACTTTGATTGCCCATCATACCCTTGAGTTTATGTTGGAAGTGCAAAATGAAACCTTGGAACCTGAAATTATCAAGGGTAACCCTTTCTGTATGAATGCATTCAGATACATGTTCAATAACTCCAGAGTACCTCATGAAGGCTCTGATATCACCAAGCTTTATGACGGCGCAAAACATCAATACTTCCTTGTCATTTACAAGAACAACTTCTACAAGGTTCCTCACCACAAGAATGGTAAGGTTCTCACCAAGGCTGAGATTTATCAACAACTTCAAGTCATTAAGAACTCAAACGCCGACAGAGGTGAAGGTCTTGGTGCTTTGACTTCCCTCAACAGAGACGAATTTGTGGCTGCTTACAACAACTTGGTGTCTACTCCAATTAATGCTGAATCTTTCGAGACCATCTTCGCCTCTTCCTTTGTCATTTGTTTAGATGATAACAAACCAATCACTATTGAGGAAAAGTCCGCTAACAGCTGGCACGGAGACGGTAAGAACCGTTACTTCGACAAGCCATTGCAATTCTTTGTTTCTGAAAATGGTAACTCTGGATTCTTGGGTGAACATTCCAGAATGGATGCAACTCCAACCGTTCAAATGAACAACTACATCTTGAGTAAGATTTTCAAGCAAGATCCTAAGGACTTCTTAAACGAATTATCTGCCTCTAACTTTGACTTTAATGCTAAGAAACCTGAAATTTTGGAATTTGACCTTAACCCGGTTGCTAGACAAAATATTAACACTGCTATTGCAAAGTTTGATGCAACCATTGCTTCCCATGATGAACAACTCTTCCAACACTACGCATACGGTAAGAACTTGATTAAGAAGTTCAAAGTTTCTCCAGATGCTTACGTTCAAATGTTAATGCAATTAGCTTATTTTAAATTAACTGGAAAAATTAGACCAACTTATGAAAGTGCCGCTACCAGAAAGTTCTTGAATGGTAGAACTGAAACCGGTAGAACCGTTTCTCCAGAATCTAAGAAATTCGTTGAAACTTGGGTCAGTCCTGATGCCACTGTTGAAGAAAAATCCATTGCTTTCCAAAATGCTTGTAAACAACATGTTAAGTACTTGGGTGAAGCAGCCGATGGTAAAGGTGTCGATCGTCACTTATTCGGTTTGAAACAAATGCTTCAATCTGGTGAAGAAGTGCCAGAAATTTTCAAGGACCCAATTTTCGCTTACTCTCAAACTTGGTATATCTCTTCATCTCAAGTTCCTTCCGAATTCTTCCAATCTTGGGGTTGGTCTCAAGTCATTGATCAAGGTTTCGGTTTAGCTTACTTGATCAATAGTGAATGGCTTCACATTCACATCTCTGCCAAAAAGGGTAATGGATTGAATTCTTCTCACTTCAAGGCTTACTTGATTGAATCTGCCAACGAAATGAAGGAAATCTTGACCAAGGGATTGTTGGACCCACAAGCCAAGTTGTAAGAAAAATATTTATTACCAATTAGATTTATTCTGATGTATAGAAACGTAACGAATCTATCAATTATGATTACAATTATCTGTAAATTAATTATTAACTATATAGGTGGACAAACTGTAAAAAATAAGAAATTGAATACGCCATAGTCAAGTGTCAATAAGTCAAGCACTACTATGTATATGTATTTAAAAAAAGAGACATCAAAGTTTGACATGATCCGTTGAAGTCCCATTGAAAAGTCTGTCGAGAGTTAAGTTGAGCCAGTCAAATTTAGATTTTTCTCTTGAAAATCAATAAAGGAATGGTTTGGTTTGATTTGGTTTGGTTTGGTTATAAAGAATCTTCTAAACCAACAATTTCTCCCATCAAACTTAAATATTCTTGAATGAATGAGTTAAATACCCACCAATTACCAAAGCTATTTTGATTTCCATCAGACTCTCCATCATTAGTTCCACTCAGTGAATGACCCAGTAATTGAAATTGTTGCTGCTTTAAGAAAATGAATTTCAAGATATCGTTTAAAATGAAATTGATAAAATTATTATAAATTAAGATTGGGTATTTTGATTTGAAATGACTCGATAAAAGTCTCTTATCAATTAATCTGATTAATGAATATAACTTGTTGAACTCTTTGGTTGATAACAAGTCATTCATCGGTGTCAGATCTTCTTGGTCTGATACATCGAGAATGTTGGATCCTGATGAGGATGTGGTTGAAGAGCTTCGAGTATGATCACTTTCATTTAAGAATGCCAATAGGTCTTTCTTAAAAAATTCATCAATAATATTAATTTCTTGGTTGACGAAGTTCATTGAAATTGACGATTTGATTTCATCACTTACCAAGGGGTCAAAATTATAACCAATTAAGGTGTATATCAAATCGTTAGACAATATGTCGTTCTTGAAACTAAAGTTCAACTCATTTAATGAGTTAGAGGTAAGGTTCGAGTTTAAATTCATGAAAAAATCCTCATCTTGACTCTCTTCAAGTTTAACTTGAGGTTCTTCCACATTTCCTTCTTGTGTTGGATGTAATGTTTGACTCACCTTCAAGAAGTTTTCAATATCTACTGACATCATAGATTTACTATCATCTTTTATGATCAATTTAATGAATGTAATGAGAAGATCGTTCAAGTTTATCAACTTCTTCAACAAAATTAAGAAGATAGTAGAATTGTTGATTCCAAATGTAGGATATCCAATCCTTTTCAATTCATTATTAAGATTGTTTATTAGATGAAGGAGGTTCAATCTTAAGTTCTTTAAAAAGTTTAGGTCAGCAGATGATTTGATGAGTAATAGATATGGAATAATTTCAATAATGATAATAAGATACAAATTCAAATCGATTGAATCTTGATCTCCTGAATTCGCAAGTGGTACAATGATTTGTCCAATCAAATTTGTTAACAAACTGGAGTTTGAAAGCAAATTATCATTCGATAAGAATACCTTATGAATCATTGATCTTGATATCAGAGGATGATTAGAATAAATTTTTATTCTTATATCGTTGAACCAGTTTTCTTCATCATTTAAAATTGTAAAATGATCATCTGAAGGATACTTCAAAAACGGTTTTATAAACGAGAGATTAGGTGATGATATTGGGTTAGGAAAATCAGCATGGAAGTTACTTCCTGATTGACTTGGACGTGGAATGTTTTTAGATAAATCCACTGGAATAGATTCAGGTTTGATTTTGTTCTTACTGTTAGTCTTCTTATGACCTTTTTTAGGTGTGGAACTGAGCAATCTTCCTTTTCCATTAAATATGTCATTCAAATCGATCAATTCATACTTGTTGCATAAATCCTTAATTTCTTCGTCAATAATATTTTCATTCCAAACAACACCCAAGTAATTGTACTTTGATTCCCCCCGACTTCCCAATCTTTTGATGAGAAGATTCGGGTACACCATTTTAATCAATTTCCCCAATTTTGATTGACCTAATATTAATTTTTGTTGTTCGTTAGTTGTATTGGAGGATGATGGGTACTTCATTATTAATTTTTGGCAAATAATATAATACGTCTTATAAATTGAAAGCCTTGGAATGGTGTAGTTTTGAGGTTCTTCAGATGAAGTTAATGGCATTTGAATTAACACATCAAAAAGAATTTTTATAGCCAAAAATGTTCTTAATAATTCATGATAATTGATATTAGACAATTTATTGTCTTTGTTATCTATGTTAGGAAAGTAATGCGATAATATTTCTGGGGTTTTAAAAACATTTAACAACAGATGTATCGTTTCGATGGACTGATCATTATTGGAAATATAAGTTTTATCTATTTTTGATTGAGCTTCAAGCTGAAGCAATGAGGCGAGTTTGTCATTATTGTAAAGGACATTATAAAAATCATCAAGTGGAAGAGGTAAATTCAATTTGTAAAGAATAGTCAACAAGTAATTATTGATGTTGGAACCATCCACGGAGAGTAAATTTACCAATAGATCGTTTGTGGCACTTTCTGGAGGAGGATTTGACTGAGGAATTTGTTGAATAGGGTGGGACTGTGAAGATTGATGCTGAGATTGGTGTTGAGTTTGTTTCTTTGAATCATCGATATTAAATAAGTTAAAATGGGATGATATCGAAAGGTTATTTTTTTGATGCTTATTTCCTGTTGGAGTTGATGATTGATTTGAAGTTTGATTTGGTTGAGATTTTTGGGAGTTGATTGTGATCGATGAATGTTCAGGAATCTTAGGGAAACTAAAATTTCCTGAGTACATTGACGACGATTCAAAATTATTTGAAAATGACTGATTAGATGTTGATGAGTGAGAAGTATGAGGGGGAAATGCAATTGATGAAGCGGGTACGGCTTGAGAAGTAGCATGGTAATTTTGGGGATAGATTGAACTTGAATCAACGTAAGGATAAACAGAAGATTGGAGATGGGCAGGATAATGAAAGAAGGAAGAATGACTCGAAGAAGCATTAGTGGAGGGGGCCAAAGAGCCCGATGCAACAGGAATTGAATGATTAGGACCGTTTACATCGTCATGGGAGGCGGAACGCTTCAAGGGAGAGTTATGAATGGAATGGGAAGTGGTGGTAGTATCTTCAGGATCAGGATCATCATTCGAATGATCTTTCTGGGGGAAGTTATAATTCAATGAATAAGGATCATTGTCGTAAGCAGAATTGGTTACAGGAGCTAAAGGAGACAGATGTGGGAGTTGATTTTGAGGTTGATCCAGCAGGAAGTAATAACCCACACTCAGGATGGAGGATTTCTGCCGTTTATGCGATTGATAATGGGGAGGTCTATTGGGCATTGAATGGGTTGATAAGAATATGGTAGCATGAACGGTGATATGGAAGGTGGCGACAAGATCCTAGAATGAAATGGGAGGAAACGGCCGACAAGTCCGAGGGGGCCACTGAGAACGAGTAGGAATTGTAAAAGAAAGGATCGAGGAAATCAGCAGACAAGGTCGGTCGAGGGTGATATTAAACAATAACAAACACTAACCCAGATAAGACAAAATGGTAGAGAAACAACAGGATGATAAAGGAAGATTGATAAATATCAATAAACTCCCACGTTATAGGATTAAATTAGTGTTGAATCAAGTTGGATACAAAGGTGACACCAAGATAGTAACAGGCAAAACAAACAAAGTTACCGTGCCGTGTCGTCAACGGGGGTTCGTGACGGTGTTGCAAAGAGGGGTGGTGGAGGACAGGGGTGCGACCGTAAACTGACTGACACTAGTAGGCTTATCACTAGACACTAGACACTAGACACTAGACACTAGACACTAGACACTAGACACCACGATAGGTTAAAACAACCAAAGAAGCCCAAAAGGAACGTGGTTGAGAAGACAAATTAGCTTGCGGAGGCCCACTAGAAATTGGTTGTTATTTAAACAACTGTACTTTCCCTCAAACGGGCAGATACTTACTACATGCCGGTAGTATCTAGGTTAATATTACCGTAACGGGACAGGAATTTACCGAGGCCACCTCATGAATGGAGCATTCCAACCACCTCCACCTGTGGAAGATCGCATACTAAGCCTGTGTGTTTACTTTCTGCTCGTCTAATTTGACGAACAAAGGGGTTGGTAAAGACGGATCATTACCCTAGTGAAGCGAGCCACCCGAGCCGGAGAACACAACAACCGAGTGAGATTCACGGCATTTATCATTGAGATCCACTACATGATATGATGATGATATATCACTGAGAAATTGCCAAATTTCCGTCATGGTTACTGGGTAACCTCGTCTGGGGATAAGTTGTTTGCATCCTTTTAGGTGATAATATTAGGAACAATGTGTTACGTAAGACTGGTCCGAACCAGATTCTGGGCGTATTTTGGTATCGAATCGGGAACGGTACGGCTGGTGAAATGACCTGGTTCAGGGGATGAGCGGAATAACCTCCGGTTTGGGATGAAAGTAGACGGAGGTGGATCCTGATGAAGCTGTAAGAAGAATAAAAGAATAAAAGAACTTCGCTTATGGTAGACGATTTCAATTTGAAACCTACATGAAATTTCTCAGTTTAAGGAGGATCAATCCAACATGACATGGAACAATAAATTAGGAGCAGTGGTGATTTAATCGAAAGTCAAGTCCCAAAAGGAGAGTGATGTCATCATCATTATCTTCTTCTTCTTCTTCTTCTTCTTCATCATCATCATCCCTATAGTTATGATTATGATTAACTCAGCCTTAATTTCAGGGCCAATATCTAAACCCTAAGACTTTTAGGCTTATGGCCTAAGGCTTATATAATCCAGGGCCAAAAGCCAAAATCCAAACCGGCCTAGGGGTGAAGGAATCCCATTGCCGGCAGTCTGAGCTAATACCGGCTGCGATTTCCCTATCTGCACGTCATGTGAGCATCGAATGTCGCTCATGTACGGAAACAGAACTTAAAGCGGTTGCGGACGGAACCCTAATCGGACTAGAGTCTGCTATAAATCAATTGCAATAGTCTCCACCTTTCAACTCCATAAGTCAATTGTTGCAATGATTAATAAACCTGTCATTATAGTTGGCGCCGGGATTTCAGGTGTTAAAACCGCCATAGATCTCTCGAATGCTGGCATCGATTCTATGATAATTGAAGCCCGTGATCGCCTAGGAGGCCGGTTAAAATCGATTGATTCGTTTAACCCGGGCGTGAAATATGATTTAGGGGCGCTGTGGTTCCATGATGGATTGAAAAATCCATTGTTCGATAAGGCTCGTCAAAAGGGAAACGTTAAATACTATTTTGATGATCAAAAATGGTGGCAAATCGCTCAAGGTGAAGGTGAAGTATCTTATAAGCAGCATGAAGAAATCCAAGCAGAATTCGGTGATTACGTTCAATTGACTTATGCAAGCAATCCCGAGAAACCAGATATGTCTGTAAAGGACATTTATGAAGAATATGTCAATTCCCAACGCGCCAACTTGTCTGAAGAGCAGATCATTTATGGTGGAGCCGCCGTGCGTTTAATGACTGAACTCTGGTTGGGTGATAGTTGGGACAAAATTTCTGCCAAATACGGTTTTGATGGTGGACATTTGGGTCGTAATATCTTCGTCAGTAATGGCTATGATAATGTATTCAAAAATGAACTTGATGAACTTTCTGCTGATTATCAAGCCAACAATATTCTTACCAACACTCAAATCGTGAAAATAGATCATAGTGATCCTCATCATATTGTATTAACTGACAATAAAGGCCAAAACTACTATTGTGAATATTTGGTTTTAACCATCCCACAATCAGTGTTGGCAATCAATGATAAAAATGACCCTTACTCCATTGATTGGATCCCTTCTATTCCCAAAAATATTCAAGCGGTTTTACCTGATATCACCTTTGGTTCTCTAGGTAAAGTGGTGTTGGAATTCAACCAAAGTTATTGGCCTAATAACGTTGATCGTTTTTTAGCCATTTCTAAAACCAATGGCACTGCTGATTCTGAAATAAAACCTTGGGAATTCCCTGCACTTTTTGTCAACTACATGGCTGTGGCAAACACTCCTTCATTAGTTATCTTGACCCAAAAACCTGTTTCTGAATACATTGAAAACTTAGATGCTGGTGAAAAAGATGCTAAGATTTGGGAGCTCTTTAAACCAATGGTTGATGAATTTTCAAGTCAGCTGGTACCAAAGCCAACCAAAATCTACCATACCGAATGGAATAAAGATCCATTGACAAGAGGCAGTTACGGTGCCGTAACTGTTGGTAGTTTAGATATGGATACTATTTGTGAAGCCATGGTCGCAGGTGCAGAAAACATTAGGTTTGCAGGTGCAGAAACCATGAACGATTCTTCCAATGGATGCGCCCATGGTGGTTGGTACAGTGGCCAAAGAGAAGCCGCCTATATCATAAATAAACTTAAACCTAAAGCTAAGTTTTAAATAAATCAATATAAAATTTAGTATTGTTCATTTCAGTCCTGTATATAAGCCATGACCATCGTGCTAAATTTTATTACCTGATAAGACCGTGGGGCATAATGCCTTCTTCACCTAATTCAATCAAGCTTATCGCCGGTAATTCTCATCCAAAGCTTGCTGAGGAGGTTGCTTCCAAGTTGGGCTTAAGTATTGCCAAAGTTAGAGCTTTTCAGTACACAAACCAAGAATCTGCCGTGGCTGTGGGTGAATCAGTCAGAGATGAAGATGTCTACATTATTCAAACTGGATGTGGAGAAAGTTGTATTAACCTGTTTCTTATGGAACTTTTGATCACCATCAATGCCTGTAAGATTGCCAGTGCCAGAAGAATCACCGCTGTGATACCAAATTTCCCTTACGCTAGACAAGATAAGAAGGATAAATCTAGAGCTCCAATAACCGCCAAATTGATAGCAAATCTTCTTCAAACTGCTGGTTGTAACCACGTCATCACCATGGACTTACATGCTTCTCAAATCCAAGGATTTTTCCGTGCTCCAGTGGATAATCTTTATGCTGAACCTTCAGTATTACGTTACATTAAAGAACATTATCTTCGTGAAAATTTGATTATAGTATCACCTGATGCTGGAGGTGCCAAAAGAGTTGCATCCATTGCCGACAAGTTGGATGTCAACTTTGCATTGATTCATAAGGAGAGACAAAAAGCTAATGAAGTTTCTCGTATGGTATTAGTTGGTGATGTGGACGATAAAGTTTGCATTTTAATCGACGATATGGCCGATACTTGTGGAACTTTATGTAAAGCAGCTGATGTGTTATTGGATAACGGTGCCAAAAAGGTGGTGGCCATTGTCACTCATGGAATTTTCTCCAGCAATGCCATTGAAAAACTTAACAACTCTAAATTAGACAAAATTATCTGCACTAACTCTTTACCTTTGGAGGATAAATTATCAAGATGTTCACGTCTTGAAACCATCGATATCAGTGCTACTTTGGCTGAAGCAATCAGAAGATTACATAATGGTGAAAGTGTGAGTTACCTCTTTAATAACGTCCCCGAATGAAATAATGTACCATAAAAATTAGATGTTTCTAATCAAAATGCCTATAATCCTATACCTATTGATTACATAATGCCCCGTAATTTCCTTTCATTAAAATCCTAAACTTCCTCTGAAGCTTTCACTGCATGCCAAATAGTACCCACACCTAATTTATAAGGATTTTTAATATTGTCATCAAAATTCTCGTTGGTGACTTTATGCTCAGTGATATTTTTGACCCGAGCTACCATCCAATCCTTATCCACAAGTTGATTATCCTCCAAAATCAAAAAGTAATGAGGTGCCCCAATATTGAATGCAGCCCATGGTTGCGGAACGGAATCTGATTCTTCAAAATCTCTTTCAATCCTTGTAGGTAAGAATAACACCAAATCCTCTTTATGGAAATCGTTCATGGAAATCTTTGATTTGAGTCGGTTGAATAATTTATGAATTTCTGCTTCCTTCGTCTTGTTTTCCTTTGTTTGTTTCTTAGCAAAACCTTCCACATCTCTAAATCTTCTAGAAACCGCATTCAAGAAAAATTTAGATGTGGTATCTTCTTGAGTCTGAACATGTTCCTTAAAAGAAATTAGCAGGAGAAATGATTCGACCCTTGAAGGATTGGTCTGGAAAAGTTCTTCAAAAATTGTTATCAACCTATTCGATTGTTCTTTCAATTCTTCATTCTCCAACACTGCATTTTCTGAACTAATTGAACTTGGCGCATTGTGTACCTTTGAAATGCTAATAGGATCTATTTCTATCAACTTATTTGTCCATTCCTTATTTTTTTCAACTTCTTCAATAACTTTTGAGGTTGGCCTTTCACTTTGTAATATCTTCGATTCCATATCTTCTCCTCCCTTCTTTGATCTTAATCCCTTCACCCTAGTGATTTTAAATTCGTCATTTTCCTTTATAAGAAGTAATCCCATTGATTCTAACATAAAGCAGAATTCAAGGAAAAATTCAAAATTATTCTCAACCAATTTATTCACATCTTGATATAAAGTCATTATTATCCTATTAAGATTATTGATTATATCTTCATAAATCTTAAGCTTGCTTTGAGCTAGTTCAATCAAATTATCATAATCATCGGACTTCTCATCCAATTTTTGCTTTAAATCATTCAATTCAGTCTCAAGACTTGACCTTTCTTTAATAACCTCGGTTTCTTTGGAAGACATATTAGACATTAAATTAGAATTCATTTCATTTGCATCCTTGAGTTCTAACCTCAATTGACCCAAATTCTTATTAAGCTCGTTAATTTCATATGATGAATTGGTATGAAGCTCAGTGAATTTTGCAAGGTGAGTTTGCAATTCCATAAGTTTTGCATCTTTAGATTCTAGCTGCTTCTGCAATTCATCCAAGGAGTTCAGTGAGGTATTGACATTAGATTTAAAGCTCAAGATTTCTTCATCTTTCTTAGCTAACTTTGCCTCAAATTCCTTTTGGGAATCACTTTGTATCTTTTGTAATGAATCAACTTCGTTTTCTAATTTACGAATGGTTTCTTCTTTGAGACTTTTAGACTCGTTCAATTCCTTGTTGTCACTTATGAGTTTACTTTTTTGTTCTTGGAGTTGTTTGCATTTCACTTTGAGAACTTCCATTTCCGTATCAATAGTCTTTTTATGCACTCTGAAACTTTCCATCTCATTCAGTAATTGACTATTGCGTATGGTTAATGAATTGATCTCTTCTTGGTGAGTTACTTTCTCATTAATAAAATCATCCTTGTCTAATAATAGACGCTTGTTTTCTTCTTCCAATCGTTTGTTCTCTTCTTCTACTTGCCTTATTTGGACTTCCAATTCATTATTGATTTTACGAAGCCTTATATTGTCCAAGTGTTTATCAATTCCCGATGTATCCAATAGTTTCGAGTCTTTTGGAGATTCGTTTGGAGTCTTCTTATCTCCTGTAGTATATCGGCGTTGAAGTAACAGAGTTGGGTCAGTTTTTGGAGTTGACGGAGTGATTTGTTTCTTTGGATCCAAAATCAAACTAATTCGATTATCATCACTCATGCCATTATTTCTGGTAACGGGCCAACTGTTGAGATTCCGGTACTGCTGTTGATGTAAAAGATTTTCTAACTTCTTGATACGAAGTTTCAAATCCTTCACTAAGCCCAAGTCAACATCGTGATCATCCAAATCAGCTTTCTGTATAACTTTCAGTTTCTCCTCATTTGAGATTGAAGTATAAGTTCCTAATGTGCTTATTAATGCAGTAACCTTTTTCATGTTATTTGTAGACTTAATTAAATCTTTAAAATTTGTATGCAACAATTCTCCAAAAGAAGCTGGCACGGATGAAACCTTCAATAATTCTAAGAACGCTTCAATATCAGTTCTCTCGACTTCAATATCATTCAAAATACTGAAATTATCGTCTCTATTGCCAACTAATGTCACATCGATACTTGGTAATACCGGGTTAGGGTTTCCATCCTTCAATAAACTCAAAAAATTTCCTATTTTTCTTATCCATATTTTTCTGAATAACTTCTCGTGTTCAATTATAGTCATTAGTTGTTCGGTAACATTACTCACAATACCTTTTGAATAAAAATCATACCATTCAAACTGTCTGCGCTTTTCGATCAACATAAATCCAAATAAGAGCGGAAGATCAATTGTGAGTGATAAATAATCTTCATAAGCTTTAATTTCGGTTATTGTTTTGAAAGAGATTGACTCGTTAGTATTTGTTTGTGAAGTGAGATCTCTTAATGAATTTTTCACCTCCACCATTTTCATTTGTAATTTTGCGATCTTGTTAAAGATTCCTAAACTATCATGGCTTAATTTTTTTCGAAATTGTTGAAGACTGACTAGATAATTAGCAATTTTTGAAGAATTACTAACTAAATTCTGAGCATATTCGCCAGTGTGCAATTGATGAATGGAATTCAAATTGTTGGTATAGGAAAGTTCATCAAGATCTCTGGTGATTTTATTGCAAATCAGTTGCACTTCATCAATATAAGCTTGAATGGTAACATTTTTGAATGCTTTTACCGATTCATTTCGTGAACTTTCAATACTTTTATCGATCTTAAGTTTTTCTTGATTCACATTGTTGATGTTAGAATTCATGGAATTGAATTTTATCAATACTTTGGGCAAGTTATCTTCAATGAAATCGGAGGCTTCCTGCAACCTATGTTCTTCAAGCATGTGCAGCAATACTATGGAATGATTCTTTATCTTGAATACGGGGAACTTTTTGAGACTCTCATAATGGTGTTGCCAATTCTTATGCAATGACTTGTAGTTGATTAACTTGATATGATTCAAATAATTATTAAAGTTCTTTTCGATATCATTGGTGAAATTCGTAGCAAACTGAAAGATCAAATTGAGCGAACGGAACATGATATTGATGCTTCTGGATATGTTTCTCGCTTCCTCTTCCATACCCAAGCAATCACGAAGCAATTGCTTGGACCAAGCTTGAACGCTTTGTATATTGGCAGACATCTTCTTCGTAGAGGCAGACGGTACATTGTCCAAGGCAGGAAGTCTGGGAGTCCTTACAAGGTATTCCCCATTTCCATTGATGATGTTTCCTTCAAATTCATTAGAGAAGAGTCTCTTGTCATATACAAAAACATCAGATAATTCATTAATCAAATTATAGTTCAATTTGATGCCAAACGAAGTCAAAAGGAACAAATTATCAAAAGATTCGATATTGAAACTCAGTTGCAAGTAAGATTTGAACTCATTTAACGTGTGATATCGTACCGGCTTTGGAATCCGTATGCTTTCGCCACTATGGGCATTATAAATTACCAAATACGATATATCCATTGGTGGCAAAACATCCACAGAGATTCGTTGGAAGCTGAATTCAACTAGTTTTAAAACACAAAGTTAACTTTTAAAAGTCGGTAAGGCAGAAGAAGTTGGTGGCCTGTTGCTTTTCACAAATTGAATCTCTGTAGAAAGGAAATCCAAAAGAAGTAGATGCTAGATGGATATGATCCTTAAAGCCTGCATGTAGCTGCTGTCATACGAGCTGCGACAGTGGTAGAATCAGTAAAGGAAAGGCGTGCAAAACAAGTGGTTCCGCAGGTATAGTGAAGGTTTGAGTGGTGGGTGGTGTTGTGCTGTGATGGTTAAATGGTGTGAGCTGAGAAAGTTGGCTGTTTACAAGGAAGATATTGACCTCTGTGGGCTACCTTCTCATGATGGCTGATAAGGTATTTAGTACTTTACAGGTTATGATGAGCGAAACTGCATGTTTTCTAAACTACGGGGTGATGAAATGATCCCACTATAGCCATAGCCATCAATTGGAAAAGGATATTCATCCAGTATCCATGCTGGTAATCCGAAATGGTGCCGGCTGGACCGTAGCATGGCCCATTCCGTTGTTCGTTTATCGATTTATTCCGTTATTCCGAAACCCCAATCCGAATCCGGACACTTGCTTCATGCCACTGTTTGTCTGTGTACAGTACTCTTGTATGCACGCTGGTCTGTGTACAGGGCTGTTCATCCATCACAACTTCAACTATCATCACCATCAACAACCGCCATGTTGGATAATCACTCGCTTGACGTCATAACAAGGTTCAAGCTGGCCCTTCTAGCCCAGAATGTTGCCTCCAGCAACCCAGAACATCTCCACCCCAATAGAGGAGTCAAGTTGGACATGCCCAGTTCATCTATCGATGGCTTGCAAACAAAGGTGGCCGAGTATGACGGCGTCAATCATTTGATTTTGACCAATGATAGCATTGAGAAGAGCAACTACCGCAACAAGCGCAAGTGGAAAGACTTTTATGGCGATAATGACGGCTCCGATAAGGAATCTGAAGAGTCCTCGGAGGATGAAGATGAAGATGAAGACTCTGAAGATGAACACCCCTTCAAAAAGATCAAGATTGCAGATATCTTGGCCCCATTAAGCCATCCGCTGGAACTCGTCTCACACCCTGCCATTCTGCGTACCTACAAGCTGCATATCTTCAACAAGTTGGCTAATGAATTTATTGAGATCATAGAAGTGGAACAGAAAAACCTCAATTGGCTCAATAAACTTCTTCAGGTACTCAACGGGGAAGACTGGTTCTATCTCTTAGAAGAGAATTTGGGGCTTGAGAAATATGATCATGGATTGGATGAAGAAAGAATTCAAGCTAATGGATCCACTACTAAGAATGCTCAAATTAAAGTCGAAGATGTGGGTGAGGTAACAGATCCATTTTTCGCTCTTCCAAAGACTTTGAAACGTTACGAAGCACATCAACTTCAGTTGGAATCTAGTGATGAACTTGGATCCTTACAAGATGAACTCATTAATTATTTACAAGTGAGTATACAAAGACAGCATGAGTATATTAAGAATTTGACTCAATTACGAAACGGAATAGTCAGAGCTGACCGATTGAAAAAAGACCTCTACAAATGGGGAAAAGAAATGCACGACCGCAAGAGTAGTTAAACATTATTGTTGTGTCTCGGTTGCTAAAGAGCAGGTCCTTAGTTCGATGGCTATTTCTTAATTGTATTACTACTGCTACTAATTTTTTTTTCATATAACCTTATTATTACTAAAATTCATCTATTCGTCTTCGTCAAACTTAGGAGCTAAGTAGAATCTCAAGTATCCACCAACATCCAATTTGTATTCAAACAATGCTGGAGTCTTGTCAGCCAACTTGATGGTAATAGTGCCAGCCAAACCGGTGGCCTTGACAATGTCGTTCAAGTACTTCAAACCGAAAGTCAAGTCCACTGGGTTGTCCAAATGCACATTGATACTCTCATCTGGTCTGTCCATATCGGTGTATGGCTTCAAGACAATGGAACCGGAACCGGTTTCACCATCGGAGGAGAACTTGACGGAATCTTTGGTAACAATAATGTTAAGAGATTCACTCAAGTTCTTCAAGTCACGAACAATCTTAGCAAATTCTGAGGAAGACATAGTGATCACGGTGTCGTATTCCATGTCATCGATCTTCAAGAACTCGGAGTCAATATTCATCAACTTCAAGGAGTATTCACTAACTCTTTCTTTCTTCTTGTCTTCGAAAATGGTCATCACACTGTCAGGAGAATCTTCAGCCAACAAAGTCAAGTAATCTTCGTTATTAGCAGTCTTGATGATTTTGGAGAAGCTCTCCAAGTCGATACCCAACGTCACATCTCTGTCACATCTGTAGTCACTGAATGCAGTTTGGCCAACTAACAATGAAACCAACAACACTCTGGAATCATCCACCGCCTGGACAGTGATTCCGTGTTCGGTACAGTTGAAGTTACACAACTTCACGACATCCTTAATAGAGTCGACGATCTTCTTAAGGAGGGTGGATTCGTCAAATTTACCTTCAAGCATGATTAATGTATTGATGATGAGAAATAGAGCAATACCAAAAGGTTATATAGCTACGCGTAAGACGCGTTCGACATATTTGGCTGTCCTGCATATTGAACGCGTAGGGTAAGCACCTCCAGAATGTGTTACGACGTGTACACCCGAAGAAAGCCTTAGATGGGGAATGAAATGGTACTGTTCGAGTCACTGACTGTTCAGGAACAGTTAATATTGCTTCCCCTGATAATTCAGCATCAATTGCCCATTTAATTACAGGCCCATTTAGCTGACCCAAGCGTATTGCATATAATCTGTGAAAAATAGCTACTACTATTCGTGACTGTGTATAATGCTACCTTACCTATGTAGATCCATTGATATGTTAAATTGGCTTGTAGTACTGAGAAATTAAGCGACTGGTACGCTTCTAACAACAATCTTTATTGCCAATAACGGCTCTTGGGATGAGTTTACAAATTATCAATTTTTCAAAATTTCCACTTTTCCATTTTACTGTATTGTTGATATATTTTTGATATTATATTATGAAAAACTCTCCTTTGATAAAGGATATTGTGAATCGTCAATTAAAAAAATTGACAACTACAAAATGCAATGTCCTATTTACAAGGACTGATAACTATCAGGTCAGAAAGGTTTATATGACTCAACAAGTGAGCCAAAACGTGAATCCTATCACCATTGATGTAAGCACAAGGTTTGCTTACAGTCACGACAAACAAATTGAAAAAGGGAATTTGACCCACAAGGTCGCCATCTAGGCACAGGATCCAATTGCCAATTGATTATGTCATGATAACAGGCCATGGTGAAATTCCGGTTAGGGGTCGCAACCGTGAGTTCCTGGTTCCGAAAGGCTTAGTGTGGAACGATTAAATATTAAGGGGTTCCGTCGGTATGCCTGAGACGAGAGAATTGATCTGATCCAAAAATGCTATTCTTTTAGTGGATTTATCTGTCAATGGTAGAATTAAACGGTAAGCATCGTGAGTATTCAAATAGTAACGATAAAGACGTTTTGTTTTCAAGAACCCCAAGCTTCCATAAAGACGAATGGCACCATCATTGGTGACTTCTGTTTCAAGCATAATCTCATCAACTTGGTCCCATTCTATCATATTCTTTATAGTAAGTTGCACCAAACTAGAAGCAATTCCTCGACCCCGATACACCGGATCAATGACTAACATCCCAATATATCCACGCATACGGACATTGCGGTGAGGCTCCACCTTGGAGATAATCACTCCGATAATGGAATCATCCACATTGACCGTGTAGCAGTATTGAGGCCAACTATTGAGAAAGTACCAGTACACATAGATGGAATAAGGTTCGGATAAATGGTCCGCTATTAGTTTCGACACCTGAGTAAACTGATTCTGGTTCTTGTTATCGAACGTCTTGTAGGTCAAGCCGTCTATGGTGGCAAGCATGGAGATTATGGATATGTATAGGATGTGTTACATAAGTAGAGTGTTGAAACTGGTCAAAAATGCGTCACGTGAACGTACACGTGACTCAAATGATTCAATGTTAAGGATTTGTTCATTTAATTCGGACCTACGGAGGTGGTTCTGGTTAACACCCGATCAGCCCGGGATCAGCCCATTACATCACCAACCACATGCCCTCTGTACGTCCCCACAGTAGAACTCCCCACTCAGCACCCGGGCCAAACAACAACCCCGGTTTATCTATAGATAATCACCCGGTATTCCCCCGGTATTGTCTAGTACCAGACCATCCTACAAGCAACCAATTCCCATCAAGTGGGCACAGCCAATTGGACCAATGGCGTGGGTGCAATTGAAGATTGACGTATGATGATGTAGTCCAACGTACCACGACGTCAGATCCATCGATATTTCTGCGAAATGATTGAGGTATCCGGCACCGACCGCAACCACCCAACAATAGTTCCTGGGGCCATGATCCCTGTTCCTCGCCTCAGGCTCAGTTTGCCGTGGTGAGATGGTAGGGGATTGTGGTCTGACGGTGGAGGACGCAGGATGATGTAGTGGACGTTGGTGTTGGTAGCGAGAAGGTTATGGAAGTGCACAGTTGTAGTGATGGTGAGATTGAATGTTAGGGCGAGTGTTAGGGAGAATTTAGAGAGTGTTAGCGAGAGTCCTAAGGAGAGTTGTTACGGAGAGTGGGCCAGCAGAACAATCCTATTGAGCCAGACTTATTAAATCATTGATATAATTACATCACATTGTATTAAATCTATTACATTCTATTAAAGATACCTTAAGTCCAAGCAAACCATAATAATGTCCGTAGATGTTAATATATTTGCAATATTTAAGTAGCTCTTTATTCTTATTGTAGAGAGCTGAATAGAAATAATTCTATAAGGACAAACCTCCTGATCATGAAACATCATCATAGTCAAGTCAATTCAATTGTGGAACAGGACTCGCTAATTTAGCAACAAGCCAGAAGCCGAAGTCCATTAGCTCTGTTCTTTCACTAAATATGACATGTTAATGGTTCTAGAAGCATCTATCGGTGTGAGATTCATTACCACTATTTTTCCTATTTTTCTTCGCAGCCCACCAATACACCACTCTTCTAACCATCACTTCCCACACCACGTTTCTCGTTGGCTCGGTAAACAGTTGCTCCCACCGGGAATCACCCACCCCAGAAACTCCAAAGGACTAATCAGCTAACTAATTAAGTAAGAAATTAGCCAATTGATCGGTGACTTCGGCTTCGATATACCGTTGCTTTTTATCTATTTGACGTAGCAACTTCTTTACCGTAGCAATGATTATACAATTCATAGCCTCCCATGAGAATTGGCTCCCTATCAAGTGCTAACTACACCTTGAGACTTCCTCGCTGGCCCTAATCAGCCGCGATCCCTCGCCCCAACCCGGCCAAGGCTCGGCCCAATGGTTGCCGTTTCCCCCCGGATGATTGTGTTCCTTCGGAGTTGAAATTTTGCGGGCAACTTGCCCGGTCGCGCAGTATATAAAGGCCCACTGTCCCACTTTTCCTCACCATCCAATTCTATCACTAATATGTCCGCTGCTGTCTTAAAGAAATCCGGTGTTATCTACGGTGACGACGTCCGTCAATTGTTCTTGTACGCTCAAGAAAAGGGCTTCGCTATCCCAGCCATTAACGTTACCTCTTCATCCACCGTGGTTGCTTCTTTAGAAGCTGCTAGAGACAATAAGAGTCCAATCATCTTGCAAACTTCTCAAGGTGGTGCTGCCTACTTCGCCGGTAAGGGTGTCGACAACAAGAACCAAGAAGCTTCTATTGCCGGTGCCATTGCTGCTGCTCACTACATCAGATCCATTGCTCCAGCTTACGGTGTCCCAGTTGTTTTACACACTGACCACTGTGCTAAGAAGTTGTTGCCATGGTTCGACGGTATGTTGAAGGCTGACAGAGAGTTCTTTGACAAGACCGGTACCCCATTGTTCTCCTCCCACATGTTGGATTTGTCTGAAGAGACTGACGATGAAAACATTGCCACCTGTGTTAAGTACTTCAAGGAAATGCACGCCATGGGCCAATGGTTGGAAATGGAAATCGGTATCACCGGTGGTGAAGAAGATGGTGTCAACAACGAGCACGTCCAAAAGGAATCCTTGTACACCTTGCCAGAAACCGTCTTCAAGGTTCACGAAGCTCTTGCCCCAATCGGTCCAAACTTCTCTATTGCCGCTGCTTTCGGTAACGTTCACGGTGTCTACAAGCCAGGTAACGTGCAATTGAAGCCAGAAATCTTGGGTGACCACCAAAAGTACGCTAAGCAACAAATTGGTTCCACCTCTGACCACCCATTGTTCTTGGTCTTCCACGGTGGTTCCGGTTCTTCTCAAGCCGACTTTGACACCGCCATCAAGAACGGTGTTGTCAAGGTTAACTTGGACACTGACTGTCAATTCGCCTACTTGGCTGGTATCAGAGACTACGTCTTGACCAAGAAGGACTACTTGCTCACCCCAATTGGTAACCCAGATGGTGACGACAAGCCAAACAAGAAGTACTTTGACCCAAGAGTCTGGGTTAGAGAAGGTGAAAAGACCATGTCTGCCAGAATCACTGAAGCCTTGGACATCTTCCACACCAAGGGTCAATTGTAATTACGATTGTGATGCTAACGATTAGATAAATGAAATTGTAGAACCAATGTAGATAACCACATATTGAAAACTGAATTAATTTCACTTACTCTATTGGTTAACAACCGTCTTAGTATTGTGAGTTACCAGCTAATTTATTATAATAATTTATTGGCTTCGTTACTGGCTATATACAACTGGTTGGCAGAGTTGAGCACTGTTTCGACAAGCCATCGAACCTGCGCTCTAAATTGGGTTACTTGATTTGAACTGGGTTAATTTCTATCGGTATAATGCTGGTAATGATTTCATGATTAGTCAAATTGTCTCTCTTAACACTGGATCAGTGTGAAATTGTTTGTAAACGTTGTTTGAACATGATATCACCTTTTAAAGAAGTTTCATTGTAATCAACCTTGTTTTCTTTCCAAGATTTGTTGCACCTTTTGGTACTCCGGCATGCTTCCAAATGGCTCTATTCCTTGGTCTTGGAGATGTTGTCCAATAACAACGTTGGACTTGAGATACTTAGCCACGCATCTATCGATACAGCACAGTTCTCCCGTCACCAACTCACTTTCACCATATTCGCGTCCAATACACTTGGAAGCACAAGAGGATAAAACTCGGTTGAAAGTGGCAGCAGTGGCATTAAATTGGATTGCTGCAAGCTTGACCTTTTCTTCATCCACAGTAGCATGAGCGTACTGTGACGAACTTCCCATAAATAACGACATGATAAATTAAGTGATTTTATGACTGATGAATGATGATAACTCGGTCAAAATTTGGATTCTAAATCTGAAAAATGGTTCTTTTTGCAGCTGGACAGATTATAAGTTAAATAGGCCCCAAAAGAACTGGAAAATGTTGGTATTTATACTGAATCAAGTAAATTATCTCGACTGAATAAACCTATTTTGAGAAGTTGTCGATATGAGCTTGTTTCTGGAGTAGAGAACGGGATTTGGTAGATAAACAGCTTTATAACACCACTAGTATTGAATTTGTCAAGAGTTAAGCCAAACTACCTTATTGTGTCACTGGTTTGTTGGTGATGGTGGAGAATTACCCTGTTAGATGTTGGTGAAGTACGAATCCATTCTCACTTTTCTGGTGCGTAACTCATCTAATTTACCTATCACCAATGCACGTCCTTCTCACCAACGATGATGGTCCCTTAGATGACCGGGCCTGTCCCTATATCAAGTACTTGGTGGATGAAATCAAGAGATCCACCGATTGGGATTTGTCTATTGTTGTTCCCAACCAGCAAAGATCCTGGATCGGAAAGGCCCATTTTGCTGGTAAAACCCTTACCACCAGCTACATCTATACCAAACAATCCACCCATACTCCAGAGCCCCAAGATGTCAATCTGTTCGATGGTCCTTTCTTGACTCCTCAAGAGCGTACTTCCGAATGGCAAGAATGGTGTTTAGTGGATAGTACCCCTGCTGCATGTGCTGATATTGGTATCCACCATTTATACAGTCAGTCCAAGGGGAAGGACATTGATTTGGTATTAAGTGGTCCCAATTTTGGAAAGAATGCCGGAAATCTTTACATCTTGACTAGTGGAACCGTTGGTGCTGCTATGGAAGCTGTAACCCATGAAAAAAGAGCTATTGCTTTGAGTTATGCCTTCAATAGTCCTAAACATGATCATCAAGTACTTCAAGAAGCAGCAAAAATCTCGGTTAAATTAGTCGAGCGTCTCTACAACCAGCTCAATCAACAGTCTGATGTGGACATTTATACAGTGAATGTTCCATTGGTTAAATCGTTGAAATTGGGCCACACTAAGATCAGATATGCTCCAATCTTACAGAACTATTGGAAATCTATCTATGCACCAAGTGACCAACCCAACGAAAATGGACAACAACAATTCAAATGGGCCCCTGATTTCAATTCTGTCCAGAAGAATTGTGTTTCAGACTTCACCCATAGTGATTCTCGTGTCCTTTTAGATGAAGAAATCAGCGTGACTCCTTTGAAAGCTGCCTTCAAAGCAGTGGAGCCATTAGGTGGTGAGATAGTGTTGGATGATGATTCAACTTCTACCACGAATACTAATCATTTTTTAATTACTGTTCCTGAAGATTCATACATTTATGAACCTTGGGTAGAAGCTGCCAGAAAGAATGGGAACTTTAACGTAACTTCTGATGTAAATATCTTGAAGAAGTTGAAGGAGGATAGTGCTATGAAAGTTTTCCATTACGCAGATTACGAAGATATTGATCTTGATTTGATTGGATCTCATTCAAATCAATATTTTATTCCTTCCTACATTTACAGAAAGGCTTTGATTCGTAAGCACTTTTTGGCCAATACTATTCATCATTTCACTGCAAAGAATCCAAACTCTATATTGAAAGCTGCTGTTCCCGAATCTTATCAATTAGAAGTGGATTATGCCGAGTTTTTAGATGATTCATTAGATGATGCCTATGAATTGAGAGAAGAAATCGAATCAGGCACCAAGACATGGATTTTAAAACCAAGTATGAGTGATAAAGGTCAAGGTATCAGAATTTTCAATACCATTGATCAATTACAAGCTATTTTTGATTCATTTGAAGAAGAGAGTGATGATGAAGACGATGAAGAACAAGAGAATGATGACAAGAATGGAGTAATTGTTTCACAATTACGTCACTTTGTTGTTCAAGAATACAAATCGAATCCATTACTTTTACCTCGATACGATAATAAGAAATTTCATTTAAGAACATACGTCGTGGCTAGTGGAGATTTGAAGGTACATGTGTATAAGAACATTTTAACATTATTTGCTGGAACAAGTTATAAGAAGCCCAGTGAAGAGTCGGAAGAAATTGATATGACTGGTCACTTGACAAATACGTGTCTTCAAGAGGAAGAATCACCATTAGTGGTTCCATGGTGGGATCTTCAGGATGACTTGTTGAGTGAAGAGAAGAAGAAGGAAATATTCGACCAAGTATGTGCCATCACCGGTGAAACCTTCAAAGCCGCTGCCAATGTTGATAGAATCAATTTCCAACCTCTTGATAATGCCATTGAATTATATGGACTTGATTATTTGGTTAATGAAAATTTCAGTGTTACTTTGTTAGAAGTGAATGCCTACCCAGATTTCAAGCAAACTGGAGATGAATTGAAAGGATTGATTTACAAGCTTTTCGATGAAGTTTTCACCAATATTGTCAACCCTATTGTTGAAAAGAAGAGTCCTATTGAAGGGGAACATTTAGTAGAAGTTTTAGCTGGTAGAAATTAGTTTATAGTGTATAGTTTTTAGAAATTAGACATCCATAAGTAAAGGTAAACTTTTGGTTGATAATAATTGAACATAAATAATTTACAATATGAGTTACATTCTTTTTGGAAACTCAACCATCTCCACATACCTTTCATTGTTTAGCATCTATTTTGAGTTTGTTGATTTTTTAGAAAGTATTACTATGAATCAAAACTAATGGAGTAAGAAACAGCAATATATATTTAATCCAACCTTTAAACAAGGTATGTTTAACTTGCAATGCTGACTTCTAGAATATAAGTAGTTTATCCTATTTATATTCTTTTGTTATCAATTTTCCCTGATTCCAAGGTTAGTGGAAAGCTCATAGTTTGCTTATTTGCTTGTAACCTTTAAAAAGATTACCACATACAACCAATTTCAAGATCTCCAAATGCCAAAATTCTATTATTTCTGAGTTTGAACAAATATACATCTCTAATTTCCAAAATCATCCAACATTTCCAAATGTCAACATCTCCAATTTCCAAGCTCATTTAAAAATTCCTAATGTAATCAAACTTCAAGATTCCTTGCAATCAAATTCACCAAGTGTTTCCATGGTTCAACTTCTCCAATCACCAAATTAGTTTGAAGCTTCCTAAAATGTCCAACTTTCAATATCTCTCATTGCCAAATTCGATCTAGTCAGATAAACTACCCATCGAAGGTTTCCTAATGTATTTCAAGAGAATTAATTTGATTAATTTGATTTCCATAAAGGGTTTCCATCAAAATGTCCACAGAAGAAAGTTTCCTTCTACGTCATCGTATGATTTCAAAATTAACTGAAACAGAATTTCCCAGAAATCAATATTTACCAAAGTTGCCAAACAAAGAGATTCTCAGATCAAGTTAAACCTTTTTGGTAGGCTCCTTCAATTCAAAATCCACATCAGTTTCTAGGAACAGTAATTCTCCAGTGAGTTTAGATCCTTTGTCCTCAAAATTGAAACCCTTAAAGAAATCCTTATCCCAAAGAGATTGATTTGTCTGGAGGTAAACTAATATTCCCCTAAAGAGGTTATGGATAAAGATAATAAACGGTAAATTTCACCTTGGGCTATTCACATGACTTGTTCTAGTAATTACGTTAACTACAACGTCCAGTTACAAGACGTAAAGAGGAATTCCGTCAATAATTGAGAGTAAGTTTGCTGTTATAGCGATCAATATTTCCAATATGGGACGTGAAACCTTAGATGGTAAAGATTAAAAGCCTGTGGTGGTGTGGACTTCACCGTATAGGGAAACCCAGGCACAGTTGTGGAGAATCGGGTTTCATACATGATACTCAAAATCGAAAATCTAATTGATCAAGAGATCTATTTGGAAATTTGACAGGTTACCCTTTTCTGTTGTACCTGAAAGTGGAAATGATCTATTGGATCTTCATGTTCTATTTAGAAAAGGAATTCAAGGTATTTTCCTAAAATGGAACGGGGAAGGGCTCGTAACCCCAAACGGGTAGCCGCACAATAATTTGACTTGTTATTTATGGCACCATATTCATCCCAGAAGTGACTAAGTAGATGTCAGCAGCTCTTCGGTTAAGGAAACCTCTATTGCTATTGGGATCTCTAGCGAGAGTTTATAGCTTCCACTGCAGCAGTAACTCGCATCGCATGATTCTGATGCACCCATAGCATAAAAATACTTCAACATTATCGTTCTTGGGGTGTCAATTTCGGTTTAAAAGTAGCTTCCCCAATTTGGTCCCACAATTGTACTGTCTTTATGATCAATTCATCTGCTTCCGCCGCCTTAAGCCGATTGGGATCCCAGAAGAAAGTTTTACCCCACCCCACCGGAATGTGTCAAAACATCAATCGTAGCCACTTAACCAATTTTCATACTTATGTCAACCCACAAAAACTACCGCTCCACTTCTGATACTCCCATAGTGACTTGAACCACTTAAAATAACAACGTGATCTACTTCGTTCGCCACCAATCTGGGATTAATTTGCCTCCGTAGAGTCGTTGGTCGCATTACCCAATTGGGACATCGCAACCAAAGTGTTTGGTGGACATCACGGGTAATTCAGGAAGCAATAGCCTTAGGTGAAACACCAGAGAAAAAATTCCCCTAGTTATACTACTTATGTGGCCTGTCTATACCCTGGTAAATATTACTAAAGCTTGATGATCATAGTAGTAAGATTTATCCTGCAATTTTTCTGAGATTTATATCGTTATTCTACGCCTATTGGCCCCTTCCCAATGATTGTAGTGTGTGTACCAACCTTCGACGAACTTCGATCACCAGCCCCTACGAAAAAATCGCCAACTAAATTTCACCCTCCAATCTTCTTGAGTATAGTTGACAGAGCCTACCATCGTGCACTGGGGAAGCTAGCACAAGTATCCATAGATTAATCATAAAAATGTCAACACAACAACGAAAACCACACAAGAACCCCCACAGAAAGGGCGGCGCCACAAATAGCACATCGGTCGAATTGACCAGTTTGTCAGAAATGTTCCCAGACTGGGAAGTGGAAGAATTGCAAAGCTTGCTAGGCGAACATAATAACGACTTAGAAATCGTTTTGGATTTGATTGTGAACAACAAAGTATCCAAATGGGAACCTATCAAAAAAGACAAGAAAAAGAAGGAAAAAGAATCACTGGATGATAATTCCACCAGCGCTGCTGCCTCAAATCCTCACCATACAAACAACAATATAGCATCATCGACGTCCACGTCGGCGCCCAAGAAGCCTCGGGGCGGAAAGCATGATTCGAATGTCAAAGGCACTTACAAGAAGCAATTCACCGGTACTCCATATAAGAAAAAGTCCGAAAACTCTGCTGCTGCCAATCCATCTACTGGCTTACCAACCTCGTCTTCTACGGCTGCTGTGACTGCTGCCACCACCGCTGCTGCTGCTTCAACCACTTCAGCTCCTCCTGTTAACACTTGGGCAGCTGCCTTGTCTGATAATGTACCTGCTCCAAAGGTGCAAAAGCAAGAAATACAACAACAGCCTGAACCCTCGATTGACGAAGCTAATGACCAAACTCCTAATGATGCCCCAATTCCAGAACAAGAACCAGAATCATCTGAACCTGTTCCATCTGCCACTACTACTACTACAACTACTACTGAAAAACCTCAATTGAAGCAAGCTTCTATCCCACAACCAAAACAAGGATCATGGGTATCGGCTATCGCTCAATCTGCCAAACCTGCTCCAAACCAAAAGACTTCTGCTACTGCTCCTGTTTCCGAATCCACTGAGCCAGTCGCTCCAGTGGCTGGACAAGAACCTGTCAAGGAAGAAGTTATTGAAGTTGCCGTTTCTCAAGAAGTTCCAGTTGCTGTAGAGCAAGTATCATACGAGTCTGCGCAAGTTGAGCCAATCTCTGCTCCTGCTCCAGTTGATGTTCAACCACAAGTCGTTTTACCTGCTGGTTCTCAACAAGTTAACTCCATTGGTGTTTCATTCGGTTCTTTATCATTAGGTGATGATGAGCAAGAAGTTCCAGCCCAAACTGAACAAAAAGAAGAAGTTCAACAAGGGGACGCCTCAGCTGGTCAAGCTCAACAATCTCAACGTTATGGTTTGTACGCTAACCAAGCTCAAGCTCAATCTCAATCTCAATCTCAAAACCAACAACAACAACAACAACAACAACAACAACAACAACAACAACGTTACAACCAAAACTCTTACAACCAACAATATAATAAGCAACCAAATCAACAAGCTCAACAAGCTCAACAAGCTCAACAAGCTCAACCAAATCAACAAGCTCAACAAGCTCAACAGTCTCAACAACAATATGACTACTACAACCAATACCAACAACAGCAACAGTACCCACAACAAGCTGCTCAAACTTTACCTGGTGTCCAATTTGGAGGATACCCAGGTATTGACTACTCCAGCTACGGTAACCAAGCTGCTGCTCTTGGTGGTATCGCTTCTCCAGCTGCTTCTCACGCTAACACTGCATACGGACAATACGGTAGTGCTCAACCTGCCCCAGCTGCTACTGGTTCTGGTCAAGAGTCTACTCAATCTCCAATTGTAAACCCAAACAACTTGCAACAACAAATGCCAGCTCACTTTGGTTACCCATACTACTACAACTACTATTCCACTCCATTTTATGGAACTGGAGCTGCAGGTTTAGGTGGTGCTCAATCAAGTTTCGGTAATGTTGCATCCCCAATCGGTGGATCTCTCAACGGTGCTCAAACTGGTGCTACTGGTACTTCAGGTCAAGCCAATGCCGGTGTCTCTAGTGGTAACACTGGATCTAATGGTGGATTTGTTGGTGGCAATGCCCCATCTCAATACTATGGTCAACCAAACCAATTCAACAACAGATATCCAGGATACTCTTACCCACCTCAACCTCAACAACAATCTCAACAGCAACAGCAACAAGTACAATCTGGTTCATCACAAGGAGCATCTGCTTCATCCAACCAACAAACCTCTGGTAACGGTCAAGGTGATGCAACTGCTGATGCCAGAAGCGGTCAAACTGGTCAAGCTGGTCAACAAGCCCCACAAAATCCTGTTCAGCCAATGCAATACGGTGCTTACCAACAGTACCCACAGTATGGCTATCAAGAAAACGCCCAGTACCGCGGCTGGTACTAAGTATGAGACGGCAGAGCTGTCAGATAATGTATGGGTAATATAGTAAGTTTACATGTAGAAAGAGTAGAAAGAAATGCGCAACAATTGGAGTGGTTCGATGCATTAATTCACATAAAATTATGCATCGAAGCCGTTAATAATGTCAGAGGTGCGAGTTAAACTTTAATCACTACATCATTACCTACTCCAGTATAGACTAATGAGGCCAAACCTGAACCACCGGATTATTTGAAGAATGTTGCAAATTATGCATAAAATCGCCAAAACTGTTCGGGTGCGACAACTACATACACACCACTTGACTCCACCAATGAAACGGGGAAGATCTGTTAATCTATGGCTAACCCATTAGCCAGCCTGCATAGCCTGAAGCCTGCAAAGCCTCGGTACGATCTCTTTCACCACCAGCATGTGTCGTTCCACACTCCATTTAAGTCTTGTTGACCTCGAATGTTTTCTCAGTTTGACATTAGCTGTTTGAGTAAATTGAGTACTCCATACTAATTTGCGTACTCTATACAAAGTTGCGTACTCATACAAATTTGGATGCTTGGTTGGTAAGCAATTGTCTCTATCCCCACTACTCCTATCACCACAAATACCGCGCACGCGTAAATTTCGGCACTAACAATTGTCAGCACAGCAACGCGCAATCCCTCAATATATCTATATATATTGTATGGGCCACTCTATCCTCTTTTCTTAGTTAACTCTTAACTACCAGACCACATATAAATTTTCATAGTATGTTAACTTAATACCACCACGCACCGTGAGAACGCGTCACCAATAACAAACTTGTCACCACCAACAACACTTTGATGCAGTTCACCTTCCTTCAGTTGGTATACGACGTATACGTCTTGCCACCCTTGTCGATAGAAGGTGTTGACTGTTAAACAACAATCCAATGATGGTATAACAGAAGCACCCACTGAGTTGCAAAATCTTGGGCTACACAGGTGCGAGGAACTCAGTGGTTGCGGGAGAGTTTCCGACTCCATTGGGTCAACAATCTGGAGCTTTGGAACCTAATAGGTTACCAGGTCTAGTTGTGTCACCATTGGGAATTGATACTCCTGAAAAACATTTTGGGGGGGATTTGGCTGGGTATAGGAAAAATCATCACCACCGCCAAATTGCACGCAAACGCAACCGCAGTTGGAGGGGCCGAGCTGTGTGCAGGAGAATCTTACAGGTGGAATTCGTATGGGTGGGTCGCGCGCACGCAACACCCGCACGCCTGACTGTTTCGGAGATGAACACCGTGGTACTGACTCCTCGCTGACACTAGTGACCCAATTCGGCTGCGCGTTTATGCCCACGCGTTTGTTGTTGTTGTTGTTGTTGTTGTTGTTGTTGTTGTTGACTTTGACAGGAATGTTCGCTATATAATTCACCAGGTTCTGCTGTGCTCTCTTATCAATACTAACCAACAGATGTGTGCCGCCACCGAGAAAAGAAAGTCTACCAGAAAGAAGAAGGATCCAGATGCTCCAAAGAGATCCCTCTCTGCTTACATGTTCTTTGCCAATGAAACCAGAGATATCGTTAGGGCCGAAAACCCAGGTATTTCCTTTGGTCAAGTCGGTAAGTTGTTAGGTGACAAGTGGAAGGCTTTGACTAAGGAAGAAAAGATTCCTTACGAGTCCAAGGCTGACGCCGACAAGAAGAGATACGAGAAGGAAAAGGCTGAATACGTCAAGAGAAACGGTGACGCTGCCTAAGGTAGCTCCTGTCCGATCCTCTGTGAGAGAAGGCTCTGTATTATTTCCGTCCTTTTTATTTCATATCCAATTCGGCCCTTGTTTTATTAGTAACTTGATGTACCGTATATGCCAATATATTGTTCGCCTCTAACATAGTAGCATAGTACCATTTCGTCAACAACCCTGTTGCTTGGCCACCCTCGAGATTACGTAATGCCCGGGCTCCAGTACCCCACCACCCATCACCGATTAAAGTGCCTTCACCATAGTTATTCTTCCCCAGAACCATCAGTTAATCTCATCCGATGTCTTTACCTTCTCCATATTACAACGACGACAAGAAGTCTTTTGCCTATTCAACCGTACACAAAAGATGGCCACTCATTCTTGATGGAGCAATCAATGACGTCAAGCATGCTTCCCAACAAGATTCACACCTTGAGGCCTCCGGCCAATCAATTATTGAAGGATTGAAGGAGATTCTTTCCGAATTGAAGCATGACGCCGTGGTGAGACCTTTCTCCGAAGCAGAAATTGCCCTCAATGCCGACTTGGTTTCCTACAATGAATCTCTCCAACATTTGAACCAAGTCAAGAAGGTTACTTGGCAAACAGGCCCATGGCTTTATTTGGAATGTTACATCTATCATGCTATTAACAACTTGTTCCTCAAGTCAGAGGAAAAATTCTGGCACTCATTCGATGTATTTGAGCAATTGAAGGATTCAACCTTTAAGCAGTCTGAACATGGAGTACTTGAACTTTGTAAAAGATATGAGACTTTAGCATCGCAATTAGAAAAGGCTGATGATGAGACTCTCAAGTTATTGTTTCACGAGTTCATTGATATTTCACTCTGGGGAAATGCCACCGATTTATCTTTATTAGCAGGTAATGTTACCCTTGAAGATATTAAGTCTGTTCAAGGAGCCGAAGTAAGAAAGAAGAACGAGGAAAATATCTTGATCAATGACTTGCCCGCTGCATGGAAGCATTTGACTTCCAAGGATGGTAACAGAAGAATCGATATTGTTCTTGATAATTCGGGGTTCGAATTGTTTGCTGATTTGGTCATGACACTCTTTGTTCTTGATTCAAAATTAGTCAATGAAGTTCATATCCATTGTAAGGAGGTTCCATGGTTTGTCAGTGACACAATGCCTAAGGACTTTCATAACCTTCTCGAACAACTTGGATCAAGAGAATTCTACCCAGAAATCTATTCCAATGAGACTGATTCCCATGCCATTCAATTTCTTCGTTCCAAGTTGATTCACTACTATGAATCGGGCCAGCTTGTGGTGAAATCACACAAGTTCTGGACTTCAAGTGCCAACTTCTGGGAAATTCCTTCTACCAAAGACTTGTACGAGAATTTACTCCAATCCGATTTGGTGATTTTCAAGGGAGATTTGAATTATCGTAAATTGACAGGTGATTTACAATGGAAGAGAACTCACCCATTCACCGATGCTCTCCAACAGTTGGCTACATCCAAGCTTCCGGTGTTGAGTTTGAGAACATGTAAAGCAGATGTTGTGGTAGGCTTACCTGAGGGAGTCAACGAGAAGTTGATTGAAAAATATAAGAGTATGGGCAATGAAGTAGGAGAATTCTGGAGTTCTTCCGGTAAATGGGCTGTGATTTCATTCTCAAGCGGTAATCGTAATTAAGAAGTTAAGCATTAAAGAACTTCAAATATCCATGAACATCCCCTATTGAACATAGATGCTGATGGATACTTCATGTTTGAATTATTTTGGTTATATTTACTCATCTTTAATGATGCTACTACGGGAACTAAATAGAACCAGTTAGAACCAATTAGATCTACTTAGAATTACTAATCGAATGTACATACATTAATTCTATATACTTCACATATCTACCGCTCTTCTAGCATTACATGCAACGATTTTGAATTTATCCATCGTGACTTCACTTTCCACCGTGCTTGAGCTAGTACCTTCGCCAGCGCTGACATCGCTCATCTTAATTAATACATTCTTAATAATAAATGTCCAAACATCGTCACAGAACCGGTATGTATTCAAATCACCTTTAAATGTTAATCTACTCTTGGCAGTTCCGGCATCAGACTTCAAGTTGTCGGAGATTATCCGATCAAAGTTGTTTAAGATGGTCATGGCAAGTTGTGGTTGGATCTTTTGATCTGATATTAAAGTATCTAATGCATCTGTTAATGCTATACCGATGGTGGATCTGCGATAAAGTTCATAATATGCGGGGGCACTCATTTGTGAAATTTGGCTTCAATCAAACAGGGGGAATCTTCTAGAAGGGTTTGTAATGGATTTGACTCGTAAAGTATCTGGCTTGTTGAAGAAGGGCCAGTGTATGAAGGGGGTCACAGTTGAGGAGGAAAATGGTTTTGTTCAGAGGCAAATCACGTGATACATATATACACTCCCTTTAGCTCAGTTAATTATCAAGAGTTAAATAATTATCATAATTTCAACTACTGATAAAATGTCGGATCTGACCATTGGACAACGCTATAGAAACTCCATAAAACACCTTAGGTCGCAAATAGCATCCGGTGAACGCCGTGACAGCGTCGAATTCCAAACAAAATTGACCCAATTGATCAAAGAGTTCACCCTCATCAAGACCATCGTAGATGAGCTCCACCTCTTTAGTGATAATGAGACTTTAGACGAGGTGAACACCAACTACATCCCATTCTTCAATGTCTCCTATTACCTCGCTATTCTTCTTATGAACTCCACCGCTACCGAGAAGAAAGATCAGGATCCATTGGATGCAAAAGTGGATAATTTGAACCAGGCGAAGGGATTATTAATAAATTACTTGATTGATTTACAGAATTATGGATTACTTCTTGCTTCACAGAGCAAACGACTTGATACATTCAAAAAAATTTCCAACCCTTCCTTGGAAGAAATTGTATCTTATACAAATAACCCAGCTCAAAAGAGACAAGATAAAATTGAAAGTTTCAAGCTTGAGAAGGAATTGAAGGAGAAATTAGCCGTTTTAGACGAATATTATGAGAGAAATAGCGAAGATGAAGAAGAATCAGTGTTTGAGAAATTCGATGAAGAAGTAATACAACAGATCTATCTAGATCAAGTGCGGTTGTTCTCCCTTGATACATTCAATAATCTTGAAAGTATTATCATGGAAACTCAAGTGTTAAGTAACAGGCCAAAATTTGTAAGTGATCAACATAAACATAAACAAATCCAACCATCCGATAATCGAATTAAAGATTTATCTGCAACTAATGATTATGGCTACACATCAAAATTGGAAGAATTACCAATGCATAACCCAAAGGTATCAGATTTGATTTCTAAACAAGGGAAGATCTTGAGACCATTCACAATAACTTCAACTAGACAACAGTTAAAAGATAAAGTGTTTGGAACAGGACAAGTTTTACCTTCCATGTCAGTGGAAGAATATTTGGATTACGAATTAGCCAATGGTAAAATGATGAAAGACGAAGTTAAGGATACAAACAATGATTCCGATACAGAAGATAGTGATGAAGAATTAGAAAAGAGAAGATGGGATGATTGGAAGGATGAAAACCCCAAAGGTGCAGGTAATATGAAGGCAAATATTGGTTAGTTGGTAGTTAATTACTATTTTGGTTATTGGTTATTGGTTATTGGTTATTGGTTATTTGCTAATATACATTTTATATACACTCATTAATCTCTCAAATCGGACTCTAATTCTTTCAACCAATCAAAATATTCAAGCTTCAAATCATCCATACGAACAACTTCCAAATGGTTTGAATCTTGAGTTCTTAAAATCCATTGATCTTCAGCATTAGAAAAACTTCTCAAACTGTTCAAAATGATCATGTATAATTCAAGAATCTTCAATTTATATTGTTTAACTTCTTCAATATTGGCATTAATCTTTAATAAGTTTGGATGTTCAATCTTGAATCTTGTAATAAAAAGGTATAATGCTTCGATAGCTCCTCTAATATCAGTTAATTGATCGGATCCGAGTTGATTAGATGCACCAAATAATCTCCATGAATAAAGATATTCATAGTATTTTGAAGACTTTGATAAAGACAACTCATCATTGGCAATTTCTAACAAAACGGTATCAATAAGCAAATACTTTTTCTGATATATGGTATTCTTATTTGGTGGGAATAATTTTGAGATGGAATGTTTGACGATAAGTTTCTTAATAAATCTAGTGAATAATTCCTTATAAGCATGTTTATCTTGATGGGTTTCCTCCAAATTAGTCAAAGCTTCGTAAATGAGATCATAATTAGTTAAAGTCATAGCCAATTCAAAAATGTTAAGATAATAATTATTAATTAGTTGAGCGTCAAAAGCATCTGGCTTCATTTGTTTCAATACATCAATGGCTTTTTGTTCAAATTTCAATGCGGTGTGAGTAAAGCTCAATTCAAGATTTAAAGGATTAGGCGTCACCAGTTTGTCAGAAACTTCTATGCTATGTGATGTATTGTTGGTTGCATCAGAGTTACCAATATGAATCAATGCTTGTGAAGATCTTTGGATAAAGCCAATTTGATTCTTGGCTAATTCTGATAAAGAGTGATAATATTCAGCTTGTTTGATTTGCTTATTCTGTTCATCATTGTAAATCACATTTAAAAAATTGGAAATGGCATCATTCTTGTTCAAACCAATTTTAATCTTATCAAGATGATCTATTTGTTCGATAAGGTCATAGTTCTCGAAGGTTTCAAAGAATTTGATTGCTTCATTATCAATCAAATAAACAAGTCCAATTAAAAACTTATCAATTTTGTAAGACTTATCCAAGTTTTCAAAGAAAACTCTTCTAATATAAGAACCTTCATTTCTATTTATTAATTCAATAATAATATCAGTAATGAAATTCTCATAATTAGAGAGGATATTTCCGTAAAGATAATCAAATGCTTCATTATACTTTGATTTCAATATCAAATGTTTTAAACTTGGGTTTTTCTCAACTATACCATTCCAGAATAGAGAATACTCCAAATTGCTAATGCTGTTTGTCTCAATTTGAGAAGTGGAAGTCGAATCTTTCAAACAAATATTAAAAATTAATCCAAGGACCTTGTAAAGATTTAATTTATCAAGAATCTGATTGATAAGCATGGTTATTTGTTCCTGGGATTCACATAATAATAACAAAATAACCAAGTTGGTGAGTAAAACTTCGTGACTTGATTTGATCTCTTGGAATGAAATTATAGCATTAAGTTTCGAAAGAGATCCGATTTCAGGAGTTTCTTGTCCCTCTATGATATCTACCAATTCGAATTCATTAATCGAATCAATTAATGAATTAATAATTTCAATTGGTAAACTTGCTAATTCAGATAAAATTTCCTCAATTTCTTCCTTGGTAATTTTTGACTTCAAGAAAGTATCAAAAATTTCATTCAATTGGAAACTTGTCAAATTTGAACTTTGCTTTATTGCCTTGTTGATATTTTGATATGTTTTTGTGGATAGTATAGATTGAAATTTCAACAACAATTCAGCCAATTTTCCTTCTGGAGTATTGCGTCTTTTGTAAGCAAAGGATTCATAATAATGCGATGGTCTGAAAGATCCTAAACCATTAGCTTGAATGGATAAGATTAACGTAGATTGTATGATTCCAATTGCTAATGATTCTTGACTTAATTGTTTATATTCTTCGCATAATGAGTAGAGTTTGAACCAAAATGACTTGTTATTTTCACCATTAACCATGGAGGAATTTTCTATCTCAGAGGTATCAACAGTGAATGAGAAATCAGTACCTTGACTCAATTTATCTGCAATAGCAGAAGTCCAATACTGAAGAGTTTCGTTGATTTCTTCTTTAATTGATTTACCTCCAGCTGGTTCAATACTTAAATTTTCTCTCAATACATTTAATGAAGTCATGACAATAAGCTCATCATATTTTCCAGAGTTGAGGACTTGATTGGAATAATGTGAGACGGATTGATAAGGAGTAGTTTCTACCATTTCATTATTGTTCACATGAGACCAATTAATTGATACAACAGCCCCAGTTTGAAAATTAATTGAATAAACAACTAGAATTGACGAGGTGTTTGATTTCCATAAGATATGATACTTTAAATGTTCACCATGATATTGAACATGAAAATCTTGTATAAACCATAATTTATTACGGAAACCTGCATCTTGATTTGATGACTTGAGTCCCATTAATAAAACATTTGGTAATTCTGGCTCAAAGGAAAGTAATTCTATTTCTTTGAGAGACGAATCTTGAAGTTCCCAAGTTTTTAATTCCACACCACTTTTTGAACCATCATATTCACTTGAATTGTAATTAGTATGCAAAGTGATATAAGTTTTCTCTCCATTGGTGAAACTTCTCAAATAACGAGCAGGAACTGTGGTAAGCCACGATCCTGAATCAATTGATTCAGTCAAGTAGATAGAGCTTGAAGCTGGAATATGCTCATGTAAACTCCAACATTTGATGATCTTACTTGAAGAAAGTGTGATAAAGAGATTTTCTCTTACTGGAAGAACATCAACAACAGCATTGGAAGAAATTCCTTCCAAGACGATTTCTTCTTTTGGATTTCTCCTGAAAATACCACTTAAAAAATTCAATGGTAATAATGTTGGAACCTCATTAAAGTTATAAACATCAAAGTCGCTGAAAACATTTGGTCTTTGGAAGTGTAACAAACCTCCATCTTTCAATGAAACTATCAAATTGAGAGAGTCCAAACTTCTCAACAAATATGGCGATGATCTGAGTTCAAATGAATAAGGAACAGAAATATTTCCCCATTGATTGAAATTACTTGCTGTCAATTTATTGGATTTAGAAAATATGAAATTGGATAATTCAATCTTGAAAGTAATGAGTAAGTGATCAGTATCAATAAGGTCAATGATTATAGCACCTTCTTCTCCATAATTTTTATCATATTGAACATTCAAACAATTGTTAGATGCAATCGAGTGTGGTAACAAGAACTTCAAGTTTTGGAACTTCAATGATAAATAATTCGATCCAAGATTAATAGGAGTAACCAACAAAGTTCTTGAATCTTGGGAAATCTCATAAACTGCCGCATTAACAAGGGAATTGTTCAATTCGATGATATTACCAGTTGAAGCCAATTTGGAGTGGAAACGTTCATTTGAAGTCAGAATTTGATCAGCCGGTGAGTACTTAAGAGGTAGAGTAACCTCTTGCGTATACAAATGCAGCTTAAAGCCCTGTATACTCGAACTCGAGAATGAAACGTCCATTATGCTTAGAGTACAATTGGTGTTTTGGTTTAGTTTTAAGGTAATTTTTTCTTAATTCCCGGTCACGTGATCGGAATTCGAGGCCCTCCAAATGATATGAGTATAGACCTTGTCAAGTCAACCATCACAACACTGTTATGTCTTCGGTTGTCTATTACAGGTTCTTACACCAAAAGAGCAAGTCTGTGATTCACTTTGATGGAACCGCTATCAACGTGTTTGATCTTAAACGTGAAATCATCATACAAAACCATCTAGGAGCTGGACAAGACTTTATTCTTAGATTGTACCATTCAGAACAACCCGATCTAGAATACGAATTAGATCAAGATGTGATACCGAGATCCTCGTTTGTATTGGCCAGAAGATCGCCATGTACCTTCAAAGGTAGTCGATTTGGCAATGCATCACGTTATGTTAGTGGTAAACCAAGAGTGAATAGAAAAGTCATCAGTAATGCCACCGCATCTTCAGGTACTCAACCAATACGCCCTGAAGGTCCAATCGATGAGAATATGTCGGAAGAGGATAGAATCAAGATGATGTTCGAAAGTCAAGATAATGTTTGGGCACAAGCACAAGATGAATTGGCTACACATAAGATGGTATTTAGTAAGCCAGGACAACCAAAAGCTGAAGATGTACCACCTCCTGGTTATATTTGTTATAGATGTGGTAAGAAGGATCATTGGATTAAGAATTGTCCCACCAATACTGACCCTAATTTCGAGGGTAAGAAAATATTAAGAACTACTGGTATTCCAAAATCGTACTTGAAATCCATTTCTAAAGAAGAAATAGAAAAACGTATTGAAACCGATGGTTTACAAACAAACGAAAATGGTGATATGGTTGATAAGGATGGAAATGCCATCTTAGTCACTGAAGATGGTGGATACGCTATTGCTATGGCCGATTCCAAGACTTGGTTATCATATCAAGAAAAGCAACAAAATGCAGTACTTAAAGCAAAACAAGAGTTTGAACAAAAAATTGTCGAATGTATGGTTTCAGAGAATCGTCTTGAATTCTTGAACCCATTGTCAACCATCATAAAAGGTTTATTGAAACCACCACTCGTCATGACACCATGTTGTACTGACAAGTTATCACTTCGGAAACTCACCAATTTCAACTACAACCAGCCTGAATTGGAGCAAACGTTAATTGAAAATGATTTCCATTGCCCTAACTGTGGAAAGGAAGATATTTACATTGATGCATTAATCCCTAACCCTGAATTGGAAACGCAGCTAGATGAATATGTCAAAGCTAAGACCGCAGAATTAGGAATAGAAGATCCCGAAGAAACCTTAAAGAGAGCAGCAGAGGAGAATCCTGAAGATCCTGCTGCCAAAAGACAACAGACTGACCTCCCAATGAATATGTTCCCTATGCCTCCAGGAATGCCATTCCTTCCTGGAATGATGCCACCCATGCCCTTGATGACAGATCCAAATGGAGCTCCAATGTTTATGCCACCAGTTCCAATGCCACCAGCCAATCTTCCAAATAACCAAAACCAAAATGGTCAAAATGGCCAAAGTGGCCAAACTCAATAAAATATAAAAATTGACCACCCTCGCAAATATAGTGTCAACTGTAACTATTAATATATAAATAATGAAACTCGTGTAGCATGCCAGTTTAGTTATGACAAACTCTTAAATTTTGTTCCATTGATTATATGAGCCCAATTACTTGAAATAATAGTGAATTTCTTGAAAAGTTTGAAAAATTTCATAATAACAAACAAAGATTTTTTAAACTAATCTTGATGCTTACACCAATATCATGCTGAATACCCCAGAAAGGTAATGATACCTAGAAGTTATTTGTTTAATTTTCACATTGACTTCCTCTTAGTCTCACTATATTAGGTAAGGTGAAATATTCCAATAAGCCAATAATGGCCAATATTATTTGAAAATTTATTTTTTCCTGTAACTATAAAAGATGACCACCCTGCGATTCTATATATCAAATTTCACCTTCACTTTTGTCATTTCTTGCTGGTGGTTCCTCTGCCTCTCTAGCCTTATACTTCCACCTGATATTTGCACCCAACCCTAGGTTACCCGGACATATAAAATTTTTCTCAGGTCCGCACTACTTAAGCCTCCATAATCCTCCCAACATTTCTCAGAACTAATTGTATGTAACTTTTCAGTGACATTAAAGGATGAACCAATAATCAATTTCAAACTAGAGTTTGTGACTATTCAGAATGATCACAGCATTATAATACCTGATAAAATGTCTAAATTCATGTCAATAGTGAAGTTACTAACAAATAAGTGATTGAGTTGTCTCGATGTTCACCAAGAAAATTTGTGGTGTATAGAAAGGATTTTATACAAAACGTAAGTACAATTCAAACAATTTTGGTATAATGATGATTTAACAAAAACAAAGCTGGAATTACTGGCTGAATCTGATGATTGATAAGTTTTTGCATATACGCCACTGATTACCAAAATCAATCAAATTTAAAAATACAATACTAACTTTCAGAAATGGTATGTTTTCTCAAACTATCTTAGGAGGAATTATTGCACTGGGCACTGATATTGCATGAGTGACAACGCATATTTGTGGGCCTCAGAAACCCACTTAAACTGAAGATATATTGTGGGCACGTACTAACTCACAGTATTCTTTATTAAGTCTCAACAAGCACTAAAACCAATCACCAATCACCAAAAAGCAAAACGCAAAAACCAAACACCCAAAGAGTGTACTTAGATAAGATTGTAAGTATTCGGATAGATGATGAACTCCTAGATGACGAGTCAGAATCGGGATTCCCGTTGACGACAAAACCTTTTTATAACCATTCATGCCTTTCTGATTATTCGGTACTAACCTTCAGCAATATCTAAGACTTTAAGGTTTTTGCATACCTTCGATTGGGATGATAAAAGATGAGATAGAAAAAATAGACAAGCATATGTCTGATTCTTATGAAGAGTAATTTTCCGTGTCTGATATCATCCAAATTGAAGCTCTGCCAAAACCTTGTTCTAATAGTGGTTACAATTAGGTAATTGCAATTTACTATTAGAACAAGTCTTGATCAATTTTGTTAATGATGACTTACCACATTTTATCACGACGGTCTACTGTGTTTTGGAACTGTTAATTCCTTTACGTTGATGATCTTCTGGCCTGACCGGGCCGTGGCACTGAAATTGAATTGATCAAATTAAATTAATTGTAAATGATAAATGATAAATTCTCTCAAACAACCCACACTGAAGCAATATTGGATAACATAACTATTGGACAACTAGTTATGTTGTCCTATATTTGTCTAACAGTTCAACTTTACCTCTAACATCTCCCTGATACTTTATACCCTAGGACTCTGAAGTAACACTGTGAAGTTATACCGCCTCTGCCAATGCCCAATTTTAAACTGAAGCCACAGAAGCTTATTTAAGTCATAAACTGAACTTGACATGGAACTATCCATTTTCGGACATTGGGCGGGTTTGGGCATCGAAATCCTGCAGTCTCAATGCCTAAAGGCCGTATGGCTTCGCGATGTGGTACTGATACGCATGTGGATGGCACCATTAAATTCTATCATCACTTACTAAACTCTTATCCATCTTAATCGCCCATTGTGATCGATGCCATTGAATCTTCTTAGGCATCAAAGGGGAGCCAAGGACAAGGACAACACCTCAAGTTCTAGAGGGTCTACCGTCCGATCAGGATTATATCCCTCCAGCTCCAACCCTTTGATCCCAGTCTCCTCATCTTCATTGACCCCTGTTAGTTCTCGTAATGGTAGATCCGGCGGGAATTCTAATGGAATCTCTCCAGTTCTATCCAAAACGTCTTCCAATAACAAGCTCACCAAAAATGTTCCCTATGTTCCCTCTGAAGAACAACTAAAACATATCGAAGGCCTTAACAATGTATCACTATCGACCACCACATCCAACACCCAAACAGAATACTTTGATATCCTTCCATCATTTCAGATGTTTCAGTCAATTCTTCGTCGTGATGATAGTCAATTTAACGAGAATCTATCAGTCAAACCCCCAGTGTATGGTGATACTCAGAATTCTTCTGCAACCCCTCCATACAGCTTGTCACCAGTCAGTTCTAACGATTTAAGAGTGGAGGGAATAACTCAACAGATGCAACGATTGGAATCTCTCAGTAATAGTGAAATGGATGGTTCTCAAGAATACTTGTTTGATAATGACGATGAGGCCCATATTGTACCCTCCAATAATCATCAAGTTCACAACAACAATATAGCAGTTACTGTTCATGAATCTGGTCATTCTCCTTTAGACAATATCGATACTTTGGTCAAAGCTCCCAATTCCCCTATCGATATTCAAATATTCGTCACCAAAAGAGTCCCATTACCAAATGCCCAAAATGACTTAGAAACTAGATTAAAAGAGTACACCACCGGGGACGTGGTAAATGGATATATCATCATTACAAATACATCAGATAAACCGGTGGATTTCGGTTTGTTCACCGTTTCATTAGAAGGGACTATCAAATATACTGATAGAGACCTTAATTCAGGGCCAATGGATGCCCATAAGTATAAGAAAATTATCATGAAGAAATTCTTGAAAATGTATGATTTGAATGCATCATATGGATACACTCAAGTTCCTAGTTCAGCAGGAGTGGAATATGTTGCTTACACCATCGATCCATTTGATGGATGTCAAATTGGGTTACCACCAGAACGAATTCTTAAACCTCATTTTAAGTACAAGAAGTTCTTCACATTTAAATTCCCTAACAGATTATTGGATAACAGTTGTTACCATTCACATCTTACCCATGTACTTCCACCTCCTACCATGGGACTTGACAGAACATGTTTTTATAATCGAGGTGAAACCATTCAATTGAATAAAGTATTGGGTTATGGATTTTTGAATATGCGTGGAACTCCTATTTTGACGAAAGATTATAGCTTTGAAGACGTTAGTATTAGTTATACTATCGAAGCAAAATTTATCGATAAGAAAGATACTACTGACCAAGATCATACTGTTTCTGAAAATGAAATTAACGATCCAAATTCCACTAAAGAATACGTCATTTCAAAGAGTAGTGAATACTTCTTGAGATTTATTCCTGACTTGAGTGAACAATTACGTTTCTATAACCAATGGCATCAATATGGAGTTGATACTTATAATACGTTAGGGATAGATGGAAAATTATTCCAAGATTATACAAACAAGACAACATGGAATTATATCAAGGGGTTGAGCAGAAAGATAGTACGTGAAATCGAAGATAGGTTGGATCGTGAAAACCTTTCTCATGAAGAATTGAAGAGTAGAAGTTTATTTAATTGGGGAGAATCGGGGTTGGGAGAACCTGAGAATCCTAAGACTCGAAGACCAATTTTGTCAACCTATGAGCATGATAGAACGATAGGAACCAAAATAGCAACTGCTGTTTATGGTAAGAAAAAGAAGAAATTACTTTCGACATCAGTAAAGATTGGAGAACTGAAATTATTCGTCAAGATTCCTAACAAGGTTATCCCTTATGCATCACCCAAACTTATCACTAAATATAATAATGGTAGCATACAAGATGGATTAACTACCGTGACATCAAATTCTACGAAGATTGAACCCTCAATCAGCTCTGTTCTTTCTAACGATGATTTGTCATTAAGACCAGTCAATTCTGTTGCTTCCACCAATATCAATGAATTATACAACCGAGACAATTCAAACTCTCTTCAAAGTTTGGATACTATCATTGAATTTCAACCTAATGATTCAGCAATTAGACCACCACTAATAACTAGTGTAGAATCAAATATTGTTGTTTGGTCATATAATTCGGAATATCCATTACCATTTGAATTAGGATATGATTTTTTCTACACCAGTTCTGAAGGTGACACTACTGAAATAGATGATGCTAAAATAACCAGAGAAAATTTACAAACCCTCAAGGATCAGGCATATGCATACGTTCAATACCTCAAGGATAACCAAACGCAATTATCAAAAGATAGTTTGCTTTATCTTAATTCTATTAAATCTTTGACTGTTAAGAAAGATACTCTTCGTGATTATTATAAAACACTTACTGCCCAGACCCATACCGATTTGTTAAATAGTGAGGGCAGCTGGAAAGCCACTCAGGTGAAGGGAGGAATTAAATGGACCAAGCAACTTTCAATCCCATTAGATCCCATCAATAAAAACAACATTAGTTTGATTCCAAGTTATCAGACCTGCTTGGTGGGGAGGGTTTACTGTGTGCAGGTCGCGATCAAGTACAAGGGTTATGGGGAACAGAATGAAGTGGATAACATCGTCAAGGTTGAAATTCCTGTGTTGGTAGGCTGAAAGATATCAGACCTTTGTCGAATGAAGACAACTCATATAGCCGAGACTTTTGCTGTGTGAACCAATGACAATCCAGAATGAATACTTATTAGGTATAGGTTGGTAGGCACACTACGCAAAAAAGAGTGGAACTAGGTTGAAGGGATTAGGGCCAGATTATTTCAGTGCCAGCTTACCACCAGACAACATGGTGGTATATATTTGCTCGGTTAGACCCACCCTTCATACCCTGGTTAGGGGTTTGATGCAGCAATGGTGACGACTACGCCGGTCGTGGTCGGGCAGATGAGTCATTCCCAAATAGGTAATTGTTGGACAAATTTTCGCTAGCCGCGATTCGCTATCAGTCATAGAAAATTTCACCATATATAACCCTTCTTTTCCTCCATAGTGATCTTTAGTTCCACATGTTATCTTTACGTATACCACAGTTCAGTAAGCGTTACTTGGCTACTGCCACCAAGTCTTTCACCAACAAGACCTCACAATTGGACCGTGCTACCTTGACCATCAAGAATGGTCCTGTGTTCAACGGTTACTCCTTTGGTGCCGACAAAAACGTTAGTGGAGAAGCAGTTTTCACCACTTCTTTAGTGGGTTACCCTGAGTCTATGACTGATCCATCATACAAGGGTCAAATTTTGTGCTTCACTCAGCCCTTGATTGGAAATTATGGTGTTCCTTCTTCCACCAAAAAGGACGATTTCAACTTATTGAAGTATATGGAGAGTCCTACCGTTCAATGTATTGGTATTGTTGTTGCTGATGTTGCATTGGAGTACTCGCATTGGACTGCGGTGGAATCTTTGCAACAATGGTGTCAAAGATCCGGCGTAGCTGCAATTTCCGGTGTTGACACCAGACAATTGGTATCTTACCTTAGAGACAAGGGTTCCTCTTTGGCTAAGATCACTGTGGGTGAAGAATACGACGCCGACGAGGATGCTGCTTTTGAAGACCCAGGATCGGTCAATTTGGTGCATAAAGTGACCACCAAGGCTCCATTCCATATCGCATGCCCTCCTGAACACTCCAAGAACTTACATATTGCGGTGTTAGATTGTGGAGCCAAGGAGAACATCTTGAGATGTTTGGTGCAAAGAGGTGCCTCTTTGACGGTATTCCCATACAATTACCCAATCCATAAGATTGCCAACAAGTTTGATGGGTTGTTCATTTCCAATGGTCCCGGTGATCCAACCCACTGTTCTGTTACTACAGAAAACTTGAAGGCCACCATGGAGCAACATCATGACTTACCTATCTTCGGTATCTGTTTGGGACATCAATTGTTGGCATTGGCCAGTGGAGCTAAGACAATCAAATTGAAGTATGGTAACAGAGCCCATAATATCCCAGCACTTGATTTGAAGTCTGGTAACTGTCATATCACATCTCAAAACCATGGATACGCTGTGGATGAAACCACCTTGAATAGTGATTGGGAACCGTTTTTTACCAACTTGAATGATTTGAGTAATGAAGGAATGATCCATAAACATAAACCAATCTTCTCCACCCAATTCCATCCTGAAGCCAAGGGAGGACCTTTAGATACTTCTTTCTTGTTTGACAAATTCTTCAAGAATATCGAAGTTTACAGAGCCACCAATGGATTGAATTTGGGATCCATTGATAACAGTTTGTTGGTGGATATCTTGCCAAAGGAAAGAGTGTATTAATAGAGAAGATGTTAAATAGACATTAATGATAATGTATGCAAATAGACCTGAGAGTAAAATAGTTGAAAGAGCAATAAGATAAACAAAAATGAACAACGAGACAAGTCCCGACAAAGAATATTCATCTTATTCCCTGAGTTCAGCTCGCTGAACTGTATAAACAATTATAGACCACTTTCAAAATTAATTTCAATTACTTCCGTTGTGTGGCCAATTGTGACTCTATTGTGGCATAAATACACTAGTTACCGAAATTAGCACTTGTTTCAAACAGACAAGGAGAATCTTATCTGACAAGATTAATATAGGAGCAGTTCTTCTCCTATAGCAATTCTTCTTCTATAAGTTTTTCCTCTATAGCTAATTGTCTGGATATCTGGAATCTCAACATATTGACACATGATTACGTAATACAACATAAGTCCCTGTAGGTGTTTTATATCCATATACTAGACATAGGGGAACGACATATAGCAGAATGATATAATGGCACCATGACTTGAGATTCCCGACTTCACAACACTTCCTATCCGAATATCTTCATGCCCCTGGCCAGTACGACGCTGCGAGAATACGACCACTTCAAATAGGTGAATGGCATGGTGTTATTTTATGGGTGGCCCTGTCAGTTTAACAGCCCCAAACCTACCACTATTTACCACATAGAGACTCCGAAATCTGGTAATTACCCCTAAGCCCACTAAGATCAACAATGAAATCTATCCCTAATCCCTTAGAATGAACTTAATTATAATTGAACTTGAGTGAAATGTGCGTGGTGCTATTTTTCACCAGTTCTACTGGTAGTTCTACTGGTAGTCTAGATGCCAGATGAGGGACCCATACGTCCGATTAACGAAGCATGGAGGTCCGATGGGTTGCACACGGTCTAAGTATGCGACGATGTCAACAACACGTCCGTTCTTCGATAGTGTGTCGTATAGCCATGGGGTTTAAGTGAACTGCGGCTCAGGTGACAACTAGCAAAATCAGACCACTTAGGATTTGGGTGCAAAAGCTCGAACCACATTATACGACGGAACGATGGGGAGGCCAAAACTGCCCAAGGTATAAATAATAGATTGAATCAAGGTACTTAATCATCAAACCATGTACATATCGTCAACCACCTTGAATCAGACCTCTACAGGTTATTTACTGACATTGTATGAGCTTCTGATCTCTACTGATCCATTGGTGGCTCAGTTAACTATTATGGAAAAGATATGGGCTTCTTGGTACTTATGGATCAATAACGACACTTTGGCCACCGGGTTACTCTTCTTCTTGACACATGAGTTGTTCTATTTTGGCCGTTGCATACCATGGTACCTAATTCAACAGTTCCGCTTCTTTGACAAATGGAAGCTTCAACCCGGAAAGATGCCATCCAATCGTGAGCAATGGGAATGTTTGAAATCAGTGTTCAAGCAGCATATGTTGGTTGAAGCCCTCCCCATTTGGCTCTTCCATCCACTCTGCAAATCACTTCAGATCTCGGTCGATGTGCCCTTCCCTTCTTATAAGGTGATGGCTCTTCAGGTGATGGCTTTCTTCATTTGTGAAGATCAATGGCACTACTGGTTCCATAGATTATTCCATTGGGGATGGTTCTACAAGAACATCCACAAGGTCCATCATCGTTATGCTGCTCCTTTCGGTCTTGCTGCTGAATATGCTCATCCAGTTGAAGTCATGGCTTTAGGTACAGGAACTGTAGGATTCCCAGTATTATATGCTTGGGTGGCTTCCAGATACCCTGAGCTTGAACTTCCTTGTTTGCATTTGTTCACTATGACGTTTTGGGTTGTGTTAAGATTAATGCAAGCTGTGGACTCTCACTCAGGTTACGATTTCCCATGGTCTTTACATCATTGGTTCCCTCTTTGGGCTGGTGCCGAGCATCATGATCTCCACCATCATTACTTCATTGGAAACTACGCCAGTTCTTTCAGATACTTGGACTTTATCTTAGGAACAGAGAGTGGACCAGGAGCAAGGGAAGGTAGAGAAAAGAAAATGAAGCAATGGGCCGAAAAGAAAAACGTATAGATTAACGGATATAATAATGCTCACATACGAATAATATACATAGCTATTATGGAATCAACTAAAAAAAATCAACCAAAAAGCAAGGAGAGTAGTGAAATTATCAAGAGAAAAGTAGTTTAAAAAGATGTGAAGAATAAATCAATGGATCAAGATTTTTGATGTTGGAAATAACTAGAATAAGAAAATTTAATTTTGCACCCATTTCAACCACATCGCCGAATAAATCTTAAAACGGATATCGTTCCGATGGTTTTATCCGAACACAGCCACAGTACTAAAGGAATTATAGTGGTAGTGGTAGCTTATTCCAAACCCCGACTAAACGATCGAAATTCGTGTCAATTGAGTCTGGAGTAGTGATGGAAGGGTTTACGGAACCTCCATAATCCGAAAATCTCCAAATCCCCCAAGCAATGGGAGTACCTGCTGCTGAATAAATGTTCGATGAAATCCATCCCTCCGCTTGGTAGTTTCAAGCTACATTGTAAGCATTATGGAAGTATCTATCTCATATCGATGTACATGACACAATATCAGCTTTATCCTAACAGTCGCTTTTGACACAACTGTGCAGGCATTACTTATGCCGTCGTTCTGAGCACTGATTTGGGGACACAGAGGTGGAGTGCTTGTCGTGCGCAGTCGTTAGGGCTGGAGACCTAACATTCATGGCAGCACGTGCAACACATAGATTTTTACTGCCTGCACACACCCGATGCCCTCAGTGACACAAACCTCGTTCCACCCTAGTGCACCGAACGAAATGAAAAAACTATAGCCAAAAAAAATTCCCTTCCTATAACATTTGGATATCAACAGTTAACGTAAGTCTCATCCTATTGAAGTTCTACATGAGAACTTGATTGTTTAACCTCTTCAAACAACCATATGAATGGTCTCTACATTACCAGATACCCCCTGGTGTCATGAAGACAGAAAAAGGGAAGAGGAAGAGGAAAGAGGAAATTTTTCATCAACATATACTAACAAGTTTAGATGTCTAGATTAAACGAATATCAAGTTATCGGTCGTCGTCTTCCAACCGACTCTGTTCCAGAGCCAAAGTTGTACAGAATGAGAATCTTTGCTCCAAACACTGTTGTTGCCAAGTCCCGTTACTGGTACTTTTTACAAAAGTTGCACAAGGTCAAGAAGGCCTCTGGTGAAGTCGTTTCCGTCAACGTCATTCACGAAGCTCGTCCAACCAAGGTCAAGACCTTCGGTATCTGGATCAGATACGACTCCAGATCTGGTATCCACAACATGTACAAGGAATACAGAGACGTTACCAGAGTTGGTGCTGTTGAAACCATGTACCAAGACTTGGCTGCTAGACACAGAGCCAGATTTAGATCTATCCACATCTTGAAGGTCGTTGAATTGGAAAAGACCGAAGATGTTAAGAGACAATACGTCAAGCAATACTTGACCAAGGACCTCAAGTTCCCATTGCCACACAGAGTTCCAAAGACCAAGAAGTTGTTCTCTGCTCAAACCCCAACCACCTTCTACTAAGTGTCTCTGAGGCCCTTGAGGACGGTTCATTGTGTAAATTGAATACATTGATTTATATATAAATGAATTATTAATAACCTAGGTATGGAGTGGTAGATTCATTATGGTCACCAATTAGTGATGGGATCATTTCTCGTCGTAGAATACAATTGATTGACTAGAACTGTTCATAAATATACTAATCACTTACTTTATTATCGTAGTCTGTTCAGTGATCCAATAGGTGAATGTAATAGTTAACCTCCCCATTACTAAAGTTTTCCGAATAGTTAATGGGCCTGTTTAACTGGAAGCACTCATTCCACAATGACATTTCGTAGTACTTCAGCTTTATTTTATAACACAACAAATTCATTAAAGATCATAATAAGACTACTTTTCTCTATGAAATTGGTTCCTATAAAGTAATGAAATTAATATCGGTTGTCAAAAGTAAAGTTTACAACAAGAGTAAAGTACTTAAAAATTTATACTTCCTGGTCTAACAGCACTTCTTAAAATTTGGAATGTATTTTGATTTGTAGTGCTTACATAGATAGTAGTTTGTACAAGTATTTTGGGTGGATCCCTATATTCTTGGAATTGTGGCTCAATCATATCCAGTAAATTGCTCCAGTTGACCAACAGAACCAATAGGTCAACCTCTAATAAATTACATGCAATCCCAATACCAAATTTGTTATCAAACCCCACTCGTATAGTTATTATAAGGAATCACCGAGGTTACTGATAGTTTCCTCAAATTTCCCAAATCTCCCAACTTGCCCTTCATGTAACTGGCACCAATTTAGTAGAACTTACTAATAAGTGCTTTTGCCACAGAGAATATTGTAAAGACAGCAAGTTTGAAGTAGTTGCTCAACTTGTGAGGAATTGACCTCTCAAGTTTTCCGAATTTGATCCTACTGACTTTCTCTGGTGGTGCCTTATTTGCTGTTATTATTGACTCGGATTATGTCACTCCTCAGTTGCAGCTCCGATAGCGCGACCTATAAAAGAAACGGAATATCCTCAGATTTCCACAACTTCTACGATAAGCATGTCATACGGAGCCAAAGCTGCTGAAAGATTAGCCAACAAGATCCTCTTGATCACTGGAGCATCCAGTGGGATCGGTGAGGCCACTGCTCGTGAAGTTGCTGCCGCCGCCAATGGTAATGTCAAGTTGATCTTGACTGCAAGAAGAAAGGAAAAGCTTGATGCATTGGCCAAAGATTTGGCCTCCAAGTATCCAACCATCAAAACCCACTCGGCCCAATTCGATGTGTCTAAGATTGAAACCATCCAACCATTCCTCAATAGTTTACCTAATGACTTTGCCGACATCGACGTATTGATCAATAACGCTGGTTTAGCTTTAGGAAGGGATCCAGTAGGTGAGATTGCTGTGGATGACATTGCTCGTATGTTCGACACCAATGTGTTGGGATTAATCACATTGACCCAAGCCGTCCTTCCTATCTTCAAGAAGAAGAACTCCGGTGATATCGTTAACTTAGGTTCGATTGCTGGAAGAGACCCATACCCAGGAGGTGCTATCTATTGTGCAACCAAATCCTCTGTCAAATCATTCTCCCTGGTTTTAAGAAGAGAATTGATCGACACAAGGATTAGAGTGTTAGAAGTCGATCCTGGTAATGTCGAAACCGATTTCAGTCTTGTGAGATACAAGAATGACGCTGATAAGGCAAAGGCAGTTTACAAGGGAACCGAGCCATTGATTGCCGATGATGTTGCTGAAATCATTGTTTTTGGTATCACCAGAAGACAAAACACCGTTATCGCCGAAACCTTGGTTTTCGCTAGTGATCAAGCCAGTTCTTCTCATATTCACAGAAAAAGCTAGAGATTTGAATTCTTGAATAGAAGCACCGGTGCCTCTGAATTTTCAGTACTATTTAACAAGTTTTACTCATTCGTTTGCTCATTCGTTTGAATAGACTCTTACACTATTATTATGAATATTCGTGTTAATCCTGTAATCCTAAAAACTTAATTGTTCTAAAGTTTTGCCCAATTTGGCTGCTCCATCCACTGAGGTACTGCCATCTATAGTAACCTTGGCTCTATTCATCTCCAAACCCGCTAATAACATACAAGCTTTACAAACCTTATTAGACGATAAGTATCCACATTTCTCACAACGATTACCGTCCTTAAACTCTTGTTTCTTTAAGCTTACTGAGCCATCAGCATTTACTTCGGTTTCTCCTGGGGTTTCCGCCTTCTTATTGCTCTTGTAAGTACGAGTCAACTTCTTCTTCTTGGGTGCCAAAACTAAATGTTCACCACTGTAAATGATATCCATAATACATGAAGGTCTGATGGCTTCCAATGATTTCAACAATTCACGAGCAGTACCTCTGAATGCTTCAGGGGCATATGTACACTCGGTAGAGAAGTAATCCAACTTTTTGTAATGGGCGTAAAGAACAATCTCTTTTTGGTAAGTGTATTTGAAAGGTTTTGATCTCTTGATAGGAGATCCTGGGGATTGAGTCAAAATGGTAGTTGAACTCTCTAAACGAGCGGTATCTCCCCGTAAGATATTCATAAGAACTGTTTCTGCCATATCATCGGCGTTATGGCCGGTGACAACATGATTTATTCCGAGCTTGGCTGCACCTCTATCAAGTGCTTGACGTCTAAGAACACCACAATAAGTACATGAAGATCTTATTCCAGCACATGAAACGATTTCATCCATAGACCAGTTATATAATTCCTTGTAGGAGATGATTTCTAGAGGCATTTCGTATTGGATTTGGTTTCTTTTGACTGTTGCAAGTGAATCATCTCTGTAGCCCTTGATACCTTCATCTATCGAGAGTAACACTAACTCGAGTCCATAATTATATCTTTCGTTAAGGAGTTTCAACACTGAAGCTAACACCGTCGAATCCTTACCACCAGAAGCTCCAATAGCAACTTTATCACCCTTTTGAAAGAGATGGGCATCAACAATAGTGTTGTGGATTTCTGTCTCAAAAACCTGGTAAAAACACTGTTTACAAAGTTTTTGAAGATTCTTTGGCCTCTTCATCACCGCCTTACGACCATGGCAGAGTTCACAAAGGGCCGATACCTTTATTTTCTTGGTTTCAATCATATGACTAGATCAGATGAGATAAATTTTTTGGTGATAATTTGCGAAGATCAGATTACTCATAAACATATCACCAAGAGAATGCAAGAATATAAGAATATAATAATACAATGATACAAAAATACAATACAAGAATACAAACAGTCTAACATTGTCTGATCCAAAAAATCATTTATCACTTTTAAAGAGTACGAAAGGTGTTTCAATTTTGGTTAGTTATATCACTTTTAGTTATTGAATAACAAAACTAACGTCACTAATTAACTATGAATGGTTATTCAATAAACCAAGCAGTTAATTTAGAGCGATACGATTAAACTGGTCAAATTTGCTACAATGATCCTATCGATTTATATTAAGTATGAATAAACGTCAAACGTCAAACGTATCCCATACAAATGCAGACTAGCCATGCAATAATTTACAATGAAATCGGCAAATGCCCAAGGCCCATGGCCCAAGTGATCCAAGTCACCAATGAGCAACTCTAGCCACCTTCAAAACCACAATATTAAACAGCAGCTTGGAACTCATCATTATTGGAGTTGACATTAGCATATCTAAACTTATTGTTTTCTTCTTGAGATTCCTTAAGTTCTCTATGATGCTGCTGTTGTTGTTGTTGCTGTTGAGCAGGTTGTTTCTTACCGAAACCATTGGAAGAAGTCTTCTCATTCTTCTCGGTCAACAAACCAACCTTTTCATTCATGACGATTGCTAATTCTTGCAATCTAGATCTTTGAGGTTCACTACTGGTGAAATTGATGAAAGATTTGGATTCATCAAATGAACCACTAACTTCACCATCAAACATGGCCTCTAAGATAGAAGTGACCTCTTCAGTAGAGAGATCAAATACCTTTGACAACTTAGCAACAGATAATTTGGTAAAGATGTATCTATAAGTGAAAATGTAAGTTCTTAAACCTTCAACTTGTAATTGGTTCTTCATCATATTCAACAATTGTTCAGTTTCTGGGAATAATTTCCAAATTTTAATTGAAGATAACAAATTGTATGCCTTTAACCAATCACCCTTTTGCAAAGCAATAGAAGCATGAACAATATGGTCTTTGATACTTTCTGGAGGACCAGTAAAGAATTGTCTGTCATGGAACTCTAACTTACTCTTAAAAGATTTAATATTAGCTTTACGCTTATTTTCTTTGGTAGAGTTAGTAGTAGCAGCCATAGCAGGAATTTCTATTAATAAAGAGCAAGTCATGTGAACACATTCCAATAATTCCAAATTTATGTGTTGATGGAATGGTAATAACTTTTGCTTTTCAACAGTAGTAGCTTGGTTAGGATACTTTGAGTTGAAACCTTGACCAAGTAATTCCTTAGATCTTTGGGAGTTGACAATTTCGTTCAAAATACGGTTGGATTCTTCAATGGCACCAGATCTGAATGCACATAATCCCAATTGAACTAAAGCTCTATTGTATTGGACTTGTAAGGTTGAATCAAGATGGTTGACTCCGTTATAAATTTGAGAATTCATGAACAAATCTCTAGCAGTTTCGTAGTTACTGTTCACTGCATAGTAATAGATTGAAAGCAATAAAGCATGCTTACCATAAATCTTGTTGTTATGAGAAGTCAAGTATTGAGCCAAAGAATCGATCAATTCGACGGGACTAGAGTTTGTAGAAACGAGAGTAGATTCGTAAACAACATCCTTAGAAACTTCAGTTTCATTAGCCTTAATCAATTGATCTGGCTTATAGTAAACATGCTCTAATCTTCTCAATACAACTCTTGGTAATTGTTCAGTTTCTGTCCTCACATCATCAGGGGTAACCTTTTCAACGTATGATTGGCCTCTAACAATCAACTTGTAGATACTGATTTCATCCTTTAATCTTTCGACGTATTCAATGGAATGTGGGTCAGTGTTTTGTAATGATCTGGTGAATTCATCATCTAATCTGTCGACCAAAGCACTAATAGAACCGTACATAAGTTTGACACCTTCTTCATTGGCTTCTGGTTCAATATCAATTTCATCGGTGCTCTTACCATATTCTGAAAGTTGATAACTCTTAATGTTGGTCTCCAATAAGTCGAAGAAAGAATTAAGATCAGTCTCTTGTTGTTTCCACAAATCCAAAGGCATGAATGATTGGTTAGAAGAGGCATCAAATCTGACAGATAATAACATTTGGTAAATACAAATCAATTCGAAAGTGTTTTTCTGGTCAGCAGATTGTAACAATTCTTCCAAGGTTTGGATTTGTTCATATTTGTCGATGTTCTTCTTACCACGAGATTCAGCAACTTGCTTCAAGGTGGTGAATACAGGACTCAAAACTCTGGCAGAAGCATCTGCATCCTGATCTTTGTTGGAACTTGGGAGATTCAATGGTTCCTCTGAATCAAATAATTCTGGTTGTTGTCTGAACAAATCATAGAATACTTGTTGTTCTTTGACTTGCTTCTTCAATCTTTGTCTGGCAGTGTTAACAGCTCTTGCTTCTTCGGAATTCAAGGTCTTTTCGGATTTTTCATTTTCGATAGTAGCATTAATGTAATCTTCTAAACCACCCAAGCACTTAATATAAATGTTTGGAGTACCAAAACCTTGTTGAACGGATCTAGAAATAAGACGATTCAATCTATCAATCTCAGTGACCACCGTAGTCCAAGTGTTGTTACGTTTGGCAACATTGATAGTTTCAATACAATCGCGAATATCGTCCAACAACTTGTCTTTGGCGGACTTGACCACTTTTCTGCCTTCATCTTCACTGTCACTGTCACTGTCACCTCCAGATCCTTTCATAAAGCTCTTTTTCAAGAAGTAAGAAGGACCGGTTGGTACATCTGAATCCGAATCTGATTCATCTGAATCTGAAGCATTGGCGAATTCGGAATCGGTGGATTCTTCGGAGAGAAGCTCTTCTTCAGAAGAACTCAACAAATCCTCTTCTTCAGAGGTTGAATCGGAGCTGTAACCAGATACGAAGAAACGTGACATCTTGGTTGGTTTCTACCTGATGATGATTTAACAAATTTTCAACGATGTGAAAAAATTTACAGTGTAGTGCGGAAGTTTACGCCTCCGGTCTGAAATTTATGCGCGACGACCTTTACTAGAGATGAAACTATGGTGAAATAAATTGATATCCACTCATGATAATTAACTAAACAGAGTAAATTATTGTAAATTTAAACATAATTCAACTGTTGTGAAAAGACTTCATTAAAAATTTAAGATTTAATTTTTTGTCATGTCATATCAAGTCATCTCGTCCTTAATTGTAGATTCTATGACCCTGATTGCTTTAATATAAAATGCAACAAGAAATTACACAAGCCAGTTGACAAGTTAAGCTTAAGAAATAATTAAATGTTAATTTTTCAATTCAATTGGGATTGATTTTTTTAAATTTTTCAAGAACTCATATTAATATTGTAGAATATTCAACATTGATGAGATTTAATTATCGAATTAAAGACGGTAATGTATATTTAATAGAGGTTTGGTTACACTCTAATTTAATCTACAATTGAACTTGTTCTAATAAGAGGTCAATTTCTAGTCAAATATTGATAACTGTAAATTGAAAAGTTTGATTGTAACGGAAGATTTAATCAAATTTGAAGTAAAAGTTTATGGAACGATTCGAGACTTGCTCAATTGGTAATTGTGTAGCTTCTTACTCTCAGAAACTTGAATGGTTTCTCATTTCTTATAGCGAAATGAGATTCTTCACCCTCATCTTCGTTTCCGGGCTTTTTTATTCCGTAGTAACGAATCCAAGACATTTTATTGTGTTTGAAACGGCCCAAAGATTTAACTTGGTAATGGTAATGGAAAACATAATACGGTACTGATCCATTTTCTATCACCACATGGATCTCACCATCAGCTGAAATCGTCCATCTTCCATGAAATATAGCTTGGCTATCCTTAGTTTGATGCTTTCCAGTTGAGTCAATAGTCCCTCCAATACTTTTGCTGTGTCTCAGTAAGAAAGGAATCACCTTGGCTGGTTCTAAAGCTGTAAGCACCTTCACACAAGTTCCATCTGGATAAAACCGTAGATATCTATAGTATGTGATGATTCTTACTGGATTGTTCCAACTATTCGAAAATTCCGCCTTACTACCTTCACTATAGTAATTGATGACACTGATATAACATCCAAGAAACTTGATAAACGTCCGAGTGTTGAGCATGTGCTTCCATGAATTGTTGTACTGAGGAAGAATCTTTAATTGATCCATTGGAATAGGCAAATCTGAGTCTTCAATCTCTTCACCTACTCCCAACCTATCGGTCACCATCTTGTTTTCTTCGTACACTTGCATGGGGTATACCAAATAGCACAATTTCCTCCATAAATCGCTAGTACCCAATCCTAGATAAGCGAATTTCTTGCATGTAATGGAAAGATTGAACCAAGCTTCTGGTGATGTAACTAACAAGATTTCGAGTATATGCATCCAAATATCATTGGGTAAGTGAACCAATGGCGACACTGGCTTCAAATCAGCGAGTTCTTCGTGGTTATCAGCTCCCAAATTGGCAAATTTGATGGTCAATTCATCTCCCTCATTGTCATAGGGGTTTGGAGCAGATGCTTCCACATCTCTATACAGCAGAAGAAGTTCTTCCACATTGAGTTTGTTGATGATAGTCTCGTCAAGTCTGCGAACTGCCCGTTCTCCCTCGACCTTTATCCGATCAGCCCTATTGGCATCTTCTTTGGCTCTGTATAAGGCATCCACCCGTTCATTGATCTTATACGCCTTCCGATAATATTCCACCGCATCAGACATCATGCCATGTGACTCCTTGTCAATGGCTTTGTCGAACCATGTGATTGCTTCCTGGTCCTTATCAGAGAGTTCCATCATAGGCTGGCCCTTCCCCAAGATGGTGGCACCGTTCATGCTTAATAATCTAGAATTAATTGATGCGAAATATTGTTAATATCTACAGTACCAACTGCAAAATATCACCATCGCTGAGGAAAATCAACATCTTCACCAATTGTCCTATTATCCAGGGTTAACAGGTTTTCAGGCAAGACAAAGCATGGGGAATGTTTTAGAGTTTTGAAACTTCAACAAAAAGTATTAATGGCTATTGTGGGGAGGAGATATCGATAGAAATTAGTGAGCATCAATGAGTATTCATTCACAGTGTTTGGCAGTTGTTGTTTTGATAACAAAATTCTATCTATTCTAATTATCAGCCTATACTTCTATTTTCTACTTTCTGCTTTCTGAATTTTTTCTTTCCCATTTTGTTTATTGATTTATATTTATCTTACCCTAAAATATCACTCAAGAAATCATCATCTTCTTTAGGAGCATTTTTGAAAGGTTTGGTGGGTAGCTTCTTTTCAGCTTGTTTTATACTGAGGTTATCTAATAAGTCCAGAATTGCCGGGGCTTGAACAATGGGTTCCGGACCCGATCTTTTCGTAGAAGTTCCTAACAAATAATCCAAATCATCATCTATATCATAGTTGTCATTGTGATCGGTAGATGCTGTAATTCTATTATTCAATGCCAATACATGGTTAGCATTGTTGTTATCGGAAGTATCAATTTCTATCACTTGTGCACGAGATTGAGGCTGGTTTTTAAATTTGTTTCGAATATCATCGTACATTTGACTCTGCTTGGCCTTAACATCTCTCTTCTGGTTCTCTTGGATTTCTTGTTGAGATAAAATCTTTACTTCTGGTTTCTTGTGACGATCATTCAATGATTCTCCTATCACATATCCATCTAATTCACTTGTGGAATAGTCCATTAAATTTTCAGGATGTTTCTTCTCGTACATCTCATTATAATCATCTTGATCCTTCGTTATCGATTGATAACTATCTATTCCATATTCTTCAAGAAAGTTTTCCGTCATTTTTGCCTTAAGAACCTTACGAGTTTTCCCTGAATTTGATGATGCTGCTAATATTTCACGTAAATTGATTGTTTGTGGTCCTTCCGAAGTCATTTCCTTATCTTGGTTCTCTTTAGACCCCAAGTAAATTCCATCAATCTCGAGTTCTTCGGTGGGGGTTTCTTCAGCGTTGTTTTCCTTCTCTTTTTCCTGATCTTGCTTATCCATCTGAGCCAAAATTTGTTGTTTTATCTTTACCTTCTGATCTTTAGTCAACTCACTCTCACCTAATTGGGGATAGAAGTGATTAAGCAATGCATCATCTGTGTCTGAATCCCATTCACTATCAGAATCCTCAAGAACAATACGTCCAGAGTTCTTGGAAGCATCCTTATTTTTGGAACTCCATTTCGCCTTGGGTGTGGTATCCTTTTTGGGGCCATTAATCCCATGCTTTTTCATAAATTGATGTTTGGCCTTCTTATCCCATTTGGAGTTCTTAAGCACCATGGTGTCGAGCAGAGAAAGATATCACGGTTGAACCTTGTAGTTTATCACGAGTTTTAGTTAGACTTGACTCTATAATTCTGGTCGTTCCTGAGAACAGTATCAAGATTGGGGATGAATGTGTGCAATTTGAAGGTAGTTGCCAATTTAGTGAGTAATTACTTTCCCGCACTAAAAATTATCAATTTACTCAACTTGATCAATTCAACGGACCAATTTAAGAAACATGTCGGGACAGAAAGATCAACCCAATTCCAAGTCGATTGAGGAGCTCTTGAAGCTTCTTGCCCTGGGAGCTCAACTTAATGAATCCCAACAAAAACAGATGAAAGATCACAAATTCTGGAAGACCCAACCAGTCCCAAGTCTTGACGAAAAGGTCGACACTGAGGGTCCTATCAATTCCAAGTTAACCCCAGCTGATATCCCAGACAGTCCCTTGCCGTTGATCGATGGGTTTGAGTGGACCAATGTTGATTTGCAATCCGATTCCGAGGTTGAAGAGCTTTATCAACTCTTATATGAACACTACGTTGAAGACCGTGATGCTACCTTCAGATTTAAGTACTCTCACGAGTTCTTCAAGTGGGGCTTAATGCCACCAGGATGGCGTAAGGATTGGCACGTGGGTGTACGTGTCAAAGATACCGGTAAGTTGGTGGCTTTCATTGGTGCTATTCCAATCCAATTGAAGATGACCAAATCCGGAAAGGTGATTCCAAGCGTGGAGATCAACTTTTTATGTATCCATAAGAAATTACGCTCCAAGCGTCTTACACCAGTTTTGATCAAGGAAATCACCAGAAGAGTCAATAAGGTCGATATTTGGCAAGCATTGTACACTGCAGGAATTGTCTTGCCTTCTCCAGTTTCCACTTGTCGTTACACTCACCGTCCTATTAACTGGACAAAGCTTCATGATGTTGGATTCTCTCACTTACCAGCAGACAAAACCAAGTCTGCTATGGCGGCACATTATGCCTTGCCAAACACAACTTCCACAGAAGGTTTAAGACCAATGGAAAAAGGTGACGTCAAGCAAGTGTTCGATTTATTCAACAAATTCCAGGAAAAATTCGACATTGTCCAATTGTTTGATCTTGAAGAATTCGAGCATTGGTTCTTGGGTGGACCATCTGCTGTAGGTGGAAAATCCAACGTTATTAAGACTTACGTTGTTGCAAATGAAGACGGTAAAATCACCGATTTCTTCTCATACTACTTACTTCCTTTTACTGTATTGGAGAACTCCGATCATGACGAGTTGGGTATTGCATATTTGTACTACTATGGTTCTGAATCTTCTGGTAAGGATAACTATAAGCTGCGTTTGAACAGTTTAATTACCGATGCCTTAATTACTTCTAAACAATTCAATGTTGATGTATTCAACTGTGTGACATCTCAAGACAACACCTACTTCATCAAAGATGCAAAATTTGGAAGTGGTGATGGATACCTCAATTATTATTTGTTCAATTACCGTGCCCTTCCAGTGCATGGAGGTATCGACAAAGACACCAAAGAGGTTGTTGATGACCAGACCAGTGGTGTTGGGGTGGTGATGTTATAGAATGATTGATTTTATTTCTACAACCACACCAAAGGGAATCGAAATTCAAGTATTCACCTTCAACTTAAATGTAAATTGTGAATTTAGTTAAGATATTAATAATGAGATTAAGTGAAGAGATTTGATTAATCATGACACAATACGCTCATGAGCGACCAGCAAATTATATCCTTAAACAAATCTTATACCCTTGTTTAATTTTCAATTGTCAAATGATGTTTACCTCTTGATGTTTACCTCTTGATGATTGCAACGTGAATATGTATATCTAATTTCAAGCATTGTAGTTATAATCGCACACTAGATAAGTTATGAACTTGTCCAATTTCCCCCCAGAAATTAAACAATTCAAAGATTGACCTTCGTACAGGTTTACCTAATTACTCGGATAAACAGATGGGGCTATTCTACCAATATTCCATTATTCTAATTGTTATACGCTGTATCTTATCTCAACCTATGCTAATACGTAACCTGTTGAAACTAAGTCTAACCTGTATATTTGTGGCTACATGCAGGTTAGCTCATCACCTAGAAATTTTTAAAAATTACACCCCATCGCAACTCTATCAGTCTACCCTATCCATTAATGATTTCCTCAAGTACATGGGTCCCTAGGGGCTATGCTTCCGAGTTCCCCGAGTCTTATGAGCTCAATGATGAAGAAATGGAAAGAATCAATGCCATGGCACGTCTTGAATTGAAAGACGCTCCTCAAGAAGATGAAGACACTGAAGAAAATGCTGAATTCAGAGATCAAATCGAAGTCGATGATGACATGAAAGAATATGACTTGGAAAATTATGATAATGATGTGGATGATGAGGGTGAAGAGGTCACCATGTTCCCAGGATTATCTAATACTGAAGTCAAGTTTCATAAGGAAGAAGATGGTAATGATCCATACTTGACATTACCTACTGAGCTTGACACTCAAGAAGAAAAGAAAGAATCACAAATTTATCCTACCGATAACTTGGTTTTAGCCACCAGAACAGAGGACGATATTTCCTACTTGGATGTTTACGTTTATGATGATGGTGCTGGTGCCCCAGATGGTGCCGAGGAGGAAGAAGAAGACAAGCTCGATGCGGACGTGGCCAAAGGTTTAGTCAGAGGATCTAACTTGTACGTCCATCATGACATCATGTTGCCTGCATTCCCGTTGACCGTTGAATGGATAAATTACAAGCCAAACCAAGCCACTCCAGATGAAAAGAATATTGGTAATTTTGCTGCCATTGGTACTTTCGACCCTCAAATCGAAATATGGAACCTTGATTGCATGGACAAAGCATTCCCAGACTTGATTCTTGGTGAACCACAACAAAATTCCATGTCCGGCTTGAAGAAGAAAAATAAGAAGAAGAAGAACAAGGGTCATGTTACCACTCACCACACAGACGCCGTGTTATCTTTATCTCATAACAAGGTACACAGATCGGTTCTTGCATCTACCTCTGCTGATCATACCATCAAGTTATGGGATCTCAACACTGGTACTGCCGTCCGTTCATTAATAAATGTTCACAACAATAAGACAGTTTCTTCTTCACAATGGCACCCTACCGAAGCCACCATCTTGTTAACTGGTGGTTATGATGGAACTGCTGCTGTGACTGATGTCAAGATTTCAGACGAGTCTGAAATGACGAGAAATTATAAGGTGGGACCTGGTGAAGAAGTTGAAAATGTTCGTTGGGGTCATCACTCTGTTCCTGAAATCTTCTATGTGGGAACTGATAATGGTAACATTTATTGTTTTGATGTCAGAAACACTGAGAAGCCACTCTGGACTTTGCATGCACATGATGCTGGTATTTCTTCCTTGGATATCAATGCTCATATTCCTGGTTTGTTAGTAACAAGTGCCATGGGTGAAAAATCCGTCAAACTTTGGAAATGTCCAGTTGACAATTCTTCTGGTCCTTCCATGGTATTGTCTCGTGATTTTGGTGTGGGCAATGTTCTTAGTTGTTCATTCGCTGGTGATATCGAAGTTGCTGGAAACTTGACTGTTGGAGGTGTAAGTGGTGCATTAAAATTATGGGATCTTTTCACCAACCCATCGGTGAGAAATTCATTCCGTCAAGAATTGAAACAAGTACAAATTGATGCTAGAGCTGAAGCTAGAAAAGTTGGCCGTGCTTCGAGATTGGCTAGAAAGTACCAAGGTGATCTCAGTGAAAGTGTTATAACTGTCGAAGCAGGAGGATTCGAAGATGATTCTGATTCCGATGGTGAAGATGCTCAAATCGATGAAGATGAAGCTTAATAGATTTTTGAATATTATATTAAATAAATTAAACTAAACGTAACCAAAATTTGACCTAAAATTATAAATGGCTCTCAAAGTTTTGGATCAATTCTTCAATTTCGGATCCACTGGAGATCGAATTGTCGACGATTCCATCAACACTCACACTTGGAGTAACATGAACTCCAACTCCACGTAAATATTTAGTGAAATACTTGATAGCAGCAGTAGAGGCATTTCCTGGGTTCTTGGGATCAGCCTTGTCTTCTTTAATCTGCAATTTTTCCAATATCTCGTCCTTGGTGAAAGGTAACTTTGTTGACTGGGAGACAACATCGTAGATTTGTTCATAAACTTGATTTCTAGTCAAATCAATATTGGATGAGTCCCAAAACTTCTTCTCATTATCGAAAAGTATTCTAGAAAGATTCCAGAACCCTTTAGAAGCTTCTTCTGGTACTTTCTCAGCAAATAAGCTGGAAGCAACTAATGAGAATTCATGAAGATACAATGAATTGGAGTGCCATGGTTGGACCACATTGACAAACACGAATTGAAATTTGTTGGGATGTTTCTCGTGAAGTTTGGGAATTACTGAATCTTGTAACTTCTTGAAGAGTCTTGCACTAAACAAACAATTGTAATCTAAATACAAGTTGATTACATGAGGAGCTTCAGATGCAGAATTTGTAGTCAATTGCTTAAGAGCATAATAATAGTTTGGATAATACTTTGGAGAAATCATTTGGGGTTGAAATCGAAGATGTAGTTGGAGAGCTTGTGCAAATTACTTTTCAGCAAGTGAAGAAATGTGAGGAGTGGTATTGGGGTGTGGCATCAATTTATAAATACATGGCCTGCATATAATCAGATTACCCCATATTACATTATAAATCACCTAATCGTGTCCACATGCATTGAAATACATCCTTGCAAATCTTTGCAAATCCTTGACCTAGATTTAAAACTTGGTATGCTAAATACCAGAAATTTGAACATGAATTTCAGGTTGGAATTCATCCTGGAGAATTAATTGGTGAAGATTGAACCGATGGAACTGTCAGTGTCTCAGAAAGATCATAATCTCTTGGATCAATTTCTACTTTTGGTTTGGGTTTGGGTTTCTTAGTTAAAAGATTTTCCAAATCGTACTTTGCGTTATAATTTAATTCTTTAGACTTTTCAATGATTTGAGCAATTGACATTCGTGACATTCGGGTATCGATTTTATTGGCAGTCTTGGGTATATTTTGAGAAGCAGGAGTTGCTGATTTGATCACATTTTTATCCTTTTTATCTTTGGTATCCTTCTTATTCTTGAAATTCTTGTTATTATTAGTATCTTTGTTATCATTCCTGTTCTTGTTAACTTCCTCCTTATCAGTCTTCTTCTTGATGTCTTTCTGATCATTCTTGTTATTGTTAACGTCCTTCTTATCATTCTTGTTGTTGTTAACATTCTTCTTGTCATTCTTGTTCTTGATGTCCTTCTTATCATTCTTGTTGGTGGTATCTTTCTTATCAGTCTTGTTCTTAATTTCTTTATCATCATTCTTGTTGCTCTTGGCGTCTTTCTTATTATTCTTGTCATTCAAATAGTTCTGGGAAATTTTGGAAATCTTTAATTCATTGCGTTTCTTTTTACGTTCCTGTGCCCTTTTTCGTTTTTGAATATTCTTTAATTTTCTCGAATTGGCTTTGGCTTGGACTTGGGAAGAATTATCTTGATTAAGTGAACTTTGTGAAGTTGGCGTGACTAAAATTTTTGATTCAAGTTCAATGTTCACAGTAGTGCCAATTACTTGTTCTGAACTATTTTCTTCAATAGCAGAAGGTGACACTTCTGTTGTTACATCACTTGCCTTTGATCTGGTTTTTCTAGCTAGTTTTTGTTCTTCTGATGGTAACCTTCTATTAGCTTTGTAAGCGTGGTCTAGTACCTTTTTATTCTTTGGCGTGCTTGGTTTTGGCACCTTTTGTTTTGGAGTGGTTTCTTCTGCTGCAATAGGTTTACCAACATTACTTTCATTTTGTTTGCTATCAATTACCTTTGGAGGGTGAATAGCAACTTCATTACTGTGGTCTCCTATTTCAATCTTTTCTTCCGAATCAATGACTTTATGATGATCATTTTGAATTTGTTTCTCAGGTCTCCTGGTAGTTGGTATTTCATGAGATGCAATGGTTGCAAAGATCTCATTGGATATGACTTGATTCAAATTCACTATACTCTTTGAAACATATCTGGCATCTCTATCCAGAGCCACTTCGATCGGTTTGTACTTATCAGGGGAATCCTTTGTAATAGATCTTGTAACTCTCTTAAAAATATTCTCATCCAGTATCGTAGTATTATTGGACTTTGATTCGGAAGATTTAATGGGTCTCCTTGACAATTTCGGAGCCAGTTTACTTTGTGAATCTGATATACCTTGGGATTGGTCCGGTTTGACTGTGAGCTCTTTCAAGTTACATCTTTCATCCACTCCTGAATATGAACTGATATCCGGCACGAGATATTTCTTCTTCGGATCTTTTCCTGTGAAACTTTTCTTTCGTGAAGGTTTGATATCTTCAGAACCATCAGCTTTTGTATTCAATGATTTGATTTTACCATGCTTTTGAACCTCAGATCCTTGTTTGTATCCCTGTCTAGAGCATTGAGTATTTGAGTTTGGCAACTTAGACTTTATTGGTGTGTTCATATTGTCCAATTCATCGTCTTTGTCTCTGTCACTGCCATTATTTTTGTCTTGAGTGGGCTGAGAGTTGTCTTCAATTGCGATTTTCTGTTTCTTGTACAGAAATTTCACTTCATATGAGTTAGAAAGCATTGCAGAGGTATCGTTATTAGATTCAATATCAGCTTCCTTATTTGAAGTAGGCACAATTAATGAAGCGGAAGTGGAATGTGCGGGTTCTTGAGCCATTACCGCTGAAGATGCATTCAGCAGAGATAAATCTTGAGAAAGTATTTCTTGTGAAGGTTGATCAGCATTTCTTTCCAGAGTGCTTTTTGGAGTTGAAATTGGACTTTGGGTACTGGGAATGGATAATGGGTGGTGTTTCGAACCCTCTTCTTCATCCGAAGAATCAGATTCAGAAGACAGAGATGGACAAACCCTTAAGGAAGTATTTGAAATAATGACCATGTTACCACCAATTTTTGACGTAGTCATGACTTTATTTCTTTCATTTGTCGTATTACGGATAATATCATTTTCTGATGTATGAGAATCATTTGGTATTGGTTTGGAAGGTTGATTTTGAAGTAAAGATGAATTTGGGTGAAAGTTTGGAACTAGAGAGCTTCTTTGAATATCAAGGGTTATTATGGATGTTGGAAGGTTTTCAAAGGTCTTTGAGGAATGTGCGTCAAGGTTGATATTCCCATCGGAAGACCCGTGCGACACTCCCTTGTGGTTCAGCGGCTTTGATTGCTTCAATTGTTCCACTTGTTCTCTTCTAACAATCTCGGCTATTCTCAAGCTGAAATCACTTGGGGACTGTGATTTTGTTGGGCGTCTTGGAACAAACTTATGGACATTATTTGAAGGTTTAGCGATTCCTCCCTTGGAGATGTTTGGAGTATTGAAAGATCTGGTGGATTTATGTTGATTATGAACGTTTGCAATAGGGTTGCTAATGGTGTGATTGGTTGTGCTGGTGTTGCTGATTTTGTTAAGGTTGACCTGTTTTGAACCGTCCGAGGAAGCTAAAATTGATGCCGGTGATGATGTTTGATTTGACTCTGACAGTTTATGATTCGAGTGGGAAACCGTCCACGGTAGTATCTTTACTGTACTAATCCCCGAGACCAACCGCTTAAGAAATGAACTATCCTTAGATTGTCTACCGTTTCCTTCAGATGAAGGCATCCTTTAGCAACTGGTATGATGTTTTGATGAGATTGTGAGATTAAGATGTTTTAGTTTTAAAGACGCGAACGAATAGATTTGACTCCGAGCATCCCCCAACAACTCGGCTCAACGGCGGGACTCTTAGTAATATTGTCGTAAAAACTGGAATGAAACCTTAGCGAAGTTTCGCTGACAATAATAACATATCAGGTGATAATTATTATTTTATTAGTGAACTCTGACCATAACAGAATAGGTAATCTGGGAACTTCACCACAAATTGGGTTTAATTTGTTTATAGTTTGATTGATACTTTTACTATGAAATGACGAATTACGAAATTACAATAGTACAATATTCTATGGATTTATAGATTTATGAATTAAAAATTCCGTATTTTACAATCTACCTAATGTTTTTATGTTTAAACTAGGATCACCAATTTACACTTATCAAATAATACTTCATGAAACTTTGTATCATCATCAACTTCAAATTCCTTTAACTTTTGACGATGTATCTCTGAAAAGTCGTCATTTACTATCTCATTTTCATGAATAAAATCTTCGTAGTCATTTTTTAGGAATAATTGAACATTAGAAGCGTCATTTGCATCTTCTTGATCCAAATTCAACCGCTTATGTAATTTTGTCTTTAAATCTTGTAAACGTAAATTACTTGGAAGAAGTAATACAAAGATATCATCTTGAAAGTAGAATTTAACCTTGACCTTTGAATGCTTAACTTCTGATGTAGAATTTAATAAATTGCTGGTGGATGAAGAACGTGAACGGCCTTCGGAAGATGGTGGAGTGTTGGAATTTCTGCTAGGATTTTGTCCTTGATGGAAATTCGAGTATTGAGACATTCTATCCTGTTGATAATTCGATTGTTGACTTATTGGCTTCGAAGAGCGGTTTATATTGGCACCATCATCGGAAAATTCTTTGTCGAACCCGTTTTCTAACACCTCAAACAATTTCAATACATCTTCTGATCGAGATATATGAACTGGTAATGCGATCAAATTTCGCAAGTAATAATCCAATTTTTCTCTTCTTAATTTAGAAATGCTGTCATTAACATTAATCAATGGCCCAGGAATAGATGGGATGATTCGGCGCGAATTTTCAATCTTACCAGCTTCGAAAGGAAACAACTCCAATAATCTTACTTGAAGATCATAAAAATCTTGATAGAAACGATACAAGTAACGTATTTTACCATTGGATAAACGCGCTATAATCAAATATTGATAGCGACCATGGTCCAATTGATAAGAGTCAACTCCTGCCTCCAAGATGGTTGTATTAGATGATGATAATGATGAACGGTTTGAGGAAGTGTTACCCTCGAAAAATTGCGTATTGGATGATACTGGAGGATTGGATGTATTTGTAATGGATCCAAGCGGTATGGTTGAAGCTTGATATTTTGCTGTTTGGTCCTTCCATTGTTCCACTGTTGGAATTCTGAAGTTATCTATAGCCCGCACAATTTCTTCTTGAGTATGAGGAGTGTTCATATTCTGACCACCAGTTGGATGAAGCAAGTCAACGATTTTAACATAAGATACTGGAACCAACCCTGGGCCACCTAAACGATTGATAGGTTTTGCAATGAACCATTCATGATCATGATGAGCACAAATAATCAAGTTTTCACCGGGATTGATATCCAATTCATCCTCACGTTCAGCCTTGAACTGAAACAATGTCACAGCATAAAGTGTCTGATTAGAGTTTCTGTTTGGAATTGCTGAGGTGACTGTGGTAGCGTGAGCGGGATGAGCTTCTTGAGTGACAGGTCTAGAGCGGTTGAATGATTCAAAGTACGATATAGGGACCATTCCGCGAGCATGTGTCATGGGGTTTGTTGCTTCATACCAGCCATTGGAGTTGTCGTTTGAATTAGTATCGTCATCCTCGGTAAGCACATGGAAGAAGTCACCCTTGGAGAATTTCAATTCTCCAGGGCCTTGTGGGTCGTAATCATAAAGGGCTTTGATAACCTTTTTAGGAGTTTGAAGAATGGGGTCCATTGGACCCCCAGGTGATGATTGCGACGATGTCACTCTGGATATGGAATGTTTGGGGGACCCCGAGGAGTTCGACAGTCTTTTACTCTTTCTGAACGACTTTATCATGATGGATGAACCCGGAGAGGGGGAAGGGGCAAGAACTCAGGAGTGAAGTGAGAAGGCAAGTAAAGCAAGGAGTTACGATTGAGTGGTTGACGCCAAATGAAGGTCGAAGCAGAAGGCGAAAAGATGATGATTCTAATAGATTTCACACAAGATTGTAAAGTCTGGATGTGGGTGAATAGTTTGAGTCCAGACGAGAAAGGCGTGCGCGCCACCAGTTTTTACCAGTACCACTACAGGGGGGCTACCGTTGAAGTTGGCAGGGGCCAGTGAGAGAACGCCTTGCATGATGAACAGCTGCAAGGGCTGAGATGGTTAGAGAGAGGATGAAATCCCAAACGAAGGTGAAGGCTGAGGAACTTGATAAAATGATCACTACAACAATTTCGTGACTTCTCCCCCCCCCCCCCCCCCCCCCCCCCCCCCCCC
>JAJMGF010000025.1:0-199454 GCA_030568495.1 Suhomyces chickasaworum | reverse complement strand
AAAAAAATGCGATTTCTGTGGATCGAACACAGGACCTTCAGATTAACTGTGACTGAATCTCTTCAGTCTGACGCTCTCCCAACTGAGCTAAAACCGCAAGAAGAACCCACGCCGGGAGTCGAACCCGGAATCTTTTGATTAGAAGTCAAACGCGTTAACCATTACGCTACGCAGGCATCTTGTTGAAAATGAATATTGGCTCATTTTTATCCTGCTTGATTCCACTGGTTGTTGCTGCAAATTTACATGGGGACAACTTCAACCTAATTCATTCAATTGATCAACCATTTTTATAAAGTGATGGCAGTTGTCATTTAACACTACTTAAAGAGAAAGTGACTGCTGAGTGAAAGTTGAAATCATTGAAGGAATATTAATGAGAAAGATGCTTCAAATTTCATTTACTTTTGAAGTTTTCTCAAAATTTCCCATCTTTGTAACATTTAATGGTTCCTCCATTATCAACACTTGTATAGAATTCGGACTTATCATTCTATCGTATCACTTCTTTACTATGGAACGAAATTTATATGCTGAAACGAAAGAAACTGGTCCAACTACATCTACTTGTTTTCCATCCATATCCAAAGCAATGACCCTATAAATTATGGATTGTCATATTAGCAAACCTCATCAGATGCTAGTGTGCAATCTTTGTCAAGTATCTTGTTCTGATACACCTAGTAGAACCAGGAATATTGCCGTTCTTGGCTCTATTTGAATGGTACCCTCTTACTGTTGATTTACCTTATCATTGAGAAATTCCCTGGTAATCCTCCCCATGCAAAAAGGTGCCAATCCTCAATCCGTGCAAAGTTTCCAACCCCAGGAATTCTAATCTATCGTAAACGATAGGATCAAGCAATACCAACCAATTTATCTTATTCACTCTCACGTTTCTTTGCTGCTTTATTCCCTTGTTTGTATTGAGTCGGACATTTCGGTGGTTAGCCACGTTTTGCAATCGCACTCAATTTTGTGACTCTGATACTACCCCCTAACAAAATAGCCATGACCTGAAATCTGATTGCAATAACATACAAATATAAACTACATTTGATCTGAATTCCTCGAATCTTACTTTACCCACATCTTCATTCAATCCGAGAAACAGTTAAACTATCATCTTTTGAAGGAATTGACCTCATTTGTGAAATCATCCACCCAGAAGAGTTTTTATGGGGTATTTTGAGTCATCATACATATACCTTTATCGAGAATTACTATTATTGCAAAATAAACTTCTAAACTATTAAGCTACCTGGGAAAACAAAGTTTGTATAGCATAATTGAGATCAGATCTTCAATTATTATCTGCTGATTATTATCCCTTAATATTACCGTGACTAGATCCCCTCCTTTTGACGGTGTTTCATTGACAGTTCTGAAGAGTGACTCATTATTAAAAAGTTGTTGCTTTTGGACTTTATGAGTAATTGAGCCTTCACACAAATAGAATACTTTTATCAAGATCAAATCTTTCCTATAAAAGAATCTCAATTCCTTATGATACGAGCCAATCACAAAAGAATCAAATTCCATGGAACCCAATACTATAACAGACTACAGATGCACACTAAGAAGATGGGATCGGATAATAATTTCTTAATTCCTCTGGAATTACACAACATGTTGAGTACTCCTTGGATAAAGTGTCACTTATATAACCTTGGCGCTGATCTATTGAGGCTCGCATCATACAGAAAGTTTAAGCATTTATTAATGTTAGGTGGAGGAGGTACTATCAAGGCGGTAGTTCATGATATTACCACGTTCATTAAGAGAGAATTGCAGAATGAAGCTGGTAATCCTTCTAGAAGGCTTATAGATTTGATGTTCTCTACTTCAAATTCTACCATTTCACTTAATGTACCTCTGTCTACCAATCTGTTAACATCTTGCAATTATAATATAACTTTATCCACTTGGTTATATATTATTACAGGATATTTACAGCTGTTTAGATCTGAAACTGAGGTGGAAATGTTCACCAACAAGATTATTGATATTTATGTTACAAGCAAGGAGCTCACATACTTGGATCATAGACCCATGTATTCATTGGATGAACAGGATGCAAGAAGTATTGCATCACTCAAGAATTACTTTTATGAAGTCAATGTTAATACCCATAACTTGTACAACCAAGAAAATCGATACATTACTTTACATGAAACACTTGATAACAAAATCCTTTTACCTGCTTTACCTAGGATAAATAATAAGGAATTGTTAGTCAAGGCATTGATGCATAAGGAATCTTATCGAGTTTTATTGAATCCAAATCATCATGTGGCAAAGACATTATTAGGTTATGGATATGATATTAATCCAAGGAATTACTCAATCTTCAGATATGAACTTTCATTCCTTGATGGATTGGGAGATTTTTTCTTAGCAAGAGAATCTTCTAGGCTATTGTATGATTTGCATATTGCCGAAGATTATAGCAGAATGCATTCGCATATCTATCACTTATTAAGAACAATTTTGGCTACTAATACTTTGTTGTCTAAGATGTCAATATCCTACAAGCTTCATTTAGGATTAGATGATCCAGTATTGACTGATATTATTTCCCGGGATTATCTTACTTACGTTTTCACTGGGGAATATAATGAGTCAAGAGATGCAGAAGAAACGCGAATATATGAAGAAGAATTCCTTGGTGACTACTTTGAGTCATACGTGGGGGCATTATTTTTGGAACAACCCGAAGTTGCAGAACAGTTTGTTGCTGAAATTTACGAAAGTATAATTAAGGTTATAACTCAAACATTACCTCCAGAAATTAGTTATGCAAATTGGACTTTCAAGATTATGGGTAGATCTTTAGTTGCAAAGAAGCCCACTATAACTTAATGAAACCACTACAAAAGTTTGATTTATAATAATTTTACATACATTGTTAGTTATACATATTATACAACATTTAGTTAGAGGTCTTTTAACGTTTAAGACTTCCAAATATATTCTTCTTCTTTTTTGGTTTCTTATTAGCAACCTTTTTGATATTAATAAATTTAGCAGATCCTTCATCATTATCATCACTACTTGAATCACTACCATCACTGTCACTACTCGAGTCACTATCACTGCTGGAGTCACTGCTTGAATCACTACTTGCATCAGCAACGTTGATCACTTTATTAGGAGATTTTGATGGTGTCTTCTTGTATGACAAATCTTTGACTTCTGGTACTCCTCTAAGTGCCAAATCTTCCAATGAAGTTAAAACTGGCTTTTTAATTTTGTTGACAAGTAAAGCTTTAGGCGTGGTTTTGACATTGGAATTCAACACTGGTTTGGAGATAGTAGACTTGGAACTGACTTGACTATCAGTATTTTTAGACAATGGAGTCACTTGCTTGCTAGTAGCTGGTTTATTGACAGGAGTCACTTGTTTAGTGATTCCTGGTTTATTGACAGGAGTTGAATTTTTAACGGCCTGCTCTAATACCCTTGAAGCAAGTGGGGTTTTCGATGCAGTGGAATTCTTTGAAACCTTGGTTGTAATTGGGGTGGAATTGATGGACTTCTCATTTGGTTTAATTAAAGGTTTTTTAACAGTTGAAACTGCTGGAGAAGACCGAATTGGTAATTTAGAAATACCTGCTGCTGGAGATTGAGGTTTTGAGACTACTGGCGACTTGCCAATCAATGGCTTTAAATTGCTTGCAGAAGTGTTTGCCAGCCTGATAGTTGATGGTTTCGAAGTAACCAAACGTGGCTTTTTAGTTTCACTAACTTCAGTCTCAGAATCTGATGAATCTGATGAATCTGAACTAGAACTCTCATCAGATGATTCTTCGAATTTCCTTTTCCCACTAAGACTATCATTTGCTTTAGTAGGTGTTGGTGTAGCCTTTTGAACGACCTTAGATGTTGGAGTCTTTTGAATAATGTTAGATGTTGGAGTCTTTTGAGCAATATTAGGGGTTGAAGAATTAGTTGGAGTTGAAGATTGTTTCTTAACATTCGAAAGGATTTGTTGTTTTAACTTTGCACTAGGAGTGAAATCTTCAATCTTAACACCTCTTGAAGTTGATGGTGTTTTTGATATTTTTGATATTTTTGAATCTTTGGGAGTAACAGGTTCAGGTATCTTCTTTGGGGTTGATTGAGTAGGTAACTTGGTAGATGCTGGGGCTGGTGATTGAATTTGCGCCTTAACGGGTTTATTAGGCGAAGAAGATTTTGCTAAATTTTCTGAACTCTTCTCCGGTGATTCTTTTCTGGTGTTATCCTTAGAAATACTTGAAGACTTTGGTGCACCAGATATAAGCTGTTCAAGAATTTGAGAGGCCATCATAGGAGAATCAACACTACCAATATTGGGTAAGTTTCGAATTTTTTCTTCTAAATCATCGGGAATTTCATAATATGAGTCCACCTTGTTTGATTTGGTCTTTGATGGATTCTCATTATTAAACTTTTCAATAGACTTCTTGACCAGTTCAATTGCTTGATTCTTCATATCTTCAAATGAAATCTTGGATTTATTTTTCTCAGGTTGTTCTTTAATAGTATCATTCTTTTTTCCTTCGGAAATTTGACTTTTTGAATTTCCTGATGTTGGTTCTTTCAACTTTTCTAATTTTGAAGGTTGAATCATTTTATCATCTTTATCCTTTTCATGTTTTTCAATCTTGGTTGTAGCACTTGGAAGAATTTTCTTTGTATCAATCTTTGAAGTTTCCAAAACTTGACCTACACGCTTTTGCCAAACATTACCCATAAGTTTAACAGGTAAATCAACAGGTTTAGTAGAAGATTTAGGACTTTCTTTAGCAATATCAGTGTTCTTTCCAGTAGCGATTACGGTCTTTGATTCTACTGGCAGATTTGCTGAGGAACTAGATGATGAACTCGACGATTTATGGTTATCATCTGCTGAATTTTCAACTTTATCGGATAATTTCTCATGCGCAGTAGATTCATTAGAAGGTGGGTTTGATTTCATAAGTAATTTTACCTTTGGCAGTTGACCAGGAATTTCGTAAGTAGACCTTACCTGTTCTTTGTTCTGGGTTAACAGACTATTGGACTCTGAATTTACTTTGCTTGATTCAGAAATTAAATTGTTGGACTCTGTCTTTGACTCCTTGGATGATTCATTTGATGAAGGTTCGTTTTCAGAAACCTCTTCTTCTGAAGACGACTCATCTGACAGATCATTATTATCTGAGGAATCTTCTGAACCATCATCACTTGAACTTGAATCATCAGAATCATCAACATATTCTTCCAAGAATGTCTTCGGAGCCATTACCTTTCCATCCTTCAAATCATTGGAATCAATTTTGCTTAGTTTTAATGTATGATCAAAGATATCACTCTTAGGAGTATATGGTTTTTCAATCAGTTCAACTTCAAATCCATTTCCTTCCCTGTACGAATCCAATTCACCATCAAATGTTCTAAGTTTCGTCAAGATATTTACCAAACGCAGTTCAGCAATCTTATGAAGAGGTGTTTTTGGAACAGATTTCAATTGGGATGCAGCTTTAGGGATGGTAGAATCCTTCTTTATATGAGAATTTGTGGTATCCACCTCTTTTTTCTTGGGTTTGCTTCTTTGCTCTTCTGAAGATTTCAGGGAGTTTGATTTCAAACCACTTCCTTCAGAACTTGCTTGTTTGACTCTCTTTCCCTCAGATCTGGCCAATGCTTTTAATGCTGTATTACCTTGAACCATATCAATTTCAAGACTTTTGATTAGCAGTAGCAACGGTTTCTTTGTTTTGGAGGATTTCAGCGCAGTGTCATTAGAAGTAGAATTATCAGTGGTCTCAGGTTTTGAAGGGGTCTTAACTTCAATATTTTTTGCATCAGATCCACTTTGATCCACTGATTTGCTTATGGTCTGTTCTTTTTCAGTTCCCGGACTTTCCTGAATTGAGAAAGGTTTAGTTGTAGTGATTTCAGCAGGTTTAGTGACTTCAGAAGGTTTATCGGTCGAAGTACCTGAAGCTGAGTGTGGAGCATTTAATCCAACTTCCTTATTTTGATCTTTACCATTCTGTTTTATTGACAAATTTTCCGAAGCAGTTGAGGATTTCTTTGGTAAACTTTCTGTGCTAGCTGGAGCTTGCTTTGGCAATTCTTTAGACTCAAAGGTGGCCTTACTAGACAAATCCTTCGTAACAATAGGAACATTATTCGCCAACTTTTCCGATATATTGTTAGTTGTCTTATTCAAGTCTGTCGTGACAGGAATGCTCTTTGGTGGAATTCCAATTACAATGCTAGTCTTTTTAGTAGAATTCTCTGTAGCACTAGGAACTTTATTTGGCAGAGAATTGGAGTCAACAGCATTTTTAGACGAGTCTGAAGTAACAATAGGAACGATTTTCTTCAGTAAAGCTTCAGTAGTTGTTTTAGTCAAATCTTCAGGTATGATCTTCTTAGCCAAACCTTCAACAAGAGCCTTCTGAGTGGAATCTTTACTTGCAGTCTTCAATATCGAATCTGCAGTAGAACTATCATGAGTCAAATTTTCATTGGTACTCTTCTTCGACAAAACTTCATTCTTAGTCGCCATAGCTGAATCTGTCGTAGAATGAGGAATGCTATTCTTATTTAGCACCTCAATGGTTGTTGACTTTGACAAATCTATTGTTACCTTAGGAACATTCCTTGACAAATTATCGACGGCGGGGACGCTGTTTGCAATAATCGGAACATTACCGGTCTTCGTAATCAACTCTGCTGTTTCCTTAGGAACAACTTTTGCTGAATCATTCGACGTAAAATTAGACTTCGTTAATGTAGATTCGAATTTAGGGTTCTTTTCCACTTCTCTAGAAACAGAATTAGTTTTATTGGTCGAAACCGGTGGAATTTTTTCAATAATCTTATTCATTGAACCCTGGGAAATAGGATTCTTTAAAACTTCTTGGGAATTCGTAATAAAATCAGTTGGAACATGCATGTTAGCCTTTATACTTTGCTCAGCGGTTGAAATAGCAACATTATTTGGTAAATTGCGGGCGACTGGGATATTCTTTGCCGTTTCAATTGAAGTATTATTTAAAATCTCAGTCGAACCTGGTGTTGCAATAGGAACATTATTTGCAATGTTTGCAATAATATCAGTTCTCTTGGGCAAATTTTGGACAGCTGGAATGTTCCTTGCCACTTCATTTGTATTATTATTCTTAGTCAAATCTTGTGTTCCAATAGAAATATTCTTCTCAAATTCTTTAGTCCTTTTCCACAAATCATCAATGGTGCTTTTGGTAGTCACTGTGGGTGCACTAGAAACATTCATGATATTCTCTGTCGCAGACTTATTAATCTTGTACTGTGAATAATTTATAGCGTTTGGGGAATTCTTCGATAAATCATTTAAAGAATTAGTGGGTTTAGACACAATCTCAGCAGCATTGAAAGTTATCTTCGCTTGATTTGCTGGGTCAATAGTAGCTTCGGTTGATGCGTACTCGCTGAAATTTGTAGGCTTTTTCAACAGCTCTATTGAAGAGTTTGTACTCTTTGTCAAATTTTGTGGTAAATTTGAAGGATTCGTAACAACTTCTGGTGGGTTGGTCTTCTTCGACACATCTTTCGCCAAATTTGTTTGTTTTGTCAAATCTTCCACTAAATTTGTCTTCGTCACATCTTCTGGTCGATTTGGAATGTTCTTTAACAAATCCTTTCTTGTATTTGACAACTTGTTCGATAAATATTCAGAAGCGTTAAATGTCTTCTTTGAAACATCTTGAATGTTGGGATACCTATTGGCATACTCTGAGGTAATATGAGGAAATTTCGTAGCTAAATCTTCAGGAATTTTGGGGGAAATCTTAGGATAGCCTTGCAAAATACTTCCCAATGGATTTGAGTGTTCTTCAGTAACTGTAGGAGAAGGAAGTATCTTATGTATATAAGGTGTCTTGCCAGAATTTCCTATAGATAAATTCTGGTTAGTCGTAGGAGTAACAATCGGATAGGAATCTTTACTCTTGGCACTAGCTTCAGGAGTACCGATTTTATTTTGAAGCTTGATATCAGTTGTGCTCTCAACTTGTTTTGAACTTTTCGAAGCAACATCGATTGGAACGTTCTTGGTAACTGGAAAGGCTTTTGCTGGTGGACATTCAGGATTCAATTGGCTTTTCTGAGTTTGAGCCAATTTTGGCAGTGCCTGTTGTGATAATTTTGATTGCGTTGAAGGAGATTGAGAGGTTTCTACAATCTTTGAAGATGGTAAAGACAGTTCCACATCTGGCTCGGACCTAACAGTAGGAGATTGTTTGGCTTTCGAAGCAGTAGCAGACTTCGCTTTTTCTTTTAAGCTTTGAGATTTCGACTGCTTGGATGCAGCAGCAGTATTTTGTTTAGTCGAGGATGAATCTTTTACCAAAGGCTTAGACCTTGAACTAGAGGTAGAACTGGAACTAGAACTAGAGCTAGAAGTCGGGGTTGTGTTTAGTACTTCCGGAACATTTTGTTTATGAGAATTAATTGAAGAGGGTTTTCCTGTTTCCACTTGAGGAATGGATTGAGTATGTTTGACAATTTCATCTTGGTAAATTTCAAGCACATCTTGCTTCGATATAATTTCATCTTGTAAGGAAAGGGGTTGAAGTTGGTTTCTCAATGGAATTTTTGAAGCTTCAGGAGTTGGTGTAGATGAGATATTTTTATCAGAACTAATAGGTTGGAGTGGTGGTTCAATTGTTTGTGAAAATTGAGATTTATTTATCGATTGACCATTAGAGTTATTAGAGGGTTCTGATTTTTTAACTTTAGCAGATGGTTTCGATGGAGAAGAAATGGAAGTAATTTCAATTGAATCTGAATCCAGATTAATGCTCGAAAATGAAGATCTCTTTTGAGAGGGTGATTTATCCTTTTCTGAAGGCTGAAGCTGAAGTATATCGTTTTTTTCTAGCTGTGTGTGTAAAGGCATCGACAACATACCAGAAGTTATACGGCCACCACGTTGGACACTTGAAGGATCTGTATGATTGGGGTTAAAAGGTTTTATGGGCACTGTATGGTTGGATTCAATTTCTGGAGGAGGAAGTGAAATATTGCTATCATCAGCATCATAAACCGGGGAAGACCTTCCACCTCTAGATTTACTAATAGTAAGAGCTGGAGCATCCGAATGATATGAATTAGGTTTGGAATGTTTACTAGGGATATGGTGATCCACTTGTTCAAAATATGCTTCAGTACGTTTTCTGCTAGTAGCTAAAGTGGATTCATCAATTAATGAAGGAGCAGATGGAATCAATGGAGTACTTTGAGCCAAATCACTGGTTCTATTCCCCATTGGGGTACCATTATTCCATTTCTTTCTAAATGAATTATTGACAATAATCCGTAACACTTGTTCATTTTCTAAAACATCTTCTAACATATAATCAGGATCAAGATCACAATAATGACTATCTTGAATCTTTACTATTTGTAAATCATCTTCATTAGGATATAATTTTCGAAATCTTATGATGATATCATGTAAAACTTCATTCAAATCTGATTTAGGGTCTGCTAAATGTAAAAATCTTTTGGTGGTGCCAACTCTTTTTAATTCATCCGAAGCATCCAAGCTTGATTCCGGAATAAGGAGAGCTTGAATCTTGAATTTAGGCATGGCCGAATTAGATGATTAGGGGAGAGAACTGAGTGTAAACAAAAGGGAAGTAGTAATTTTTTCAACGTGAGCATACACGACCAAAAATATTCATCCATTGATGGTGCCCCAAACTATACCATCAAACCGAGCATAAATAGCATGGAAAATCAAGAATTTCATTTTTTATTACTACAATTGTACTACAATTGAATATTTACATGTTACTACTTTTACTATTTTTTTGGTGATTTTTTGGTGCTATTTGCATGTGATGAATTTAGCTGTGCCTGCACCATACTAAATAACATAGCCTAGCTATGCTGAGATATTTAACCAAAGAATGATCAATTGATAACAATTCATTATTGTTATGAATAAATTGATATGACAATTGAATTAGTTATGAATGAATTGTAGTTGATTGAATTAATGTTTTGAATAAATTGTAGTTGATCCACTAACTGTAGTTGATTGAACTAATTTCATGAGTGGATTGATGATTAATTGATTAATTACCATTAATTTATGGCTTGTTTGGGGTGATTAATTAGTTTTATGGGTCATATTGTTGGAATTGATGATTTGTCGGGCTTCCTCTGCCAATTGGTTTGTATTGGAATTGGTAAAGTCATCCATGACATCTTCTGCTAATAGGTTTGGATTTGGTGTATCCCAATGGGGAGACCATACTAATATTTCTCCGTCCATAGTACCACAATAATATGTTCCCGTAAATGGTCCAGCATTTACCATAGAAGTAGTACGGCCACTATTTTTGGTACCTCTTCTAGATAATCTAGAAACCATTTTTCCATCAACCACTCGAAACATGAAAACATCCCCAGTATCTGACGGAAACATTAAATATTGAATTTCACTTTCAATCACCGGATTAAGTACCATGGGTGTACATTGTGGATATTTGTTTCTTGTCAATGGTCCAAAATTGACCAATTTATTAATGGGAGGAGCCATGGAGGAAACCATATCCCAAACTCGGACTTTATCATCATTTCCGGTGGTATAAAGAGTGGTACCTAATTCATTCCAAATTAATCCATTCACTGGTCCCAGGTGGGCTTTAACTGATGCCTTGGTAAGATTATCAGAACAAAGTGATTGGTCATTGGTACGTAACATATCAAGACGGGTCAAGCAACTTCTACTTCGACGAATATCCCAAATCTTCACTTCACCATCATAACCACCAGATGCAACTAAATTAGGATTTTGTGGATGCCATTTGATGGATAATGTTTTACCTTTATGGCCTGTAAGAGTATGGGCACTAGAAGTAGACCGAAGGTCTAATAGACGAATGAAAGGCTGGTCACTGGCAACTGCCACCAAAGCAGATACGGAATAGGTGGAATCTTGGCTTCCATTGACATCAATGGAATACACCCGGTTGTTCATCTCGAATGTATGGACTGGCTGCAACTCATTAGTGTCCCAAACTTTCACGGTGTGATCGAAAGAGCCACTAACAAACATGCCGTTATCAAAAGGCCACCATTGAACGGTAGAGATTCCAAACATATGGGCGGACTTTCGGGGAATAGTGGCAATATTGGAGAAGCTGGCCACTGAATGGTCATAATCATAATTGTCGTATTCTGAGTGATGCTTTGATTGGAAGGCTTCAGGAGCCTCGTGGGTATCTTGAGAGTTCAAGTCCCATAACTTGATTGACGAATCGGCACATCCACTTAGAAGAAATCGCTTTTCTGACTCAAGTGATAAACTATTGACACTGGCATTATGGTGACAATTGCTAGGGAATACATCCTTCAAAGCTCTCTGTTTGAGATATGAATGGAAGGTTTCCGATACGGTGGTGGCGAATTCGAGGTTTCCAATCGTCCCTATTGCCCGATCTTGAAGAAGAGATTGCATGATTAGCTGGGGTTAGGGTAAAGTTGATAACTATGGTGGTTCACGTGAGCACATCGGAGGGTATAGTGACCCAATTAAGCCAGAGATCTCACCCCATTTCAGCCAATAACACAGAATTTATGGAATTTTCTGCAACAAACAAGTAATGTATGTTGGTAATGCAGAAATGTGGAAAAAAAAAAATGTGGTTTCTTTTGACTGGTGTAGCCATTTTAAAAATGGGATGTCATTCTAGTTTGACATATTGAACCTAAACCCCCAAAACTGTAATGCCCGACCTGCATATAGCCAGGTTTTCTCATTAGTTGAAAAGTTTGACTAACGACACCGAACAACATAGTTATATAATGTTAGACATTAACGCTTTCCTCGTTGAAAAGGGTGGAGAACCTGACAAGATCAAGGCCTCTCAAAAGAAGAGAGGTGCTTCTGTTGAATTAGTCGACGAAATCATCGCCGACTACAAAAACTGGACCAAGATTAGATTTGACTTGGATCTCAAGAACAAGGAGATTAACCAAACTCAAAAGGCTATTGGTCAAAAGTTCAAGGCCAAAGAAGATGCCAGTGAGCTCGTTGCTCAAAAGGATAGCTTGACTGCCGAGAAAAAGGCTTTGGTTGAAGAAGAACAAAAGGCTGACACCGATTTGAAGTTCAAGGTCAACCAAATTGGTAACCTTGTTCATGAATCTGTTGTTGACTCTCTTGATGAAGAAAACAATGAGTTGGTTAGAACTTGGGCCCCAGAAAACTACGAAGCTACCCAAGTTGCTGCTGCCACCGGAGCTCCAGCTGCTTTGTCTCACCATGAAATTTTGTTAAGATTGGATGGTTACGACCCAGAAAGAGGTGTGAGAATTGTTGGTCACCGTGGTTACTTCTTGAGAAACTATGGTGTGTTTTTGAACCAAGCTTTGATCAACTATGGTTTATCTTTCTTAGCTAAGAATGACTACACTCCATTACAAGCTCCAGTGATGATGAATAAGGATGTTATGGCCAAGACCGCTCAATTATCCCAATTCGATGAAGAATTATACAAGGTCATGGACGGTGAAGATGAGAAGTACTTGATTGCTACTTCTGAACAACCAATTTCCGCATACCACGCCGGTGAATGGTTCGAATCTCCACAAGAACAATTGCCAGTTAGATATGCTGGTTACTCTTCTTGTTTCCGTAGAGAAGCTGGTTCTCACGGTAAGGACGCTTGGGGTATTTTCAGAGTTCATGCCTTCGAAAAGATTGAACAATTCGTTTTGGCTGAACCAGAAAAGTCCTGGGATGAATTCGAAAGAATGATTGGATTATCTGAAGAATTCTACAAGTCTTTGGGTTTGCCTTACAGAGTTGTTGGTATTGTTTCTGGTGAACTTAACAATGCTGCTGCTAAGAAGTACGATTTGGAAGCTTGGTTCCCATTCCAAAAGGAATACAAGGAGCTTGTCTCTTGTTCCAACTGTACCGATTACCAATCACGTAACTTGGAAATCAGATGTGGTATCAAGCAACAAAACCAAACCGAAAAGAAGTATGTTCATTGTTTGAACTCTACCTTGTCTGCTACCCAAAGAGCTTTGTGTTGTATCTTGGAGAATTACCAAACTGAAGATGGTTTGAAGATTCCTGAGGTTTTGAGAAAGTACATTCCTGGCGAGCCTGAATTCATTCCATTCGTTAAGGAATTGCCAAAGAATTCTACTTCTAACAAGAAGAAGGCTACTAAGAACTAATAGTTAGGGTATGTATTATATCTCATCATTAAAGTCATGTCGCGCACCCATAGTGTATAAATTATGACGTCAGTGCAGGAACTCATAAGCTAGAGCCCTGCCTTCATCAAAGCTGACCCCATCAGCCTCGTTCATACTAGATTCATTCTCTGTTTCTTTCTTCTCTGTTTCTTTATTTACTTCTCCCTTTAATATGGAAGTCAATGGTGGACCGCCACCTGCTTACGAGCCTACAGATCCTCCACAATTCAGGAAAAGTGATTCATCAAGATCGCTTCAAGAGTCAGACATTTCTCACCCTCTACAATCCAGCGATAATCAATGTGGTGACTGTTGGGGTGAATGTGGACACTGCTTTGGATGTTGTCAAGGAACCAACTGCTATGACAGCGACAAGGGCCTTCTAGGCAACTTGATGGTTATTGTTTGTTGTGGAGCCGTTGCTGGTGGAGTTGCAACTGCATGAGTCAGAAGTCAAGTCATTTGTCTGCATGTTTTTCATCAAGGAACAACTACTGCTAATCACAACATATTCAAATACCCAATCAAGTGTTTGAGAAGAAGTCTAAAGTCTCAAGATAAGGTCAAATACCCAATCGAGTATAAAAATCCCAACATTCTGGAAACTTAAATTCATATTTCTAGATTCTCAGATTCAAATAACTTCACCCAAGAAAGGTACTCCATCTTCATGTATATTAAAATTCCTCCGGTGGTCGTCCTAATCAAATAATTTTAGTCATTCAGCCTTCTACGTGGTCATAGAGCTTCAAAAGACAAACAATTGAGTACATGCCTTTTGAAATAACTGCTTCTGCAATTAATAGCAGTATCAAAAAAGTATGGTTTGTATGACATGGCATTTAGTGTAGTCGATTGAGAATAAGCTAAAAATTTCTTAATTTGAAATGATAGTAGAAAGAGAATTAATCAAATTTATGTAGGACTTGGAGTTTATGTAATTTACCCAAAAATGTATATCTAATTACATTTGTCTATGATGTTAACATAATTAATTATGAAGAATTGATACTTTTGATATTTGAGATAGTTAAATATTTCATCAATGAAAATTTAGTATCGGTGAATAGTAGTTTAGTATATTGGGGAACCATCTCCAGAAGGTAATTAAGTACCTTTTTGTCAATAATTTACAAGTTATTAGTAGCAGAAGGGGTGCTAGGAATGTATTTCCATGTTGGTTTATCATCAAATTTTGAATTTTGAAAAGTTTTCCGGGGAGAAAATCGTCCTCAAAATTACAGCCATATCCAACAACTATCAATAATTACAACATAGATTTTTGCATTACAATTGTGTTTCTGTATGTTCATCCATGTACTAGTATCCATACTCTGTGTGCAGTACCCCGAGGCATCGCTTAAGATCCCATGTGCAGTGCCAGCATCATCGCGATGGTTAACAATTTTTCACCTAAAACTATTACCCTAACGATGGCTACCACAACAAAAGGGACCAAACGTGCTGCTCCCGAGTTAAAAAACTCCAATAAGAAGGCCAAGGTTGTTTCCAAAAAACTCCCTTCCCCACCTTCCGAATCTGAAGCCTCCGAGTCTGACGAATTGGATGAATCTGAAGAAATCGAAGCCTCCTCTGAAGATGAGTTAGATGATCTTTCTGGCGATGAAGCTCCTCAAGGAGAAGACCAAGAAGACCAAGAAGATCAAGAAGATCAAGAAGATGAAGAAGATGTTGACGAAGAAGGCGCCAAGGTGGTTGACCCAAACAAGAAGACTTCAGCTGAAACTCATGCTGAACAACGTAAATTGTTAGCTGAAAGAAAATTACAAAGAAAGTCAGGAAATGAAGTGCAACAAATCAAGAACCTTTGGGAGAAACTCAGAGTCACCAAGCCTGCTCCTACCAAGGCTATTCGTGAGAAATTATCCGATGAAATTTGGGAATTGTCTAAGGATGTTATCTTAGACCTTGTGATGAAGCATGATGCTTCTAGAGTGGTACAAACTTTGGTAAAGTTTTCTTCTAAGGAAAGAAGAGAAGCTATTACCAATTCCCTTAAGGGAAAGTTTTACGTTTTGGCTACTTCATCTTACGGTAAGTACTTACTTATTAAGCTCTTACATTATGGTACTAGACAATCAAGAACTTTGATTATTGATGAACTTCATGGAAACTTACGTAAGTTGATGAGACATAAAGAAGGTGCATATGTCATTGAAGATTTGTTCGTTTTGTATTCTACTCAAGAACAAAAATTGCAAATGATCAGAGAATTCTGGGGTTCTGAATATGCCGTGTTTAAAGATTCAGGAAAGGGTAAGACTGTATTGGAAATCATTAGTGAATCTTCTGAGAAGAAACAACTTATCATGACCAATCTTTTCGGTACCATTAAAGCTTCTGTTGAAAAAGGTTCAACAGGTTTCCAAATTTTGCATGCAGCTATGAAAGAATATACCACCATTTTGGCTAGTAATCTTGAAACTTATGATAAACAAACTAGAGAATTTATTGAAGTTTTACAAGACCAATTTGCTGAATTGGTTCATACTCAAGAAGGTTCAGAAGTGGCTTGTACTTTAATAAGTATTGCTAATGCTAAGGAGAGAAAATCCATTATTAGAGGCATGAAAAACCATACCCAAGACTTGGTCAAGAATGAGTACGGTAATTTGGTTTTAATCACCTTGTTCATGACCGTAGATGATACTGTTTTACTTACCAAATCTTTCAGTAATGAGATTTTCACCAAGGAAACAATCGCATCTTTATCCAAAGACAAATGGGCCAGAAGACCAATGATCTACTTGTTGAAGGGATTGGATGCTAGATACTTCAATCCATTAGTCAAGGCTTCTTTGGCCAAGTACGAAGAACTTGCATACCAAAAGACCACCAAAAAGGAGCAAGAACAAAGAAGAACCGAGTTGTCATCCAAAGCCATCCCATTGATGTACGAAAGTCTTCTTGCCATTGTGGAATCCGAAGATCCAGACCGTTCGTTCGATGGTATGTTAAATGTCAACATTGCTACCCAATTTTTGGCCGAACTTATCTTGACTTCCACTGACATCACCGAGGTCAACGAAACCTTAAGACCTCAGTTGTTGGACGTTATCTTTGACAAGACCGTCAAGGGTGATGTTTTAGAAGATTTCCACCTTATCAATAAGGTTCCATTTATTTCCAGATCCTTAAAGTCTTTAATTCAAGGTCATGAATTCAAGTGGGACAATGAGTCTAAAAAGTTGAAGGTAGTTAAAGGTGACAAGATCCCAGGAGTTGGTACTGATTTTGCTGTCAGAGTTTGTGACCAAATTTTGGACAACAATCAACTCGAATCGTGGGTCAGTGGCCAAGCTGCATTTGTGGTGCTTGCTGTTTACGAAGTGTTGAAGTTGGGAGGTCATAAGAAGGCCAAGGAATTGTCTAAACAATTGAGTAAATTGAAGAAATCCTTGAAGGCAGACAAAGACAACAAGGGTGCTCAATTATTGTTGGAACTTATCAAATAAATTAAATAGTCCATAATTGGAAACAGTTTACCTATTTTCCTTTTTCATTTTAATAGGCTGGATAGATAGCCGTGTATATTATTCACAAATCAAATGCTTCATCTTCACCATCTTCGTAATCTTCACTATCATATTCACTTTCACTGATTTCTCTGGTGATTTCAGAATCCAATTGGGCATCAAGCATGGCTTCTTCTTCTTCGTCGCTAATATTTTCTCCTTCAAAAATGATGGCATCAGTGTCTATGTCGTCTTGATGTTCAGTGAACCATTCCAACTTCTTATTGCATCGAAGACATGCTTGTTCATCGCCAGAGGTCTTGATGGCATTGAACCTTGTAGCAATACACACGTAACAATAAATATGTCCACAATTGGTTTTGTAGGGATTGGTGATGGTACCAGCCGAAGGAAATGTCTTTTGACCTGCTTGAAGCGCTTGGTAGTTGATATCATGACAGATAGCACATTGAGACACCGGGAGGTTTGTGTATCGAGTATTGGTGGATTCTGTCTCACCAAGACGCTTCTTGGAATTTTTTTGAGTAATCTTGATCGCCATTTTCCTCAATTTACCTAATTGAAGCAAAGGAAGGGTGAACACGAGAAACTCGGTCATTACGTTCCAGACCAACTGCCTGTTCTGAAATTCGAAGTTGACGTTATTACCATTGAACCGGAGAAGATCTGTGACGATAGGTGATAGCGAAATACCAAGCACTCGATGGGTAAGTGAAGGATATTTACCGTTTAGCAAGAACAACGAAAAGTTGATCAAGTTGGCGATCTTTAAAATGTGATCAACTCGAGAAAGAATCAACGCTTTGTGACGCACTAAGAACGCCTTTACCTTATTCAAAAGTCTGTTTCCACCATCATTCGCTTCTTCTTCCACCGAATAAAGATACGACTGTAATTTATTGAACCCGTACCCTCCAAGCAAGAGCAAGAAAAGTAAAGATTTCTTGTACTTTCCGATGATTTTACCTGACTTCAAATCAGTTAATTTCAAGTTCTGTAACGCCAACCCGTAAGAGGATCCGTTTTTCCATACTGTTTGTTTGAAAATGATAAGATTAAGGATAAGCGACCATAATTCTGGGTGCTGGTTGTAACTCCATCGACTGTTACCATGAAGGTGGAAAATGGAGGAGAGTTGCTCTTTGAAAAGTGAAAGTAATTCAGAGTCTAGAATATATGCATCGACTTGGGACACCCTAGGGGCTGGATAAGCAATTGGATCCATAGTGCTTAGTATAGTTTTTCCCCACATAATTACCGAGGTTAAGTAGTTGATTGTAGGAGTGTATATAAACAACCAGTTGCTTGTATGTAGGAATAGACATAATACACTAACCACATGAATAATCAATGCAAATGTACCATTTTAGATTGGCGTCGAAATGGAATTGTTGATGAAGATGAATATTATGGAGGATAACTGGATAAAATTTCAGCCTATAGTGTAATTTTTTAGCTCTAATAAAGAGCCAATTCTTTTAGTTTATAGAAATAAAAGACAGTACCTTAATTGAATGTTCTTTTTAATTGATCATCTAAATTACATCTCTTATCCTTCATCATTTACTCATTTGGCTTTGAACTTTCTCTTTCTTTACTTATTTTTTTTTTTATATTTTCTTACATTTGTATTAGATTAATCGTAAGGTCGTTAATAGCTATATAATAAGCTTTATTAAGGTATGGCAGCCGTGGAAGATGCTGTATCGCTCCGGACATCAAGCTCAGTCATAATTTCATTTACCAATTCGTCAATTAACACCGATCCGTTTCGTAATTTCATTAATTCTTTTATATCTTCAATGCTCATGGCATGTAATATTTTCATCTCCACATCATTAACGATTAATAACTTAAGTATCCTCAAAAGAGTCAATTGAATCACAGGATTTCTTTCATAAATTTCCAATTTATTAAGGATATCATGGAATATCTGAGGTCTCAAGAAATTCCAAAGAACTTCTCTATAATTGGTCAATAATTTAAAGTAATTCTCAAGAGTTGCTTCCAAATTAGTCACTTTAGAAATCATAAAACCCTTGATCAACCAATCCATGTGTTCCACTATTCTTTGCTTCAAATAGCTATTATCGTGTAGATGCCAATGCATGATGGAATCTAAACAATTTGATTGCCAATATGGGTCAACCAATAATTGTAAATACACATATAACACATCGTTATATTTTAATGCCTGACGAACTTCATCATCTTCACAATAGATTAATTCACAAAGGATTGGTAAAATAAATTGCTTAAAGGGTAAATTGATCAATGCAAGGTTCTTTATATATGGTACCAACCCTAGTTTGACAATTTCAATTTCTTTGGAATGATTTAAGTAACAACAGTTGTACAAAATCGGACACAAAATATTCAAGATTTCTTTATAATGAATGTTTGAAGGATTACAACTTTTAATATGTTCAGTCAAAAATTTAAGAATATCAGCATGGTATAATGCTTTAAGAACATTGGACAAACAAGACATCGACTTGATGAATTTGAGAATGGAAAGTTGATGCATCAATGGTAAGTATTCGTATGATTTAATTAATGACTTAAAGAGTTCGGTAGACGAGATGTTTGATCTTACTCTCGGCTCAGATTGTCCAAAGTATTTAAATATTTCAATGATCATTCCAATTTCTTCAGAAATCTTTTCCTTAGTAACTATCTTTCTTTGCTCTTCAACAACTCTATTCTCACCATTCTCAATTTTAATAAGCTTGTTGAGTAGCACCAGCAACCAAAATACTAAGCCGTGTTTTGATAACATGCGGCACAAATCTGATTTAGATCTTATTAAATCTTTGGATAATATATTGTAGATGCATTCGATCGAAACCAATGGAAAGATTGGTGCAGATTCAAAGTCTTCTTCGACAAATTTAGTCAACACTCTCAAACCTCCGCATGAAATCAACATAGTTAAGGCCTTTTCAGATGACTTGAAATATCCAATAAATTTGATTACTTGTAATCTAATACTGGGGTCATACGATCGATTTCTAAATTGAGTTATCAAAGGAATACCACCAAGCATACAAAAGTTTTCAAAAATTGACTGGTTAGAATCAAACAAATGATTCAAAATGGATAATACATGTAACCACAATTTTTCAGTATTTAACTCTTTAGTGTATTCCAAAACTTCCATTAATGATAGCACTCCATGATCTTTTACCAAGGTTAAATGCAGTATTTGGTACTTTTTGACCAAATGTAGCATTCTACCTGTGATTTTCACCAAGGACTTTGTTAACTCATCTCCTCCTTTGTGGCATAGATTAATTCTGGAGGAAAACTTGGAGATTAAATATTCCATTTTTGTCTGAATTTCAAGTTCATTAGTATCAAAGTTTTCGATATCTAAATCAAAGAAAGGATCTTCATCATCATCAAGCTCTTCATATTTTGTGCGACTGGTGGACCTCATTTTCAATGTTATTACTTCGTTGGAATCGAAATCAACTTCATTCTGATCAGTAAACTTTGACAAGAGTTCTGCTTTGGAATACTTTACTGGCTGTATTTCCAATTTTGACATATCACTAGATTCTTCAAGATCGCGTAAATCCTCTAATTGAATAACTGAAGCAAAATCAAGATTTTTTGGAGCTTTTATTTCAGCAATATCATTAAAATCATGGTCCCAATTTTCTTCATTAGATTCAGAATATGAGGTGATAGTTTTAAGTTCTTTGACATGCAGTATGTTAACTACCGAAGGCCTTATTTTTGGAGTAGTCTGAGTAAGCCATTTATGCTTCAATAACACTTTCGCCGATATTCTTAAGTTAGGTTGTTTTTGAAAACATTCCAATAAGAAATCTTTCGCAAGCGATGAAATATTCTTAGGAAGTGGTGGATTTTCATCAGTTCCTATTGCATGTAATGTGGCCATAGGATTTAAATCATGGTAAGGAGGATGAGTTGTGAATAATTCAATAATGGTTGCACCCAAGGACCAGACATCAGAAGCAGTACAAATACCTTCACCTCCTAAAATAGTTTCTGGAGCCATCCAATTAGGAGTTCCAACAACTGTGTGATGTTGGGAATTCACTTTAGTAGCCACTCCGAAATCAGCCAATTTGATATCGCCCAGTTCGGTTAACAAAACATTTGCGGCTTTGACATCTCTATGAACCACACCCTGTTGATGTAAATAATTAAGACCCATTAAAATCAGTCTCACAATGTTGATGATTTCATTTTCAGGAAATCCTTTTCCATTTTTCTTATAAATTTGTCTTAAAGAACCTCCAGAACAAAATTCAAGGAAGACATTCAATGAAGTTGAAGTCTTAACAAAACCGTGATATTTCACAATATTTGGATGTTTTAAGATTTTTAACAAGTCAATTTCACCCATTAAGTCCATGACGTCTTGATCTTTTTCCAATAAAATTTGCTTGATTGCCACCTCTTGTTTCGTCTTCAAATTGATACCTTTATACACGCTAGCATATGCACCTCTTCCTATGAGATTGGAGAACTGGAAGTTTTCCAATGCATTGGACAGCCTTGTGCCAGGTCTCTTTTCGAATCTTTGAGCTGGTGTTAATGAAACTTTAACAGATGCGTTTCTTGTATGCTTATTCCTATCTGGAGTAGATTGAATTGACAGGCTCAGTCTGGGGGCGGATAGGTCCGGAAATTCTGTTCCTAGACTTTCTGAGGTAAAAGGTGCACGATCCTTCTTTGGTATATTATTGCTTGTGGATCCAAGCTCGCGATTACTGCGTAGTTTATGTACTTTGATAGGCTCATTTTTGGAATGACGGATGACTTTTTCGATGAAGGGGGAATCGTTTTCATCTTTGGTAGCATGCTCTGAGATAGAACTCATTTTTGTGAAGCGAGGACGAGAATTTGTTTGAGATTGGGGTTCCAGGATTTGATGTAGGGATTTGGGTGAGTTGGAGTGATTCATGACGTCCAGCGAGTGGTTCTGTAGACTTTTGATGTCTGTCAAAGACTTCATACTTTTCAGGCTTGTAGATGACTTTCCTGTACTTAGAGAATCAAACTCCACATAAACATCTTTGACTTTATTTAAAAACGGGGATTCTGAGCTCTTGAAACCGTCGCTTCTCACAATATAAGAACCCGAACCTTTGGAGAATTGCAGGAACGAAAGCTCAAGTTCATTAGAGCCACCTAAACTAAAATCTTTATGGAAGCTAGACTCATCAGTTTCTGTGGATTCCTGATACTTTCGGAGGGCAGCGTCTCTCAAACGTGATTTCTCCAGTAAACTCGATTTTTGAGGTAGTTTAGAGTTCTTAATGAAACTTTTCTTGGTTTCACGCTGGTTTTGGCCCGTAAAATCGTCATTTTGAGCTGTCGGCACTTTCATGGACTCTTCCTTAATTATGCTCATGACGTAAGAGCATGTCCCAGTTGTATCCTGTAGTCCACGTTGCTGGCGAAAGATGTGAAGGTTATGGTGGTCGTGATGTGGAGAAGGCTTGGGGAAATTTTGAACTCCAGAAAACGCCTAGAGGTTTGGTGGTGGTATTGTTGTGAGTACCCGATTAGGTTGGTGATGGTTTTGGTGATGTTCTCTGTATAAACAGTGCGACGCGCTACACAGATCGTTCCGGGGTCACAACCATCGACTGACGGGAATTAACTGTTGGGAAGCTGGGTGGCCTGGAGGCCTAGAGGACTAGACGAGTGTCTTTAGCTACCAGAGACTAAGCTACAGACGCTAGAGAGACATTACAGGGGAGAATGGCATAGAAATTGATGAGTAAAATCAGATGGAACAATAAAATCTGGTAGAGCAAGTGAAATTGGTGATTCAAGTAAAATTCTATAATAAACTAAACGTTAGTGGAAAAGGCTGGTAGATCTGGTAAGGCTGGTAGATCCAGCAACGCTGATTAATCTTGATTTATGGAGAAGTAATAATCAGTGTTTCAATACATAATTACATTTTGCTGTCGGTGGTAGAATGCTTCTATTCATAATCGAGTCTGTGTAACAAAATAACTCACCCTAGTTTATGTCTTCTGAAAGACCTGATGGGAAATTATTCGGTTATCAAATGTTCTTTAAAAGAACTTCTTGAGAAACTAGTTAAATTCATAGCAGACCATGAATTGCTTGAATTGTTTAAAGTACTCACTTAACCAATCGCTTGGTGAAAACCAAATGCAAAGATGAAAATATATGAAACTTACAGGTGGTATATTCAAAACTCACAAGTGGTTATAGAATTTCCAAAAGTATATTTTATACCTATAGCTTTGTTAATAACTTACCTGGACCCTTTTGAGATCCGAATAACATTCCCCAGGTCTCTGGAATCTTTTGGAAATCGTTACTTAAATCCACAAGTGTGAAGGAATCCTTGCTAACTTGAAGCTTACCCTGTTTGATCCATGAAAGAATGTGCTTGATACCCTCTCCGTACCTGTGTCTGTAATCAAGGATGATGAAACCACGGACAGTCAACTTGTTAACAACAATCTGTGGCCAGCCAATGATAGCAGAACCTCTAATATCATCATATCCAGTGATGGCACCACAAGCGATAACTTGACCATGAGGTCTCACCAAAGTCAACATGGCATCCAAGATCTTTCCTCCAACACCATCGAAGAACACATCGGCGTACTTGTCTTCACCAAGAGCCTTTTGAAGGTTCTTGTAGAATTTTGGATCCTTATAATCAACACAAGCATCAGCACCAATAGATTCCACGTATCTGCACTTTTCGGCACCTCCAGAAATACCAATCACTCTCTTACAACCAATGACCTTCTTGGCAATTTGTACACACATAGAACCGGTGGCACCAGAAGCGGCAGAAATAACAATGGTATCAGTAGCCTTAAGCTTAGCCACATCTAAAAGTCCGAAATAAGCTGTCAATCCAGTCATTCCCAATACGTCAAGGTACCAAGTGAGAGGAACATTGGTGTCCTCCACCTTGTTGAACACATTATGTGGCTTGACAATACTGTAGTCGGCCCACTTGAGCTCACAGTTGAGCACATCACCCACTTTGAACTTAGGGTTCTTGGATTCCACCACTTGACCCAATCCAGATGATCTCATGATATCACCCTTGTAGACAGGCTCCACGTACATTCTATCGGCTTGGATCCCCTTTTGGATCCAAGCTCTTTGTGTAGGATCGTTGGAGAGGTACAAAGTCTTCACAAGCAACTCAGAATCCTTGAGTTCTCTCAAAGGACGCTTGGTAAGTTTGAAGGTGGATTTCTCATCGGACAAGTCAAAGTTGACGCTTCTGAATGGAGGCTCGTTCAACACGAAGCACTTAGATTCGGATGGCATGGAAATGATAGCTGTGGAACACCTGGGGAAACAATACTGAAGGGCGATTTAAACGGATTCCCAACACTAACACAAATTGCTATTAATATTACTACCGGGGCCCGAGGTCTTTTATAGTGAGAGAGGGGCGATGGCCCAGGCGCGGGGGAACTGAAACCGTGGGGTACATGGTTGCAAACGCAGAAGTTGCCGAGTGCCGAAGGAGAGAATAAAGTTTAAAATGAGAGGAGAAGGTCTGGACCGAAACGATCTAAGCCATAAGAAATACGAGACAAAGGAGGAGAGCCGAGCTAGTATACCCAACGTATTAGTGGTGGGACTTGCTTACTTTATGGTGTGTTATGAAGACCGCTTGTGATGCGAATGCACAAACCATAGACCGAGGGTTGATACAGGAGGGGTTGGAAAAGTGAAAAGTGAAAAGTGAAAAGTCTATGGTTGTGAGATCTATAAAATAGAATGTCACCGTGAAAAGTTAATTGAAGGTTATGAAGTAATTGTTATTTAAAAGTTACTGGAAAAAGTTACTGGTTTTGGGTCCAGTAACTACAGACTTGTGGAAGCCAATCTGACGTTGCCTAGGACTGGAGCAATTGTAAATGGTTGGGCATGTAGTCCGTGAAAAGTAGAGACTATTGTAAGTTGAAAAATACCCAAGATACCATTCGTAAGTAGGAGCTGGTTCACCACAGCTTGATTGACATAGAGTAGTTGTGAGAGAACAGAGCGAACAAAAATACAAAAGAAACAACAAAAGAAGAACGGTTCACGACAGGGATGAGATGGTTGACGGAGTAATGGAGGAGTAAAATAGCCGGTAGTTTAGCTGATTTTTTCAGTTTTTGAACTACAGTTAATGGTGATATAGGCGACTGTAGAACCATTAATGCGATGCCTGCCAATACTTTTAAGTCTAACCTGGAGATGATCTTGATATCGATGACGGAGTTCGCATCGCAGAAATGTATAAATGCATGAACGCTTAATTGTTCGACAGGTTGAATATTGAGCCTCGCCTTAATTATTGTTGATCTGTATGGGGAAGCCATTCTGTTGTCCATTGGGATAGTCCATTGGGATAGTCCATTGGGATAGTCCATTCTACATAGTAGCCAACTTCTACAATTCAAAGTCAAATTTCCTGTTTAATCATATCTCTGGTTAGTCTTATTTACGATGCACTATATTTACACGGTGCTTGAGTTTTATTCGTTATTCATCGGAGTTGTTTAGGCGATCTTGGTGAGCAACTTACCGGAAGGCTTGTCTTGGCCGAACAAAAGGTCCCACACAACTGGGATCTTCTCAAAGACATCGGTCTCCTTGGTAAGGTCCTCGATGTGGATGGAACCCTTCACTTGGATGTGGCCTTCCTTGATGGCCTTGACCAACACTTGGATGGCTTCAGGATATCTTTCTTGGTAGTTGAAGATGATAAAACCTTGGATGGTCAAACAGTTGTAATTGACCATACCCCAGTTGTAAATACCGTTGGATTGACTGTTGTAGCCAGAGATGGAACCACAAACTCCGATTTTACCGAACTTCTTCATCAAGGTCATCATAAAACTCAACATGTCACCACCGACATTATCGAAGTAAGCATCCACGTAATCTTCTCCCACAATCTTGGTGAGCTCATCCTTGTAATTAGGATCGTTGTAGTTGACACACACGTCAGCACCAATGGACTCGACCCAACGACACTTCTCTTCAGTACCTGAGATACCAATAACTCTGGAGGCCTTGAACACATGTTTAGCCAACATCACGGCTACTGATCCAGTGGCACCGGCAGCAGCAGAAATAACGATGTTTTGGCCTTCCTTAAATTGCAAGGCATCGACCAAACCAAAGTAGGCTGTAAGTCCAGTGATACCCAATACGGAAAGGTACAAGGCAGGGTCCAAACCAGAATTGAGGTCGATCTTATAGTGAATTTCAGCCTCATTGACAACTTGGTAGTCGGACCAGGAGAGCATACCACTGACAAAGTCACCAACAACGTACTTTTCGGACTTGGAAGCAATGACTTCACCAGCAGCCGAACTCTTCATGAGGTCTCCTGGGAGAATTGGTTTGGTGTAGGATCTTTTAGAGGCGTGAGTGTTCATCCAACCTCTTTGAGAAGGGTCATTGGAGAGATAGACGATCCTGACAAGAACGTCTCCGTCTTTCAAGGAGTCTGCAGAGAAAGAACCGGAGTATCTCTCAAAAGTAGAGTCTTCTCTACCGAATTGGGTCACAGCGCGGCCATCAGGGGTTTGCTTGACTTTGATAGAGTGAATAGTAGTAGGAAGAGACATTGAGATGTTAACAATTGATTGATTGATGAGATCCAGAAAACAGGAAGTTCATTGCTCTTTATAGTTGGAGCAATAAACGGAAGAAGGAGTACGCCAAGTGTACATATGCAGTTATTAATAATCGTTTCTTAGCTCTGTGACAGGTTTATGCAGTTACTGGTGGTTAAGTGGAATATGCGCGAGTACTATCTCATCACCTGGGGTTAAACCCACATTTTGGGTTACGCTGCAAAAAAAAACAAAAAAACCGTTTTTTAACTGACGCAACTCGCAAAAGAACCTTCTAGTAGTAGATTGACAATACGGGTGCGGTAATAGAACATACCCGGGTCCGGGTGTATTAGTGATCCGGATCCGGAGATGATATTGACCCGTACCGAGTGGGTTTGGCTGACTAAACTAACTGAAATTGGGAGGCTTATTTGTACCTGCTAGCCTGAGCTGTCTGACCTTTGTCTAAATCGATAGGTGGCAAAACTTGTATAACTTGTAAAACTTGTATAACTTGTGTAACATGTATAATTGAGTTTTATTATAGAAACGTGTCGCGAAGAATTGAAGGTATTTACGACATTATGAGTGCAGCCATAATTCCAACCGTTAATAGTTGACAAGCCTGAAATTTTATCCATACCTACCTTCCCATTCCATCTCTTCTTAAATTCTACATTGGTCCATGATACATTAAATATACTAAATAAAGTCCATCACCAGACGGACACTTAAACTTAAACTGAATCTATAACAGGTGACTAATCCTTTTCTGGCATATCGGTACCTGCAGTATTAGCGATGGCTGCTTGTTGTTCATCCTTTTCAGATCTTTCTCTGTTCCAACTCAATAAATTGACATCTCCGGTTTTTCTTGGTTTGATGAAATTAATGATTAAAAGTGAGAGTCCAAGTAAGAAACAAGCACCTCCTCCAGCCATCCAACTGATTCCCAAAAATACGTTCTTTCCTCCAAGTACTGATCTTTGGGAAATGTAAACATATTTTTTACCATTGTATGGAAGAACCGGGAAATGGAGACCAATGGTGATTTCGTAGATACCAGCTCTCAATACATTATGATCATTTCTAAGGGCCATTTTGTTGAAGGTTGGCAAGGCAGAACTATGCATCCAATTTTGGAACTGTTCCCACTGAGAAATATCAGGAATATTGGTGGCGTTGTAACCATCAGGGAATCTCTTGTACCAGTTAGGAGGAGGAGCGATTTCAGTGTAATTGTACTTGGTTTTCTTAAATCTGTTCTTATCAGAAGACCAAGCAATTCCCTTTTCAGTCATCTCATAATCTCCATTGGTTCCATTCACTCCAGCTAATGTACTGACATAAGTATCGTTAAATAAACTATTAGCAATCAAACCACAAGGGTAATATTTCTTTCCGTCATCATTTGTTGATAATGGCTGACAATTTTGTCCCACGGTATCCTTAATATCATGAAGAGATGCGGCTTTACCGGTAAGTTGATCTTCATTAAAAGATTTCACGTAACGACGATGGTTAGCATAGAAATTATGCAAACGATAGAAGAAATAAAGTGGAGCTGAAAGATCATGAGGTACTTCAAATTGAACCCTACAAACGTTTCTTTCATCTTCAAATTGTTGAGATTCATCGGTGTCAAGTCTCCATTGTGGTCTTGATTGAATGGCAACTCCACGATAATTGAATTCTGTCATATTCTCGGGAATCTCTGACCAATAATCTTTGGAAGCAAGGTTTTCACATTGGGTATAATCAATAAGAATATCTTGGATTTGATGAGATGCATACCACATGGCAGCTCCTAATGGGACAAATACAATAGCAATCCCGATCAAAAGTGGAATAACGGTTTTGGCAGTGAAAACTGGATTATAAGCTTTCATTCTTTGTTGTCTAAAAGCGTTATCTCCTGGTCTTCTGGACTTCTCTTTAGGCTTTTCTAATGGTTCATCCAAGGAGGAATCGGATTGGTACTCTTCAGCATCTTCTGGTTCAAACACATTTCTCGTTGGCTCGGCCGAGTCAACCAGCTGGCTGGCATTTGCAAGGCCTGTGGTCCTTGCTTGAAAGGAGTCAGCCATGATGATTGATAGTTTTCAAGGGAGTGTTTTCTTCCGTCAAATCCGGTCGCTATCGATCACGTGCTTCTGTGTCACGTGTTAATGGATCAGTACCGTAAATCATCAACCCTTCATAACCCCCAAAACCTTCAATCTTCAAGAAAACATACTTAACTTGGTTGCTAGAGTGAACTGGTATGTTTAAGTTGTATATTGTGGTTTTCAACTCTTTATGAGATTTCTGGATTTTTGGATTTTTTAGAATATTTTGGAATAAATTGTGATAAATTGATAAAGTAAAGAAACTGTGGATTTATCAATACTTACACGAAATTAACATATTTAAACATAATCAATAGCTAAAAACCTTAAGCAAATGTTCAAGGAATTTAGAAATATGTTAGTGAAATGTAACGTACGAGTTAAACTAGTATACCATATAGATATATACATTAATGTAAGTAGACATATTTAATTATATATTAGATAAATATTAACATAGTTGAGTTTACTATAAGTGATCCATATACTATCAATCATATGCCCAACATCGCGGAGTTATGCCATGGTCATATAATTCTATTAAATGTCATTTTATCAATTCTATGACTTGAATTATTAAATTATATTTACATTTATTATATACTTAACAGAGGTTTTGTAATATTATGCTTTAATGTTATTAATTTGTGTTGACATAGGAGAATTGGGTGGTATTTTAATATCGTTGATACTCATGGTTATAAGATTATAAAGTAATATCATTGATACACATGGTGATATGATTATAATAATAGACTATCTTTAATGGATATAACACAAAAAGTAGTAGATAAATTGTTCATCATCAAAATCCGAAAAAATTAGAGTAACCCATAACATTATTGCTTCTTAGAAATACTTATGGTGATATCATTTAGTAACATTATCCATCGAAAGCTACAATTGTTGAACATTAACGAGTATGGTTTTATTACTAAAATGAATTGTGTGCGTTGCATGCACTACATAATATATATATATATATTCTCAATATATTAATAAAGGATGTAAACCTTTTTTACTAGTATATGTCTGTTTACTTGTATGTCTTTTTATAGCCATTTATAAAAATGAACAATGTTATCACTTTGAATATTTTTATCTAGATTTCCACCTTTCCATCCATATTCTTCCAGAAAACTGGCCAGTTATGGTCAGTGGATTAAACTGAATCAATGAATAAAAAAAATTGGTGTACGGAATTCTTATTCATTACCTTCAGTATTTAATTTGATATTAGATCTGCTCCCCTTGGTCCTTTATTATTTATAATACGGTGACAATTAATTTGGTATTTCTATGATAATTCTATGAAGATGATCTAGAGAACGTTATCCAGAATATACAGTTCTAGTGGTTAGATATGTGGGGATATACATCTCTTCAGAAATAAGCTTGTAAATTCAATCATCAAAAGAAGACATAATTTCAGATATTACACCGTTTGATTACGTAACATGGCGAAGTTTGTTTTCCTCAATAGTTCAAGTTGTTCAAATTGCTTTACGGTTCAAACTAAAAAGAAAAATATCAAAAAGATAAAGCCATCACCATATAACTCAATATTGAAATAATGGTAGAAATTTAAGGAAATTTTTCTAGTTTCATTTCTTTAACAATAATTTGAACAACTTTTCGATTATTTATTGACGTTTTTGTGATTTAATGGTTATAATTCTAGTTCTTGACTACAAAATTCACTTCAATACACCACAAGATAATGGCAAGAGATTCTCTAGTTTTGCCAAGCTTCCAAATCTCCAAGTTTCCAATTTTCCAGGTTTCCAATTTTCCAAGTTTGTAGATTATATCGGGGACTATAGAGGTCAGGTTGGTGTTACTAATGGTTGCGGATTACGTAAGCAAACCGAATCCGATTCGGTACCTCCAGTAAATATACCTCCAGTAAATTCCAAGCTAAAGCGTCCAGATTTAGAAAACCGGCACCATTTCCAGTCCAGAACCAGTCGAACTACCCATTCAGCTCCTAATTAACCCCTGAGATACGATGGTCGTTCTACCCATGCAATGCCAAACTTTTGCCTGAAGTCTCAGCTCCACCCCTTCCACGTGACAAGTATAAGCTAACAAAATTTTCACTTCCCATCAATTTTAATCATACAACAATGTCAGCTCAAGAAACCGATGCAGAGAAGAATATCGAGATCTGGAAGGTCAAGAAATTGATCAAATCCTTAGAGGCAGCACGTGGTAATGGTACGTCAATGATTTCATTGATTATCCCTCCAAAAGGTCAAATTTCCATTCAACAAAAGATGTTGACCGATGAATATGGTACGGCTTCTAATATCAAATCTCGTGTTAACAGATTGTCGGTGTTATCAGCCATCACCTCTACTCAACAAAAGTTGAAGTTGTATAACTCTGTCCCCAAAAATGGATTGGTTATTTACTGTGGTGAAGTGTTAACTGATGAAGGTAAAGAAAAGAAATTGAATATTGATTTTGAACCTTTTAAGCCAATTAATACTTCATTATATTTATGTGATAACAAATTCCATGTGGAAGCCTTGAGTGAATTATTGGAGAATGATGATAGATTTGGTTTCATCATTATGGATGGTAATGGTGCTCTCTTTGGTGCGGTTTCTGGTAATACCAGAGAAGTTTTGCATAAGTTCACTGTGGACTTGCCAAAGAAGCATGGTAGAGGTGGTCAATCCGCCCTTCGTTTCTCCAGATTGAGAGAAGAAAAGAGACACAATTATGTCAGAAAAGTTGCTGAAGTTGCCGTTCAAAATTTCATTTCTAATGATAAATGTACCGTTAAAGGTTTGATTTTGGCTGGTTCCGCTGATTTCAAGAATGAGTTATCTAAATCTGACCTTTTCGACTTGAGATTACAACAAAAAGTCATCAAGATTGTCGATATCTCATACGGTGGAGAAAACGGTTTCAATCAAGCCATTGAATTATCTGCTGAAACTTTGGCTAATGTCAAGTTTGTCCAAGAAAAGAAGTTGTTAAATCAATACTTTGACGAAATCTCTCAAGATACTGGTAAATTCTGTTACGGTATCGATGATACTTTGAAGGCATTGGATCTTGGTGCTTGTGAAATCGTCATTATCCATGAAAACTTGAGCATTATCAGATACACCATGAAAGATATCGAAGGTGATGAAGTCATTGCTCATGCTTTGCCAGAAAAGGCCGATAAATCATGGCAATTGGACAAAAAGACTGGTACTGAAATGGAAATCGTCAAGGAAGAATCATTCTTGGAATGGTTGGCTGAAAACTACAAGAGCTTTGGTGCCAACTTAGAATTCGTGACCGATAGATCTTCTGAAGGTGCTCAATTCGTCCAAGGTTTCGGTGGTATTGGTGCTATGTTGAGATACAAGGTTAATTTCGAACAATTGCTTGATGAATCCGATGATGATGAGTATTACGATGATGATGATGATTTCCTTTAGACAGTCTGGAGTTTATAGAAGAGGGTTCTCGTACTCCTGACAGTGGTTCTTGTTTTATATTATTAGCTTGTGCATCAATAGATACGATTCTATTATAAATGTAGAACTTTATATATTTATAGCATAAGTCTATAATTATAGCATAAGTCTATAAAAGAGCACTCTTGAAATCCGTGAATATATTTTCTGCTCACTTAAGATTTGTGAGTTGTGAACTTTTCATATTTGACTTTTGATATTTTATAATTGACTCTTGATAATATTGGAATTTTAGGCAATTAGTGGAGTTCACTGCTGATTGTTTGTTCACATAGTACTGTGCCATAAATTCTGGAAAGCTGGTAATATTCATGCTGAATCTGGAATTCAACCTGTGGTACAAATGAATTGGTTTCTATCTTATCGACTATCTATTGGGTAAAACTTAGTCAAAAGGCGATACCGAACCAAAATTAATAATGTTAGTTAAAATTACTATACTATGAATAATCATATTTATGTACTGTGATTAAATAGAATAAATCTATTTCTTTAGAATTCTATAATTAGTTAAAGTGTTAAATTTCTTCATCGTCTGTATTCTTTCAATGGTTTAATTGATGCTTCGACTTGATCTATTTCTTAGATATTTGTTTAGGGTTTGGCTTGGTAATCTTTCCCTTTCCATTTCCCTTTACATTGACTTTTTCTTTGACATTCTCCTTTTCTTTTCCATTGGCTTTGGAATTTCCTTTTCCTTTTCCACTTCCACTTTTGAGATTTTTCTTTGCTCCTTTTGACCTCAAGTCATCCAAGGCATTAGTAGATGCATGTCCCAAAACATCCTTATGGGAGGTTCCTGAAACCATTTGATGGGCCAAATTATCTAAACCACTAGTTAAATAAGATCTTCTGAAGTTCTTTCTTAAGGGGTTCTTCATGGTCTCTTTAAGTTCATATCTAACTCTCTTTTGCTGGTCTCTGGTCAAAGCTTTGCTTTCTTTTCTTCTTCTTTGTCTCTTAAGAACATCATCTTCGTAGTCTTCGATATCCGATGCGTTATCAATTCCCAAGTCATTTGCTGCTTGTTCAACCCAAGATTTCTCCTTATTGGTAGCAATGGAAGAAATGGTGGCATCTGCCAATTGAGCTGAAAGAGTGACTCTATGCTTGATTTGAGTAACTAAATCCATTTCTAAAGGTAAAAGTTTGACATCACTATGCATATTCAATTTGGAACCCTTTTGACTAGTAGCCACAAGCCTTCTTAATTTTCTTAATGGTCCAGAAGCTTCTTGAGGAGAACAGAACATCACAGAAACACCTTCATTACCTGCTCTGGCAGTTCTACCAGAACGATGCACATAAACATCTGCTGAACGAGGAAGATGGTAATGAACAACGTGATCGATACTTGGAATATCCAATCCTCTAGCTGCAACATCAGAAGCAATTAATACTGCTACTTCATTCTTTTCACTGGCCTCTTTGAATTTTTCCAATGATCTTAATCTTTGTTTTTGAATCATGGCAGAATGTAAGGCAAAAGCAGGAATATTAAGGTTGTTTAAGAAAGGAACCAATCTCTTAACGGAATCAATGGAATTGGCAAATACCAAGGTAGTACCCTTATACATCATAAGGAAATAGTATAAGTACAAATCTCTTTCAGTTGGACCACATTCCACCAAAGCTTCGGTAATTTGTCCAGAAACAATTTCTTTAGGATTAGCATCGATCAATGATGGTCTAGGATCTTTAAACTTCAATTTTTCATTCAAAAGTTGAAGAATTTCATCGTTATCAATCAATGTTCCTTCGCTGGTTTTACCTCTCTTTTGCACCTTATCTAATTTTCCAAATAAATCTCTGGAGAAGGTGGCACTGAACACTAAAGTTTGCCATTTCCATAGGATTTGGTCAGATTTCTTACGGTTCTTTCCTAATAACTCCAAGATCTTCTCAAACTCTTCGAAGTGTCCATCTTGTAATAATCTATCGGCTTCATCCAATACTATCATGTCGGTATTAGCCAAGCGACATAATAAGGTTTCACTCTTTTCTATTAATTCCAAAAATCTACCTGGAGTAGCCACCAAAATTCCTGGTCCATGGTTCAATAATCTTTCTTGCTTTTGAATGGATAAACCTCCAGTAATACTAACAATACCATTAAAATGTAATGGAGAGTGCTTAGAAATCGCCTTAAGATGATCCACAACTTGATGGGCCAATTCTCTAGTTGGAGCAAAGATAATACCGGTAGGAGCAGTGACGATCTTGTTTTTACGATCATGCTTAATTTGAGTAAGTTTAGCCATATACTTCTCCAAGATTGGGATACCATATGCCAAAGTTTTACCAGAACCAGTGGTGGCCTTACCAATGATGTCTTTACCTTCAAGAGCCAAAGGAATGGTTTCCCTTTGAATTGGAGTAGGTTTGGAAAATTTCATAGCATTTAATCCAGCAAGAGTATATGCGTTTAATGAAAGTTTGTTTTTCTCGTCTTGCCAGGCGGGTAAATCAATCTCATTGACATCAGGCAAAGGCAAGTCGAGGAGGAAGGATCCCTGCTCCAATTCCTTGAGTGTTTCATCAAGTTTGGCGTCATCTTCTTGGAACTGGTCATCAGTAGCGTCGTCATCAAAACCAGTGAATTCTCCGTCTGATTCCATGGATTCATCGTCGGCTTCGACTTCATCTTCGACTTCATCTTCAACACCATCTTCCTTGGATGATAACTTTTCATCTTCATCTTGATCTTCCTTGGTATCTCCTTTACCAACCTTCTTTTTGTCATTCTTTTTGTCATTCTTTTTGTCATTCTTCTTGTCGTTTTTGTCGTTCTTTTTGCCCTTTTCAGCCTTATCAACCTTGATGAAACGAGTTTGTCCATCCACAACCTCAACGTCCATGCCATCTAACTCTTCTAAGCCCATAAAACCCAGGTAGTCACCCAAATTGTCCGGTATATCCACTGATTTCCATACTAAATCTCCGACCTTAACCACCTTGGATTGTTTGGCCAATTTTTGCTTTAAAGTGGGTACATATCTAGGCTTTTGAACCTTCTTTCCCTTTTGATTCTTTTTGAGCAGTTTCAGGCCTCCTTTGGATCCTTTGGAACCCTTTCCTGTGTTTTTGGAACCCTTTTCTGACATGAACGCTAATGGCTTATAGTGGTGGCTACTCATCGCACTTTTTTATCTCATCGACATCCTGCATACATACAGTGATTATAGGAAGGAATGTAGTAACTTTAGTCTCCAGTATCATATTGGATTCTACCTATCAACTGGAACGTGATCGTATCAAAGTCAAACTTGAAGACAAAGTCACTTTTGCTCTATTTAGGAAAACCTTACAATCAAAACAAGATAAATTTGGTATTTTGGAGGCTATTTTATCGATTGTTGATCTCAAACCATAACCATTCGTATTCCTTATTCTGGTTCTAAATTCGGCTTGGAGTCATTTTCAGGCAGTTTGAAGTAATAAGAAATAAGCAAGTTGAAACCGGCTTCAAAGACTGGAAAAAATCACCATTTAATCTGGGAATAATTTGTTTTCCACACCCAACAACATTCTCCTACTCAATTCATTTATTACACAATGAAACGTGGATTGCTTCGGCGTCCACAATCTATTACAGGTAAGGCACCTACACCCAAGAGCTTGAAACCGCAGAAGGCACGTCAATTGATCCGGAGATTCCATGTTCTTCAGAAGAATAAGTATGCTATAATAACTAAGCTTGCCAAGCAACAAGGTACTGAAGCTAGCTTGGAGAATTACAAGGAACGAGTATTTACCACCAAGACCCGAAAAATTTATGATGAAGCCTATAAATCATTCAAAATGAATAAATCCGTGGATCCACTTCGTTTGGAAGATTCAACTCAAGAAAAGCTTGTGACTGAGTTGGCAAACATCGATGCAGAAACAGACAAAAGGGGAGGGCTCAATGCGTACCAATCAGCTTCAACTCAAGGACAGGATTCAAAAAGAGGAGGAGATTCCTCCAAAAAGTTATTTGAATGGTTGAATGAAGATCAATATAAAGAAAAACTTACCAAATCGCTTAATGCGTTGGAGATTGGATCATTAAGTCCTTCCAATATCATTTCAACTTGTGGAATATTTTCTGAAGTTACCAGAATTGATTTGAACTCCCAAAGTCCTCTCATTTTAAAGCAAGATTTCATGACACGTCCCCTTCCACAACATGAAAATGAAAAGTTTAATTTGGTGTCGTGCTCTCTTGTGGTAAATTTTGTGCCATCGCCAAAGGAAAGAGGTCAAATGCTTGAAAGAATTACAAAATTTTTAAAAAGTCCCAAGAATGATAAATTAAGCAGTCTCTTCTTGGTTTTACCATTACCATGCATAAAAAACTCTCGCTATTTTGATGATGTTACACTCGAAAACATCATGACTTCTTTGGGATTCAAGAAAACGTTTTATTATGAAGCAAAGAAGGTTGCATACTGGTTATATGACTGGAATGGGAAGGTGGAGAAGCGGAAGAAAGAGTTTTCTAAGAAAGAGTTATACCCTGGATCAAATAGAAATAATTTCTGTATCACTTTATGATCTAAGACTGGATCTAAGGGTATCTCTAAAATTTCAAATTATGCATCAGGAAAGGTGGTTAATTAAGTGGAGATAATAGCAGACATTTACTGGCAATGAAAAACTAATTACATATCATTTAAACGACATCAACAAATAACAAAACCACAAAACCACAAAACAACTCCAGAATGGATAATGGCATAATATCAACAGACATTTCTAAAGCCGTGTGAGGTCAAAGTAAAACATTCCACTAATTTAATTTGAACTAACGAAAAAACCAATGAAACAATCATTAGACAAAGCAAACGATAAACCGATAAATAGAATCATAACATTTAACATTACCATTTCCGTTTAACTTACAGTCCAATTGCTTCATAGTGATTGATTATTTTATGACTAATTTACCAAACAGAAATAAATAATTAACCAGTGATTTTTTTAGATGGATTGAGATGGGTTGACATGGTGTTCCATTGCTGCGAACGGATTAGCCAAAACAATCGTTAAAGTCAACATAGTTCACTATGCGTACATTTTGCACCCAAATTTAGTGTTAATTACAAAACATACGATACTTAATAGTAGTGAAACATTAGCCTTGACTATGTACCGGAAGGCCGGAACGAACCGGGACTAACAGATGACTCAAATTGCAAACACCAGATGTTCCATCACCTATAGTATGTTCCTTATACGGCAGGATTCGGGGTGTGGTCAGACTAGCGATGTCACCAGCCATGCCGTACTCCGAATAAGGCAAGACTCCGAAGATGCTTTTAATAAACGGCTTTCAAACGGGAATCGACTTTGGGGATACCACATGAGACCACATGAACCATGACCATTGCCTTTGTACCATGTGATGGGGACGAACTTCCAAGCATGGCCAAATGAATGGAACGTTGGCCAGGCCCCACAAGCAAGTCAGGTCCCCACAAGCAATGTTGAAGTTACGAGGGATTTCTTTAGAGGAGTCAAGCTAATTCAGAATAATTTCATGGAAGTTTGACACCCGAACCAAGCAATTCACCTATCGAAAATGATGGACTGGAAAACGCCGAGTAGTGGTGGTTTGGTTAATTGGCATTGTGCATGAAAAGTCTGATGTGCAGTGAATGTAAGGAACCGGAAAAGAGTGGCGAAAAATAGTAAGGTGTTATGTCAAGGAATTGTTCGACTCAGGATATGCCTCGACCAACCCACAGGTGATGGGTGCAACATTGCAATTGCAACCATTTATGAACCCTGGATAAACCCTGAGGATTTTGGTTATGAGCACTTTGAATTGTGCGTGGAGTGTTTTGAATCTCGGGTCTCAATAGGAAGTTAAGCCTGGTCATTTGAACGCCTGAAACGGTTTGATATTGTTAGTTTCGCCATCACACGCTAGCCAAGTCTTGACTAACAAAGTATAAGAGAAAAGAAAGAAAGAAAACGGTTCCATCAAGCGATGCCACCCAAGGCTCGCAACGTGCACTACAACAGTAATGCTAAGAATACCTTGCCCAGCCCAAATCGATGGCGTATGTTGGGAGATGTCGAGGATGGATGGGATGGAATTACTGAGATTCTAGCCGGAATAACCAATATTCACGGCAGAAATGTATATCGTCCAATGTCAGCAGTTTCCATTCAGATGAGTAAGAAAAACCTTGCATGAAGCTGCGTACCTACTAATATCGGATACACTTACGTGAAAATCCGGGTGTCCATATTAAAATTGATGGAACCAGTTAAGGGCTCGGGTTTCCCAATTAAGAGCCCGGAAAATATCCTTGTCATGGGCCCATCATCTTGACCTGACGTGTAGTTCATCTGGTGAGATCCCGCCATCATGGGCCCACCACTAGTGTCAAGCTTCGGAGAGTAGCCATCCGCCCACGTTAAGTAATCATGCGTTGAGATTATACCAGCAGTACACCGGAAAAAGTTCAAGAGGCAAAAGGAAAATAGATGTTGATCAAGCATGAAATGATCCGGGCTTAATGATGTTAAACTTCAGGTTCTCCAATGGTTTAGATTTTTAACCCATTCAACGTTTTTCGTTCATGTTACACTAATTAGCAGATTATTGTTAAGCAGAATACTACCACCTCCAAAGCCTTTTGGAAGCAGCTTCCCCAGGGTGGTATTGATTATTAGTTGTTTGTGGGCTACCATAGTACCCACCGTTCCGGTTGGAGTAGCCTTCCGAAAACAATCGAATAGTCACCCGATACTACATGAAACATTTTGGCATTCCCATGGGGCATAATCGGAGAAACTGGAGACTTTGTAACGATCATGCGGGGCACGCAGGTGTTGTACTCGACCAACTGGCCAGTATCAACCGGGCTCAAAGCAACATCAACCTAAAAGAAATTCAGTTTATTTTTTAAATGGTAGTATGAGTTTCTCCGGATTTTGCAATATAAATATCATGGACCTTCACCAATGTCAAGTCTCCTCATCAAACAATGTCCAATTCAGAATCTCAATCTGGTGCTCAGACACCTATAGCTTCCTCCCTTTTGGAGAAGGAAGAAAACCTCGATCAATCAAGCGCTCCAGAGCTTGCTGAATTTCCTAAAAAATCTAGAAGAGATTATATTGCCATCTCATTCTTTTGTTTCTTAGTTGCCTTTGGTGGTTTCGTTTTCGGTTTCGATACGGGTACCATTTCTGGTTTCGTCAATATGTCTGATTTCTTGGAAAGATTCGGTCAAGTTAGAAGTGATGGATCTTTATACTTATCAAATGTTAGAGTTGGTTTACTTGTTTCTATCTTCAATATTGGTTGTGCCATTGGTGGTATTTTCTTGGCCAAGGTGGGTGATATTTATGGTAGAAGAATCGGTTTAATGTTTTCTATGTTGATTTACGTCGTGGGTATTATCGTTCAAATTTCTGCTCAACATGCATGGTATCAAATTTGTATTGGCCGTGCTATTACAGGTTTAGGTGTTGGTTGTGTTTCAGTTATTTCTCCAATGTTTATTTCTGAAACTGCTCCTAGTGCTTTAAGAGGTACATTAGTTTTCTGTTTCCAATTATGTATCACTTTTGGTATTTTCCTTGGTTACTGTGTCACTTTTGGTACCAAGAAATTGAGTGGTTCACCTCAATGGAGAGTTCCTTTAGGTTTATGTTTCCTTTGGGCTATTTTCTTAGTATGTGGTATGATGATGATGCCTGAATCTCCTCGTTATTTGATTGAAAAGCAAAGAATTGAAGAAGCCAAAAAATCTATTGCTAAATCTAACAAGGTTTCTGAAGAACATCCTGCTGTTTATACTGAAGTTCAATTAATTCAAGCTGGTATTGACCGTGAAAAGCTCGCTGGTTCAGCTTCTTGGACTGAATTGGTCACTGGTAAGCCTGCTATCTTCAGAAGAGTGGTTATGGGAATTATGTTACAATCGTTACAACAATTGACTGGTGACAACTATTTCTTCTACTATGGTACCACTATTTTCCAAGCCGTGGGTTTGAAAGATTCTTTTGAAACTTCGATTATTTTGGGTGTGGTTAACTTTGCTTCAACTTTTGTCGGTATTTGGGCCATTGACAGATTCGGTAGAAGACAATGTCTTTTGACTGGTTCCGCTGCCATGTTTGTTTGTTTCATCATTTATTCAGTCATTGGTTCAGTCCATTTATACAAGGACCACACCTACAACAATGAAAACACTTATAAGCCTTCCGGAGATGCCATGATTTTCGTCACTTGCCTTTACATTTTCTTCTTTGCTTCCACTTGGGCTGGAGGTTGTTACGCCATTATTTCTGAAACATACCCATTAAGAATCCGTTCCAAGGCCATGGCTCTTGCTCTTGGTGCCAACTGGATGTGGGGTTTCTTGATTTCATTCTTCACTCCATTTATCACCAATGCTATTCATTTCTACTACGGTTTTGTTTTCACTGGTTGTTTAATCTTTTCTTTCTTCTACGTTTACTTCTTTATTAGTGAGACCAAGGGTTTAACTTTGGAAGAAGTTGATGAATTATACGCTCAAAAGATTGCCCCATGGAAATCTGCCAATTGGGTCCCACCATCTCTTGAAGAAATGGCTCATGCTACTGGTTACTCTACTGCCGTCCATGAAGACAAAACTCAAGATGCTTAAGTTTTACGCTTAGAGAATATTCATAATTTTAATACGAATAACGCATAATAGATATAATTAATATAACAATGTAGAAGTCATAACAACCAACAGTCAACAAGAAGTTTTACGTTTAATTATTAGAATTATTATCAGAGACTATTCTTAATATTTCTCATACCGATCATCATATAGACTGTTACGCTTATTCATTTTCGAAATCTAACGTTCAGTCTCCAAAGTCATCAGATTATTCACATGTAGCTAGTTATTATTTTTGTCATCCCCGTCAATTATCAAAGTATCCACATATAGTTAATTTTCATATCATTTTTATAGTAACTATTATCATATCTATTCTTTTTCACTCGTTTGAATACATGTTTGAAATTAAATTATTCTCATATTTGTCAATTATCATATTACCATATCATTATTTATCGATTAATATTAATATATCTATATAGTCCCAGTTACCTTGAATTAAAACCACTTCTTCATCATTGAAAACTGCCATCATTCACCTTCAATGAACTACACCTCACAAACACTTTCATTCTTTCTCCAACCAACGAATCTCTCATTTCCCCAGCCAATGGTCCCTATCATCTTTAATGACCTCCTCATTCTATAGTTCTCTTTGATGTCCGATACCACACCAAACCCATTATTCCACGAATACGATGAAACTTCATCAATATACATAAATCTGCTTCACTCAACTACTTGTACTCATCGTAAAGGGTCATAGCCACGTAGAAGGTGGAAATTAAGCCTTTTCATGCCATTCATGACATTATCACTATCATGCCCATACTTGCAATTGTTCAAAGAAATCTACTGTCTTGTTCTCCTTGTTAATTAAGTTACCAACGACACAACTTCGTAACTCGTCGACCATTTTTGGATGGCCACAAGTGACAAAACAAGTTGATCCTCTTGATTCAAGTATGGAATGTTGAACAATTTCATTGATCTGTGGACGTCCACCTTTGAAAATAACATGGCTCAAATCATGATCCACTGATTCTTGTGAGCCATAAGTTGTTCCAACTCGAGGAAGTAATTGTTCGAGGTCTCTTGAAGAGCCAGTCCTTTCAATTGGAGAGATAATATCTTGACTTATAGTGGAATTATTGGTCACTGGCTCCAATTTCTCCTCTTCATCGTTCCTTACTGACTCCAGAATACTGGATGGTCTGGTGGATTTAAAAGTTGAAGTGGTCAACCAATGTTGGACTTGATCAAACGTAAATGTTCCAGTTCCAGTACTAGTACCAGTACCAGTACCTCCCCATGAAGTAACGTACACAACAACCTCAATATGGTTATTCTTCAATCTCTCCAATTCTTTAGCAAACCATATCAATGAAACGGGATCTCGTATCACCCAAATTAATTTTACGGTGGTGTTTCCTTGACTCGTACTCACGGCTTCGGAGTAAATTCCTGGAATTCCGTTTCCTCCAGCCAAAAACACTGCTGTATCATATACCTTAGCTGGTGTCAGTTCTCCATAGCTTCCTTCAATAGCCACACGGACTTTAGTTACGCCCTGGAGAGAAGAAGTGATGCCATCTTTGGCCTTGATGAATAATACGATCTCTTTCTCTCTATTCACATAAGTAAATGGATGGGATTGCCAGAATCCCTTGAGACGTAAGAAGTGAATGAATACGTGACCACCAGGAACAGAATGCCAGTCTGCTGGCTTGGGAATAACCACTACTACCGTATCATCCACCACCAGAACGGTGGCTATGGGGAATCCAAATGAGACTATCCTCAATATTCTTACCATACGGTCAAAGAACCAAATAGCCAAAGATACATGATAATACCCGAAACAAGAGAGACTATAAGTATGGAGCCAGGCTCCGATCAAGAACACTCCAGCCAATGCAATATGAAGAATTAAGAATACTTCGTAATTAGTTCTCCTTAATATTAAGAGACCTTGGAACATTATCAAGATTCCACCAGAACATGCTATAAATCCGCAAATAACATATGCTTGTGTAAGTTTCTGATTCATCATGATTAAGTACGGAGTATAGCAGAATCCATGGATAGTAATGAGAGCTACCAAAATCCGAGCTACCCACCGATGGTAGGCAATGAAGGTGGAATAGTCCCACCCGGTTATCCATTGTAGAAAATTGTTCCTACCACCAAACAATATAAGTACCGGCATCACCGAGCTAGTAAGGAAGGAAGCTCGAACTGCAAAATATCTCAAGTAAGCCACTTCAGGAGTATGAAAAATGGGATCTCCTGGAACATATTGGATACCATGGAAAAATACTCCTACCGTCAATATGGTGAAAGTCGCTATGACCAATGTTTCGAAACGGGTTGGAAGAAGGTAATGACGGGATGCATGGGTTTTATTCTCATTGAACAACGCCGGAAGAAATATGTGTTTCTGGAGCCGGGCACCGAGAAGGTTAAGAATTGAGCCCACCGCATTCTTATTTGATGGTTTTCTGGCCAAATACTTCACATAGAGTTTCTTAAACTGATAACAAATACTGGCTAGTAACGTCACCATAAACCAGTAGCCACCAAGCCATATACCATAGTTGATGGAACGTTCATAATTGCCTAAAAACTGGTCATAGGCAGCCACATACGTATCGATTAGACCATCATCCAATTTAATGGGGGAATTAAGTGAACATTCTTGACAATCCACCGCATTCTGAAGGTAGTGAGAATGGGCATTTTCGAAATCTTGGAAGGATAAAAACACTCCGATATCATTGCAGAAACCCAAAAAGCTATGGATTTCGGTTGGTGCTGCCACCTTATAACAGTGAGATATGGTGGCTAGAACAGCATTATTCGAACAATAATCGATTTCCATCACCTCAGATGGCCAGCGAGATCCAGCTTGACGAAGCACCAGGCCACAGGTATAAAAGGCTATTTTTGCCAGGCTTATGTTGGTGAACGGAGCACTCTGGGGCAACGACTTGGGCTTCAAAGCACCATAAGCACTAACCATCAATCCAATGGAAAGAGCTGAACGGATCAGTTTCAACCCCGAACCCTTGTTGGAGAAAGCCAACGACACAAGCAATGCTAGAAGTAGCACCAAGCTCGCTTGGACAGCAGGCATGTACATGACGGGTTGATGCTTGTGTTCTGCTATTTTGCTGGTCTGTTGTTAGAAAACTGAACTCACAAGGGTAAACCAAATAGCTAATGATGGGATCGGTAGTTTTCTGACAGATCCTGATCAAATAGATAATTCCCCAACCTGCATTTAAGCGATCGCCAGGAGGCAAATTTTCCTACTCCTTCAGGGCCACACTTTCTTCTACATTGTACTGGAAGGAAAAAAAAAGCCACAGTAAGAAGTTTCCGAGCCCTTGCTGAATTGCTTACCAGAAGCGTTGCTAGCTCAACAGTAATCGTAGGGGTTGGGGCCTTCACTAATATCCGAGATCGGAAATACTGTTGCGACTCCATGCAACCACAAAGCCACCAAAAGAAGTGAAGCACCATTTGGTTGGATGCAGGATGAAAGGTGACGCGACATCAACTGGTATACATGCGACATCATTTTCATTACCTCATTATGCGACACTCATCATGCGACATCTGTCAGCAATGTTCCAGACCTTCGATGACAAACGTTTTGCAATCTTATAAATAACCCTGCTTCCGACCATTTGTACATCCTATACCCCCAAATCCACACCTTCTCGTCACTCACAACATGTCCATGCAAACTACAGCCATCAAAGAAGAGTATGTGCCTCTCGACCAAATAAGGAGACCAATTCCACCAGTTCTTGACCACCAAAAGATCGATGCCATGGCCTCCACCCTCAATGGAATCCCCATGGCCTCCACCACCTGTCAATTGGAAGATATTAGATCAGGCGAATTGCCTGCTATAGACGTTTTCCGAGTTCGTGAATCTGGAAAGGACTATTTCTTTGCATTTGGAGGATGTCATAGATTCCAGGCTTATGAGAAGATCAGTGAAAATGGAACAAAGGAAACTATGGTGAAAGTGAAGTTATTACCTGCCACTAGAAGAACCCTTAAACTTTACTTAGGAGGCTCTGTAGATGAAATGTTTAAAGATATGCCATAATCCTAAAGTTTTAGATATCCAAAGCTTGAACTAATTAAATTCCACTAAAGTTCTTTAATTTCTTTAAAATATTCAACTCTTAACAATAATGACTTCTACGATTCAAGCCAAATTCATAAAAATATTTATTATAATATTATAAAAAAGCCTAAGCCCAAACTTGTAATTGCTCGTAAAAGTCTATTCTATTTTCCGACTTATCTAAGAAGTTAATAATGGCGTACCTTAAATCATCCACCATAATAGGATGACCACATGTGACAAATGCAGTGGAACCCTTTGATTCAACGGTTTCTTTCGCCACAAGGTTATCCATAGAAGGTCTGCCTTCAATGAAGTTCACGTGGCTTAATTCTTGTTTAATAATAGTTACCATAGCTGGCTTATCACTGGTGGATTCGTCAAAACTTCCAGTTTTCTCAACTTCTTGAGCATTGATACTATTCGATTTCTCCTTAATAGAATCTGATTTGTCTATATTGTCATTGTCATTGTCACTAGAGTTTTCTGATTGATCAGAATTGGAGATTCCACCACCCACAAATCTGTTTTCAAAATTCTCAATTACTTCATTAGTTGGCTTGGTTAAATAAACAGTAGTTTCTACTGAAGTAGTCTTAAGTGCAAGTAATTCTTCATAAAACCATAAAAGTGATTTATAATCACGAACAACCCATACCAATTTAATTGATTGAGATGCACTTCTTTTAGCCAAATCAATAGCTTCAGAATAAATTCCTGGAATACCATTTCCTCCTGCCACAAACACTGCAGTATCATATCTCTTTGCTGGAGTAGGAGATCCATAAGGACCCTCTACTGCAACCCTAATTTGGGTGGATTTTCCAGGATATTTCATCAAATACTGATACAATCCATGAGTGACCCCTCCTTTAACTTTACAATAAAGTATGATCATATCATCGTTATCTGGGTGTTCGGTAAAAGTGAAAGGATGTGATTGCCAGAAACAACTTGGACGAAGGAAATGGATGAAAGCGTGGCCACCGGGAACCGATTTCCAATACTTTGGTTTGGGAATGGTCACCTTTAATGTCTCATCTGCCAATAATGAAACCTCGGAGTTAGGGAACCCAAACCCAACTAGTCTTCCAATTCTCACTGCTCTGTCAAACGCCCATACTGCAGCTGCAGCGTAATAGAACCAAACATAACCCAATTCGGCAACATGAATCCATGACCCGGCAATAAAGAGAATTGCAAGGATGATATGGATAAGTAAGAAGATTTCATACCAATTTCTTCTCAAGTAAAGGAATCCTTGGCCCATAATGAGACCTCCAGCAACAGTAGCAATAGTACCCCAAATCAAGTAGTTTTCCTTCATATCTTCACTATAATAACTTCCAAAACCAGCAGAGAAACAAATGGCATGAATCACCACCAAAATAAAAGCAAATCTCCCGAGCCATCTATGGTAAGTTATAAAGGTTGCGAAATTCCATCTAGTGAGCCATTGCAAGAGATTGTTTCTACCAGCAAACATTATAAGCAATGGGATGAAGAAGGTAGCAACAATTCCGGTTCTATCAGCAGTGTATCTTAACAAGGCTTCGTGTCTTTTCTCGAAAACTGGATCTCCTTCAACATAGTAGATTCCATGAGCACAAGAGAAAATAAGAAGACCGGTGAAAAGAGCGATAATAATCGACTCAAACCTTGAAGGAATCAACCAATGAATAAACCTAAACATAACATGATGGTCTGTCTTTGTTTTGGAAGCGGTAGCAGGCAAAGTCACATACTTTCTCCATTTATTACTAATAGGACCAGTGAACCTATTAGCTAAGCTAGGAACAATATAAACCATCCAATTAGCAATACCAGCAATTAACATCACCACAAGCCAAAATCCTAGCACTCCAGAGCCATAATATAATGAGTTATCGTAGTTTCCCAAGAAGACAATGTAGGCTCTTTGGAAGAGATCCATTTGATCAGGCTCAAACTTGATAGGGAAATCAATAATTTCTGACTTATTATAAGCTTCAATTGTCAGGGTGTTTTTGGCTTCTTTGAGATAAAGCTCATAAGCTTTTTCCATTTGATTCTCATCAACAGTGATATTTGCTTCTTCACACATATGATGAAAGTAATCGTCCAACTTGGAAGAGTTTCTATTATTATGGTGAAGGCATCCAGTAAGAGTAGCCAAAGCAGCAGTACTATTACAGTAACATTCAAACCCATAACCTTCGCAATAAGTGGCACCTAAAATGATCTCATAATTGCATGCATAGAATGCATACATCTCAGTTCCATATTTACTGTAAGGTGAATCTTTTCTTGCGCTAACCCTAAGAGCTAGAAGAAGTAACCCTAAACAGTTGATGAGATTCATGTTTATGTTGAATTTTCAGCCTTGACAATTCCAATTTAATTCATGGGTTATAGAAGTATTTATAGTATGAAGAAGCAAGTGATTAAAGTAAAAATATCCGAGGTTTCATATTGCTTCTAAACAATGACATTATCGGTAATTGGATCATTATCCAGAACTGGATCATATTACCAAAGAAAATAAGGGTTCAACATCCCACTATTCTCGCTATGATTGGACTCAATTGTTGTAAAAGATTATTACTGTATCACAAAAGCGATTTGACCATACAATTTTTCAAGGCGGTCTCGTATTTCTTTCATACTTCCCCAGATGAAGAGCCGTGTGTTTAAGCCACAACCACTAGAGCTGGCTTATATTTTACGACTAGCTTCTTCCAACACAACTTGAGATCTGATATGCTGCTCCATTAGCTTGACATGATCCCCTCTTAACTGTCAAGATAACGTCGCTATCAAATTTCTTGACCAAAATCTTGACCAAAATCTTGACCCTGTCAAGATCTAATTGAGGTGGTTCCTTAAACCCACCACCAAGAGTGCCAAGGTTCACAGAGCCTACCACTGCCTAAGGATTGCGGATTGCGTCTTGAACCACCTCAGGGGCTGAAAAATACTTCAGTAATTGGCTAGATATCTATCACAAAACCTCTTTCACGCAGGTAAAACCTCCATCTGTCCACTCTTGACTGGTACTGATCCGATCAGATAATCTAGATTATGAAACGCATTACCGACAGGAAATTATTTTTTATCCAATATCGCATGTAACAACTCTTGGCATGTTGTCACATCCCACAAAAGGAATTACAATAGTCAATTGGTACCTTAGAATCCACAGGCTCACATCCAGAACCAATCAGCGAGATTTGACCACTCAAACAGTGCCAATGACCTTGAAAATTTTTTTTTCTTCATATTCATTCCTCTTCAAACCTACAACCTTCGCCTCACTACCGACACTTGTGGTGAATTGCCAACCTTGCAAGTTTACGAAATTTTTGAACACATGTGGAATGTCAAATTAATTAATTACATGATGTGAATTGATTGACATGAAATATTTGACGTGATGGACCCTTAATAGGTTGCATGCATATGTCTTTCAAAACCATATCAAATATCAGAACTTAAGCTTCCCTTTGATGAACAACCAGTGAACAACATGCGAGCTGGGGAGCAACCGAATAAACTAATGGACGGGATTGAATAGATAAAATTGGCACCGAGGCCGGTTTCGGATACCTATGCCCAAACTTGTAATTCTTCGAAAAACTCCACTCTTTTTCCATGTGAATCGTCCAATTTAGATACCACTGCATGACGTAAGTCATCCACCATTAATGGATGGCCACAAATGGTAAAAGCAGTGGACCCAGGTGACTCTTCCACTTCCTCAGCCACAATTTGCTCCATGTAAGGTCTACCTTCTCTAAAAGTAACGTGGGCCAATTCTTGATGAATAATAGAGATAATTCTTCTCTTTTTTTGTTCATTATCCACTGAAGTGGTACTGCTGTGTAAAGAAAGTTGCTTTTCACCCTTTTCTGAATTGGATTTTTCTATCTCCTTGTCGAGCTCGTCGGTGTTAAACTCTCCACTAACCTTTATGTTATGGTTAAATTTCTTATCGATATTTTCATCGATCTCCTTTTCCAGTTCGGTTGCATCATCTTCTACCGTGGGGAATCGAAGGTTGAACTCGTCAAGGCAATTTTCTGAATCGGGTTTAGTGACATAAATGGTGGTTTGCACCCGGGAGTTTTTAAGTGCTACTAATTCCTCATAGAACCAATACAATGACTTGTAATCTCTGACCACCCAGTACAATTTCAAACTTTGCTGGAATTCAGATTTGTCTCTGATAGCCAAATGATGGATATGTGAATAGATACCAGGAATACCGTTACCTCCAGCGATGAATACACTAGAGTCATATTTGCATGCCGCACTTGGGGCCCCATAAGGTCCCTCCAATGCCACCCGAATATGGGTAGTTTTCCCTGGATGGGTGGCCAAGTACTGGTACAATCCATGAGTCACACCTCCTTTCACCTTACAGTATAAAGTGATGGTATCTTTCTCCTCGATGGAATCAGTGAAGGTGAAAGGATGCGATTGCCAGAAACAGGTTGGTCTCATGAAATGAATGAAGGCATGACCTCCTGGAATCGATTTCCAGTATCTGGGCTTGGGAACCTTGACTTTTAACGTTTCGTCTGCCAAAAGGAATACTCTGGCTGTGGGGATCCCAAAGGATATTAATCTTCCAATTCTCACCAGTCTGTCAAACACCCAAACCGCAGAGGCAGCATAATAGAACCAAACATACCCCATTTCGTCGGTATGAATCCAGGCACCAGCAATAAAGATAGCAGCTAGAGTGATATGAACAAGTAAGAACACTTCGTACCATCTTCTTCTCAAGAATAACATTCCCAGGAACATGATGAGTCCTCCAGCAGTAGTGGCTATAATACCCCACCTGAAATAGGTTTGCTTAATTGAATGCTTATAATAAGCTCCTTCTGCAACAGTAAAACATATAGCATGAATAAATATCATCGTGAATACAGCTCTGGCTACCCATCTATGGAAAGTGATAAAAGTAGCGAAGTTCCACAAGGTGAGCCATTGAAGAAAATTATTTCTACCAGCCAAAAGAATTAGAAGTGGCATAACAACCGTGCCCACAATCCCAGTTCTATCGGCTATGTATCTGACCAAAGCTTTATGTCTGGTTGGGAAAATTGGATCTCCGGCATAGTAGCGAATATTTGCACCCAAACATGCAATCACAACACATAAGAATCCCACAAGTATGACAGTTTCCACTCTGGAAGGAACAAGAAGATCAAAGATAAAGAATACCTTTTGTTCATTTGTCTTTTTTCTTCTAGAGGTGGCAGGTAAAGTGATGTGTTTTCTCCAGGCATTGGAAATAGGTCCAGTGAAATACTTGAAGACACCAGGGAAGAGAACTTTACCCCAGTTACTGATTGCTGCTAGAATGAACACCAATAACCAATACCCAAGAATTCCAGATCCATAGTGAAGAGAATCGTCATAGTTCTTAAGTAATTGCCTATAACCTTTATAAGTGATAATGGTGGAGTCCAGGTCTAATTTAAGAGGGACATCCACTACTTTAGTGGTATTAAATCCAGGAATGTCTGATGAGTTTTTGGCATTATTGGTGTAATTTTCCAACGCCAAATGAAACGTCTCTTCACTCAATGTGACATTATACCCAGCACACTGCTTGATGAAATATTTTACGTATTTGGTCTCGGTTTTGTTGAGTATGGAGTAGCAACCGGTGATAGTAGCTAAAGCATTGGGATTTTGACAGTAACATTTGGTATCGCCCATCATCATCATCATTCCGTGGCCTTTCATGGGTTCACAGAAGGTACCAACCTTTTTCATCACCGTAGTACATGCCCTAAAAGCATACCTCAACTCTCCATTGTGAGAATAGGGTCTACCCTTTTTAGCAACGACACTGGAGATCCAGAAAAATATTGAAAGAAGTGATAAAGTTTGGTAAATCTTCATGTCTATATCGCCATAAGTTGAGAGAATTGCCAGAGTATAAATACTTCAAGCCTTCACTGAATCCTATTAATATTGTGTTACGAAGTTTTACGGAGTGTTCCGGATACAAAAGAGCCATTTTAATGAATAACCTCTATAAAACGTACCAAATAGCTAGTTATTGCGTAAATTTTCAAATTATACTCTTGATACATGTCGAGACGGCAAAATAAAGCCTATTGTGCCTGGTAATTGGCTCAAACGTTTGAAAAAAGCCTCTTATATTTGACAAATTTAAGAAGTAGCCGTATAGCCTATTTGCTCTCTAGTTATTTCAATGGTTGTAACCACTTTAGGGCTCATGTGTGTCGGCTGAGAGTCTTTGTATGCACATCTGTAGTATCTTTCAGTGAAAAAAATATTGTTCTGAATACATATCATGGCTTGTAAGGTTGCGAAGGCATTGAAGTACTAAGCCGAGATGAACAGCCGCTTATTGGTGGGGCAGTCTAGATTCTTCAATGGACTTACCATCAAGTTTCTCTTAAGCTGCATAAGAACCCTTTTCGCATGGCATTGCTTATCTAAGGAAGTTTCTTGACAGATGGAATTCTTCACTAAACGCAATGTGACACATTCGGGGTAATGGAGCGCCCCTCCTTTTAGATCCCGCCCAGAACTCTCTTCACATGCGATCTGGTAGCAAATCTAGCCTCTTATAGTTTCAGTATAGTTTCAGGGCCCCATATGCACCTTGGAAATTTGGCAGGTTAGGCCTGCGTCTCCTGCATCTAGTCCACACTGATCAAATCAGATAAGATGGGTAACAGCTTCATAACCAACAACCAACCAACTGATTGGATGAATTTGGTTTCGGTGCCAAGAGATATGAAACCTCCCCTAGTTACCAGCAAGACGGCATCTTCTGACATCGCCCCAAATACCCGAGCCATGTTCAAACATATCCAAATGCCACCACCTCCAATAAGGACGCAATTGACCAGACTTGTAACTAATTCTCTACTAATATTAATACGCCTATAACTGACTTTTTTTTGCTCAATGAACCCAAATTCCTTAAACGGTAACACAAGCCTCAGTGAAAATCTTACAGTGGGGTGCACTAGGCTCTATACTCTAAATCAAGAACCCTTTACATCTGATCTACTAGAACATCCAATACCTATTTGTATCAGGTGATTTTTACCAATTCCACATAAAACATGAAACATGAAACAATAGCGACTCAACGGCTTTATATCATCAAAATTCAACGGCCAAAAGACCCCAAACCAAACCCCTAAAAATCCCAGAACCCCAAATTTAAAAGCAAAAACCACAAAACCTTAAGCTCGTTTATGTTGGATTCTTTGTTATTATTCAATGGACCGATATTTCCACCATTGATATAGTGAGTAACTCAATCAAGTGGCATGGTGATTTGTGGCTTTTTGCCCCTCTACAGTAGTGTAAATTTTAACCAACTAATCAATCGCATTTCCGAATACGGCCATATAATCGCTCGAGTATAATACCACATCGACGCTTATAAATTTACGGGAAATGAAACTTTCGAACTACAGGTTGATGGGGCTTAACTAGAGTTCTACTCGAGTCAACTGAGGCTTAAACTTGAGTAGATTAATTTATCCTTAATCGGATTATAAGCTCATATTATTCAAGTAATTCATTAACGAAGCTTTCTTCACTTTAGATAGAGGCAAGCTTTTTGAATACACTTTATTATGATGATTTTTCTATTACACTTGAATGGTGAAGGATTCGTAAATTAGGTTGCACCCGTAGAGCCAGTATTGTAAAAATTGTTAAAATAAAGTGATCAAGTGAATAAGTGAAAAAGTGGAAAGATAAAATTTTGGTCAATTAAACTTATAAAATAAACGGATAAACAATTTATGAAGTGATGTAGTTTGCCTTGCGTATTGGCGAAATGGCAAAAATTGAATTATTAGTTAGTTGAATTATTAGTTTACGTTTTTATTTTCCTGGTGCCTTATTAGCTCATTGATTGGGTTACTTTCTTATTGGGTTTCCCGCCTTATGAGTAGTTAAATTACCATGCTACTGTCTTTTTGACTTCCTAGTCTACTAAAAAATCCTCAATGAGTTAAAATCTTATTGAATTCATGATTAGCTATTAAGTATCAAGCTGTCTAATGATTTAATGATGTAATGGTATAATGATGTAATGGTTTAACGGTTTAATGGTTAATGGTTTAATGGTGTTTCTGAATTGATGGACTCAGAACTGATTCTGGGAATCTGATGATAATTCCCAGTCAAAACTTGACGTTTATGAATTCTTTTAGCTTGCCATTTGAGAGGAATTACTGGAAGGTATCCATTTTCCTCCTCCCATAATAATGAGCAGAATACTAGAATGATAACAATCCAATAACTTATATAGCCAATTACACTTCCATAAGTGGCAGAATTAGTCCAACCAAAAACGGCAGTAAATACCATCCAAAATGCACCATCATCTTGAAGCTCTCCATTACAACAATTAACATGCCAAATACTAGACTTGATATCATAAGAACCCGGTCCATTACCTGTTTCACTAGGATCGAAACCATCACATTTATTGATGAAATTCTGGAGCTCAAAATTCCATATTCCTTTGGAGAAAAGTCCAGCTGCCACCAAGTATAAAAAGCACGTTGAAGTTACCAAAAACCACTGTAATGAAAGAGTATTTCCCGAACGATACAATATCACCCCGATAAGACTTCCTAGTATCATGGCTGCTGCTGTAGAATAGATTATGGCTAGTACCAGAGTATTTTCATTGATTCCGATGCCTCCAATGAATACAATTGCTTCCATTCCTTCTCTCAAAGTGGTAACAAATGGAAGAATAAACATGGAGTATTTTTCAGATAATTCACCCCAATTGCTTCTGGTGGATTTTACGTCCCGATTGGAATTATTAATGGCATTAGAATTCATAATAATCGATGTAAGTTTCCTCTTCCATTTCTCTTGCATTTTACTCACTCTTAGGATCTTGATTCCCATTACTGATATAATCAAGCTAGCCAATATAGAAAACGTTCCCTCCCAGTAATGTTCCGCTGCTGCCCATAAATCGTTTCCTAGAATATAGAACACAGTAAGAATGATTGTCCCAATAAAGAGGCACACCACAAGGCCCAATAGTCCTCCTGCCCAGATCTGAAGTTTCAAATATCTGGAGGTGATTTTAGAGTCATTGGCTAAGCTAATACCTTCACCTGATATTTCTCCTTCTTCTTCCATTTGGACAAACCCACTTTCATATTGATCATGATGTCTATGAACTCTCAGTTCTACCACCAAATCTTTCTTTTTGAAACTTTGTTCAACGAATGCTAATAACACTGAAATGATAATTGCCAGTTCCAACGTTTCTCGGAGAACGATTAAAAACGTCTGGGCTGAGAAGTAATCTTCGAGTCCCGCCATTTTGGTGTGAAGTAGACCAAGCACCGATGTTTAAATACAAGTTACAAATCGATTTGCTTCCCCATTCTCAGTTCACGTGTAATAGTTTGTGCCGTTCGATATCCGGATCGGAATTTGATCTGATCGATCTGATAAGGTGCGAATGACACCAAGTCACGTCAAGCAAGAAATCAAGGGAAGCTTCCCCTAATCAATCAAGTAAGATAATCAACATCTTGATGTAGGGTATCAGGGTGAAATATTATTCCCACCAAAACTGTTTTCACTATCACGACACTTCTTTTCAAAGGCCATGGGAGGCCATGGAGGCCGTGTCGGTCCTTATATTGAAGTGAGTCACCAGGTTGAGAGGACAACAACCACACCAAATGAACAAATGACCAAATAATCAAATGACCAAATATCTCAGGACATTTCATGTAACTTCAGGGCATTCCAAATAACACTTCCAATAAATGGTCTTTAACTTTTCCAATGGTAGGGGAATCGACATTTTTATGTAGTGGAATTATCCAAAATATTTGCTCAATTTCCTCAATGAACATATTCCTTACTAATTTGCTCTGGAGACAATACCGATATTGCATAATATGCAAAAATTCATATTATATGATCATTTAGTGGTCTATCTAATGGTTACTCTATTTAATGGTTACTCTATTTAGTGGTTATGCTAATGTACATTTTGTTAATACAAATCTATATCCCATTATTATTACGATCCAGATTATTTTTTTTGGATCGATCTATGAATATTCTACAAGTTTCCTTCACACAAGTTTGAAGTTTTTGGCTGATGGTTAATGTTTGTGATTCTAGTAGTTCATGCCCAAACCTTTTTTCTTTTGATCTTGATTAAATTTGATTTTTTCATTTGACATTCTTCTAAATTCACTCTCTTTTTGAAAACCTTCATAATCAAGAAAATCATTGAGTTTCTCTTCCTCTTCCATTTTGAAATCTTGATCAACATCACTCAATTCACTTTCATTGGTGTTTTCTCTGGTTTCTCCATTTCTTAAAGCTTTCAACCTCTTTACTGGTCTTTGATTACCATGAGGTGGTTTCCTTAAGAAGATACTGGATTGTGCCACATTTGGTTTCTTTGTTTCACCAAAGTGACTTTTGGTCCCTTTGATTCCTGAATCTTTTCCATTATCATCATCCTTGGGATTAATGCTATGATCTTTTACCCAAACGTTAGGCTTTTTTGGTAAAGTAGCGGTGCTAGGTGTGACTCTTACTGGTTCATATGGCTTTCTCAATTGTGTTGGGGCTGTTCTCTCTTTAGACCTTTCATATCCTCTTGTTCTATCCTCTTCTTTGCTTAAGCTCCGGCCCGGACTATTACTTGGAATGTATGTGCTTCTATCGTTATAGCTTCCAGTTGTGGAGCCAACACCATATTTTGGAATATAACTCAGGGTACCTTGACGTGCTGAATGACTATGTGACTGTTTGTTGTAGCTATTGATTTCAGACTCTTGTGAATGTGATCTGTGATCTTGACTTAGACCTTGACCTTGACTTTGGCTTTGATAGCTTGAATATGGTTTAGGATGATTCACATCATAGTTATGTCCTGAGTAATGATGCTTTTGATGTGCTTGTTGGTAGTTATCATTTGTATGAGCCTGTGGCCCAATTGGTCGTTGAGAACTTTGATTATAGTTAGTTTGAAGCGGAAATCCATTTTGTCTCTCTCTCAATTTCTTGAAACGTTCTTTATCAATCTCATGACACTCTTCAAATTTGGGAAGTTCATGAGGTTTAAGACCAACAGGTTGGTTTTTGAAAAATTCATGATTCAAAGCATCCAAAGCATTCAATCTTTTGTAAGGATCTAACTGGAGGAGACCACTTAAGAGTTCAATACCGTCCGCTGGAATCAAATCTTTGAATCTCGATTCAAGAGTCCGCTTGCAAGTAAGACCGATATTATAATCCGATTTGTTGGGCAACAATGACGCCTGTGTCCAGTCCACGGGAGAACCAACCAATCCAAACACTAACTGTGCCTGATGAACATCGGATTTACCCACCAAAATAGGTTTATGAGTGAAAAGCTCTCCAAAAACACATCCAATACCCCATAAATCCACTGCTGTGGTATACTTTCTTTCACCAAGTAAAAGTTCTGGAGGTCTATACCACCGTGTTACCACCAATCCAGTATATGAACGTTCTCCTCCTCCAGGTCCCTTGCTTAATATAGGAATGGTACCATGGTATGTTCTAGCTAACCCAAAGTCAGCAATCTTCAACACACCATTAAAATCAATCAAGATATTTGCTGCCTTGATATCTCTATGCAAAAACTTGCTCTCATGGATGTATTGGATCCCTTGGAGCAATTGACTCATCAAACATTTGATGTGTTCTAACTCAAGATGGATGGCTGGATTCTCCAATAGTCCTACCAAATCTGAACACATATATGGAGAAACGGTATAGAAACATCCTCTGTGGGTCACGAGGTCGGCCTGGCTGGACACTTTGGGCTCTTCGAATATCATTTCCGTTATTTTCAAAATGTTATCGTGTTGCAACTGTTTTAAGATGGTGATTTCCCTCATCGCAGTGATGGGGAATCCCTCTTTTGCTGAATGATTGATAAGTTGTTTGAGGGCAACAAGTTTGCCTGTTCTCCTTGATTTTGCCTTTTGAACCACTCCAAAAGTCCCTTGACCAAGTTTTTGAATGATTTCGAAATCTCGTAACTTGCTCATTTCGAGAGAAGTTTGAGGTTCTTTGGCCTGTTGGATCCTTTTTCGAGCTACCGCGGTTACCGGCTTTGAGCCCGCCACCTTTTCGGGAGTCTTAGACAGCGAAGAAGTCCCTGTCTCTGGAAGAGTCATGGTTGTAAGGAAAGAAGGGTATTGTCGAGGTGGATAAAGGTGCATGATATAGAATGGTATCACGTGTTGGTGCACGTGACTCCATTTATCATATAAATTTATCTACTTCCTTACTAAGCAACAACCTACATTATTTGACCGTAATGAATATACTATTATCTATGATATGCTATTAAAAGAACTGAAATTAAACTTGGTTGAAATTGAAGTTTGAGGGTTTGAAGTAAATTTTGGTTTTTGGTTTTTTTATACCGATGGTTGTTTTCCAAATTTGGCCTCGTGCTTTCTTTGTCTAGACAAGGCAGATGCAGCTCTAACGTTGAAACCGTTGGTTAAGAATTGATTGGTTTCTTCCAAACGTAATCCTGCAAATTCAGGAAGAAGGAAGTACACAAAGAAGAATGCAACCAAACATAACCCTCCGAAAAAGGCGAATGTTCCTGTAGGAGTGATATTTTCTAACATGGTTAAGAAAGTTGATGCAATAACCAACGAACCAGCCCAGTTGGTGGCAGCAGCGTACATACCACCGATGGATCTGACATTAACGTCGGAGAATAATTCCACACCAGTCCAGGCACTATTACCGATACCAGTAGCGTAACCAGCAACGAACAATACCATAGAAAGAATGACAAGAATACCCCATCCAGTGATACCTCCCTTTTCCACAACAAGTTGATTGTGGCCACTAAACTTAATACCTAAGAAATGGAATGCAACGGCACACAAGATCATAGCAACCACCATGATTGGCATACAAACAAGTAAAATTCTTCTTCTACCAACCTTGTCGATAATGCACAATGCTACACCAGTGAAAACAAAGTTGGTGGCAGCAATAATGATAGAAACGGCAGTGGCGTTATTGAAACCAATGGTCAGGAAAATGGTAGCACTAAAGTACATCAAAGAGTTGAAACCAGTGAATTGTTGAATACCTTGTAAACCACAAGCCAAAATAAGAGCTCTGAAATTGGCAGGAGTAGTGTGGATGATTTTGATGGAGCTCCAGGCTTGTTGTAAAGGACCATTACCTGGGACAATGGAGTTTGAAGCGATCATGTCAGCAACAGTAGCTTCCACGTATTCCTCAGAAGGATTGTTGTGGATCTTTCTCATGACTTCTTTGGCCTTTTCTGGTTGGCCACTCATGATATAGAATCTAGGGGTATCTGGAAGGAACCAGAACAAAACAACTTGGATCACAGGAGGGATTAAACATAATCCAACACTGACTCTCCATCCATTATGAACATGAGTCAACCCCCAGTTAATGAAGTAAGCCACCAACTGACCACCAGTAATGAACATACAGTTGGTAACAATCAATCTTCCTCTATATTTAGAAGGAGCAAGTTCAGATAACATGAGAGGAGCAATCAAGGATGCAATACCAACACCAAAACCAAGGACAAATCTACCAGCAATCATGGTCCATACGGTATGGGCAGCCAATTGGATGATGGTACCAACAATAAAGAAGGCATTGGAACCAAGCAAAACTGTTCTTCTACCAATCAAGTTAGCAAGGACACCACCAATTAATGCACCGATTAATGCACCAAGAGAAGTAGCAGAAGTGATGAATTCCTTTTCACCAGAGGTAAGGGTTTTACCCAAAGCGTCTCCGATGTTGACTAAAGCTGAAGAAATATAACCCGTGTCGTAACCGAACATGAAACCTGAAATCGACGATGCTAAAGTAAGGATCACCACCATTCTGGTAGGACGTTGGTCGACGGTGGTAATGGAATGAGCTCCATTGACATTGGAAACATGATGAAGGGGGGCGCTGGAGGATGAAGATGACTCCAAGGTGGCCGTCTCGTGATCAGGCTGGTTCTTAAGAGACATGCTGGGATATTATTGTGAGATGATAGATGAGAAAATGACAAGTGACAACCAGAAGAAGCGTGTGGTTAGAATCCACGGCAATGTCAAGGTATTTATACCGGCGGAGGTAGCCGGCGAGCGCAGAGTTTGACTCCGCAACAAACCGCGACAGCCAATCACAGCACGAGCTCGCCGAAAAAAATTCTGTTTTCGGCGGATTCTCGCTGACTTGTACGTCCGCCGCGGCACATCCAGAAAAATGCGGCGGGGCCGGCCCAATAGGGAAGGCCTAGTGTGGTGTAGGGTGTCAGAGGTGGGGCCGTAAGGCAATGCCATAAAAGGGGCTTTGCTTGACTGGGCGAAGATGTCCAACTTCACTAAACTCAAATCTTTTTATGAGAGTTACATTTTCTTACTCTCTTACTTTATTACGTCTCGTAAGTTTCATATTGATTATGTCTCTACTGTTGAGGGCCTTAGGTGTTGTCACTGGGGGAAGAGCCAGATTCATTTCGGGATTCGCGGTAACTGTAAGCGTGAATTCATCACACCGCCATTAGTCACAAAAAATATTGCGACCTCATTACTTCCCCAACATCACAGGACAGGAGCAACCATCGCCTACCATCCAACAATCTAGGTAGTGTGAGGGATGAATTAGTTGAATTTATAGTGATTGGAATCCAGATGAAATTAAACATGTCACTTAACTTGCCAGGCATAATTGAGTAATAGGTGATGTATAGAACCTGGTGGTAGTAGTAGTAGTAGTAGTGGTGGTGGTGGTGGTGGTGCACTAGTCAAAATCTACGGCGAAACCTCGGTAGGTGCCCCCTAGTTTAAGCCAACGGATATTAGCGAGATCATTCCGATTATGTGGCTGTAGCGAGATCGAAGAGGAATGGCCGTGTAGAAGATCCTAACACCACAAAAATCAGTTTTGGTAATCATCATCACATGTTCATGGTATTTAGGTAATAGCAGTTGAACACACCTGCATTTCACCCACCAAAATTGCCATACGATTTCACAGGTTGGACTTCCTTAGACATTCGTTTGTAATGGGAAGAACATGAATTCTTAGAGATTTTACTGGATATGGTTAGAAGAGATCAAATGAAATATCCTCAAACTAAAGGAAATTATTGAATATCCGTTCGTTGTTTCTCTTTTTGGTGATTTTGGTGATTTTGGTGGTTCTCATCATCATTGGTAATATGATTAATTTATTCTATTTAATTGATCTGAGTAATTGGAGTGTAAATCTACTCTCTTTAAATATAACCTAGTTCATTACATTAAATTGGTCCACACTGAAGTATTTTGGGTGTGATTAGGCAATTAAATCTGGTCTATAATGGAAGTTAGGCAACTTCTTTTCAAATACACCATAAGTTCATATAGCCGGTCAGTGGCAGTTGGACCCAATTTTTTGATTAATTTGATCCCAATGGTCTATTTCCAGTGACATTTTACTAATTGGCTCATTTCCAATACCTTTTCTTGGAAAGTGAATAAATTGTTATATGGTGAAACAAATTTCTTGTTTATAGTCTGTATTTTACATGAAAACTGTGAATTAATTCTATTTGAAAATCAACCACCGATCTAATTTTCTTTCGCATTTAAACCATCGATATGTATTGTTAACCAGTTCGGTTACTGATCTATTTCAAGTCTTCATGTCTTCCCCACATGTGATACAATCTCACGTGGTTATATATGGTTTATAACCTATGGTGTGGATCGATGAACTACACGAAATTCTAGTGATATCTATTCAACACTGCTTAATATGATTTTGCAAACCCAATTCCTACACTGAGTCAATTACACAGCATACTTTTGGCCGTCTATGTACATTTAACTCGAGACGGTTGGACTCGCGTAGTTGTTTAACCAATAAATTTGGATAACTCAACCATGGAGGGAATTAAAGAATTTATTTCTTTGGAGGATCGAATCTGAACTTTCTGTTCTTGATTGGGCCCCACTTGAACTTCTTGACCCAAATGGAGACCAAGTACAAACCGGAAACAACAACCAATGCTTTCAAACCCATCTTCTTTCTGTCATCATGTTCTGGTTCAGAAGCCCAGTTCAAGAAAGTACTAACGTCCTTGGCCATTTGAGAAGTGGTGGCTGGAGTACCATCTTCATATTCAACCAAATCATCGAACAAAACTCTACCCATGGCAATAGCACCACCTGGGAAGTAGGGGTTGTAGTTGGAGCCTGGAGGCAAGACAACACCTGCTGGAGGGTCATCTGGGTAACCAGTCAACAAGGAGAAAATGTAGTCAGCACCACCATGTCTGGCCTTAACAATCAAAGACAAGTCTGGTGGGTAAGCACCTTGATTGGCAGCTCTGGCAGCTTGTTCATTTTCATAAGGACCTGGAAGATAGTCAGCCAACTTACCTGGTCTCTTTCTTGGGTTACCTTCATCATCTGGTTCATCATCATACTCCAATTCTTCAGCAAAGGCCTTGGCCTCAGAGGTAGAGTGAGATACACCAACCAAGTTTCTCCATGCGATTCTGTCCAAAGAGTGACATGCGGCACATACTTCACGGTACACTTGGTAACCTCTTCTGATGGAAGCGTGGTCAAATGTGTCGAACATACCGTTGTGGGACCAGCCGTAAGCTGGTGGATGCAATCCGTGCTCAGCAGCAGTCATGGCGTTGGCACTCATTGAGTCTTGGTATAACATGTATGAGGCAGTCAATCCAGTGGCACCAACGGCACCGGTGATGAACCGTTGCAACACTGGATTCGATGCAAGTCTGGTAGTAGATTTGAACATGCTGTGATGTATGGATGGTTGATGTTGTGTGAATTTTCAGATAAAAGTTTGTTAATAAGTGTGTGCTGTGATTGGCTGGGTGTGTGCAGGAATCATGCGTGTGTGACCTGTGTGCAGTGAGTTTGTGTGCAGGTGACTTCAATCTAAGGAAATTATCGGCGATATCGGGTACAGTTAAAGCTAAACATGGGTAGAGTAGACACGATTTTGATAAAGTACAAATGTCACAGTTACGGTATCTAGTTCAGTGAAATACGTGTGTAGCTGTCAGTGCAACTACTTGATTGGGCTTTCAGCTCTCACCTCTCACCTCTCACCTCTCACCTCTCAGCTCTCAGTAGTTATTCGCGAATGTCCCTTCGGATTGTATGCAGGTTGGACTTAGAGGAATTGGGGTAACGCAATAAACCACAACTAAACTAATGATCCCGGTGTTTGTAATCATTATTGACATCTTCGACTCGATTAGTATACATTTCAGTTAAAAATCACATTTCATGAGCAATATTGAGGCTTTTGGGGGAACCTTTAAGTTGAAGTGCGGAATTATCCAACCACGATCGATGAATATAAAACCCCACTAGTTGAAAAAACAAAAAAGCAGAGCCCGACGCGGGGGTCGAACCCGCAACCTTTTGATACCTTAAGAATTATTCTTAAAAGTCAAACGCTCTAGCCATTGAGCTAGCCAGGCAACTTTGTGCTGGTAGTTGGTATCCTTCCATGATGACCACTTCCACTAGAGTATTAATCTAAACACAATCATTACAGAATTCCGCTTGAAACTGTTTAAAATAATGTTTCTAGAATGTTCCAATGTCCCAATGTTCCCAAATCATGCAACAACTACTCAATTCATTATCAAAAATAACACCATTATATATGGAGTTATGACAATTGATTTTATTGATCTTAAAATGATATTGAAAGATACTTACATATTGTTACCCAGCAGTTTAGATAAAATTGCAAACCTCTATTAAAGCATCCATTTTACTCTTCGTCTCACTCTTCTATCAATTGTGAACCTTTAAAGATTGAACAGAACAGAACAGAACCTTAAATATTTCAGGTTATTCACCACCCATCGAGTAACTTTTATTACCTAATATGAAACAGGATTGATATTTCCTATTCTTACTAGTCTCAGTAGCTTCTACTTTCAATGTTTTCATGGTTATTCTTAAAGTGTGACTTTTCTATAATAGGAAACCTCAATTAATATATAAGAATGTAAACACTGTGGAGTCCCATTCTGTAACATTCTATAAATATCCACTCGACCATATATTACATGATCCAACTTCAACAGGTTGAGTCTACAACCGAAGTCCAACCAATGCTGTGCCGTTTTTGAGAGTCCAATTATCACACTGAACAGTGCTACGACAGCTGTTTACATTTACATTTTGTACCGATATGGATTGACAATAGGTATATTACCGAGAACCTGTTTAATTGATTGCATATTTACGCCTTTTGTTTATCTTTTGCTCTTTCTGTTATTGATGAAGACTTATCCCCATTTGGTATTAAGTATTCAACATATGCGTACTTCAGTAGACGAGGAATACTTTTGGTAATATTATTTTCAGTGTGAGAATCCCCCTAAATCAGAAGCCTCCCGAAATAATTAGATCCCAGACCCAGCTCTGCCGGTAAGCTAGTCACGTAGACTAATGGTAGCCCTATTTGTAGTAACCGCTGCTAATAACTTCATTTGTGGATAATTCTACAAAAACCGATACAAACTGTTTAAACCAATGTAAGTTAATTACCAATTAATAATAGTACATATCCAATCTACCATTTTTCTTGGGGATTTTGCTTGAATGCAATATAGTCTTCCCATTTGAACAAGCTGATTTCCGTCTCGTTCTCAACTCCCAATGACTTAAGGGACTGTTCTTTGGAGACAGTGGGACTCTCCAACACCCAATTTTCATCATCATCGAAGTTAATCACCAAATTCATAGACTTAGAGCCATGTGCCTTGGTATAAATCTTGAGAGAGTCATACTCCACGTTTCGGTAAGGACGCATTCCTCCGGTGGTATTGATGATATTCTTGACTTGTTCAAGTAGCTGCTTTGGTGTCACTTCTTGTAAGTTTACCGGGCTTAAAACGTGGTTCTTGACATTTCTATAAGGGAATGACTTGATAATACGAAGAGTGATCAATGCACTAGAAGCAGGCCGTACATTTGAGGTCAAAGGTTCTCCGTCCATAGTGATGAGTAGTTAATTTTCATATCTCATCACGTGTATAACATTTCACTACAAGAAAAGGGTCGTGTGAGCACCGACTGCCATTTGTTCATTTCTAATAACCCAATAACCCAATCCTAATAACCAAAAAAGCCCCTTGTGATTGGCAAAATGATTTCGTACCTCACAGCCTGTCAGGGGCTTCTGGTGTTATAGTAGACGTGAAATATTGGACCATTTTCCAAAATGTACTTTCCGACCACGGGTAGAATGGAAAATATCCTGGAAAATACCCATTTCTCGGCCTCAAAACAGCCCATCGAAGCCTGAAGCCTCTGAATATGAGCGGGGTCCCATCAGTTAAGTGTTTGCTAGCTTCGGGCTTTGGAGCCTTTGGAACCTTTGGTAAACCATTAAATTAGCAGACTGTTGTGTTGGCTATGTAGGAGGCATGAGGTCAGATTTGGTGATGTTTTGGGTTGTGTTGGTAAACACAGTGATTGTTTACATTATGTATGGATGATTGAATTGAATAAGATGCCCCACATCGCGTCTTGCCACGCCCTTCCCGACTCGATCACCATCAGTCAGGCGCGTCTGATTTGGCGTCCACTTTGGTGTTAAATTATAACCAGTTTGGAAAAACCCTGCAGCTTCATGTCAAAACACGCATGCATCTCCCAAAACGTGTGAGCCCACGCATGAATACGTATCTAATTACGCGAGTACAATACACCTCCAACGGGGTAGACACGTCGCACTTGAGCACAGTTTTAAACACGTCTCATCACCACATTTGACCCCCACTAATGCCTGACCCATCAATCCTCCAATGGCCATAGATATCACCTCTTTGGAACTCTTGTCACTACAGCTGCTTTCACCCATCCCTTCCCCCACCTTCCACTACATATACTTGTTCTGGGCCCACACCGTGTTTGTTTACTTCCACGCTCGTCTGATTACTTGCCGATTGTTCGTAGAAACACGCGTGCTCCTAACCGAGAAAACGTTATATATCCCCAATGGTTGCCAAATGACCTGACAACGCGTTGAATCTTACCTTCCAGTGCTACCTCATCTACCGCCAGGATCATGCCCTTGTCCAAAGAGCCCCCTACATGGGTCCAGTTACAAACCAAGACCATGATACGGTGGATCAATAAAAAGCTTGCTGACGAAACCCCAGAAACTCCTCGAATATCCGCGTGTGCTTCTTCCATCTCCTCATTCACGGATCTCCAGGACGGTTTGGTCCTTGTCCGTCTCTTCAACCAGCTCATCTATGAAATCACTTCCAATACCCGCCATCCCATGAATCGTACCCAACTTTACTACATCAAACCATTGTACCCCAAACCCTCATTCAAATTGCACAAGTTAGAGAATTTGGTGGACTTGTTACAGTTTGCCAAAATGATCCTCAACATCAATATTAGCGGCATCAGTGCAGACAACATCCACGATGGAGATCACAAGTTGATTTTGGGCTTCATCTGGCAACTTTTCCTCCTTGATTCCGCAGCATCATTTTCAGCCTATTCTTCATCCACTCCTTCGATCGTGGAGATCAAATCTATCTTGACAGGATGGATCAATCGGATTTTAAGCAAACGCAAAATGGAGATCTCCAATTTCAATAAAGACTGGTCGGTGGAAATCAATCGTCCAGATATGATTTTCTCAGCCATATTACTGAATTATGGTATTAATATTGTTGCCAATGACCCCAATAAATCTCTTCAAAACTTGGCCACCATTCTCTCCTACGCAGAAGATTCATTGGGGGTACCTCATCTCATTGATATCGAGGACTTCAAGTTATTGGTACCAGATGACAAGAGTATTATCACATACCTTATTGAATGGTTTAAAGTATTCGAAATTAACAAAATGTACCAAGCAGTTCCTTCTTCCTTTGATGAAGTGATCCATCTCATAACAGAAACCGTCAAGGAAAAGAATAAATATGAAACAAAGTCATTGAGGTTCTTGAACAGGTCTAACCGCATTATCGGTCAACTTTCACTTGATTTAGCAGAGATTAAGCTGCCCAACATTGACCAGGATCTTTTCACGGACCTTGAACAATTTCTTGAATCACCTTCAAGTAACTGCTCCAAGTTCTCAAACATAAATTCCAGACTTGACTGGTTACTAAACAAGTTTGCATCTTTCCAATCCTCTCGTTCATCAATTATCGCAGATTTAATTTATCATAATTATCCAGAACTTCTCCAGCATATGTATCTTGTTAAAGCCAACTTGGCTGAAATTGACTTGATCTACTACCCTCATATCAAACTTCTTAATTTAGATAATTTATCTTTGAAACTTGACAAGTTGATAGAGCTTGATTCTTCCATGTTGATAAATACAAAAGAACTCATAACAAAATTGATCAACATGATGAACTTCATTGAAGTTGAACCTTCTGATGAAATCAAACAATTGAAATATGTGAAACAACAATTGGAATCAATTTCATATTCCTTGAGTAAAGAGATTGAAGTTTTGAACAATCAGCAAAATAATGATGAAAGTAATGAAGCAAATAGGTTAGGTGCAAGTGGATCAGACTATAAGGAATTTATCAATCACATCTCATCACTTCCTTCATTACCAAATCATTTTGAATTGACAAAGACTCTTAAAACTTTAGTGACATCAGATCTTGAGCTCACTTCCATTGATGCATTTATTAAACTTATTCCTACAAAATCTCGAACCTTGGGAATGTCAGCGTCTTCTAGTTCTAATTCTATCTGTGATAGTGACTTCATTCTCAATACCTCGGGTTCTTCAACCACCTCTTTCTCTGATGAGGATGATTTTATTTTTGATGAAATACAACAAAAATTAGATTCCCACTTCTCGGGTACAAGAGATAAAGTTTACGATATTAACGAATTTCTCACAAGACTTGAAACCGGATTCAATTTATGAATTTCACTTATTGGTTTAACTAGATCGCTAGTATTATTATATAGCAGGTACTCATGTTTCATGGTCATGGTCATGGTAGTCATGGTCATGTTCATATAGGGTATGAAACCGCTCATTTTCACTTCTCTTGGATATTTAATAAATGGTTATATTAATTTGAGCTATATAATTTGTGTTCATTAGCCCCTAATTATAATTATAATATAAATTATAAGGTTTAGCTACTCAATTTGAAGAATGGATGATCCATTGCTTCTTTCGCCGTAGGTCTCAATTGATGATCAAATGTCAATAATTTATCTATGAGATCGATAACTTCTTCACTAATCAAACTCTTGTTATCATTGTTGATAAAGCTTTCCCAAGGCTTTGTTGGATATTGATGTAAAATATCATCATATTCAGAACTTAATTTGATACCATACTTTGCCACGTATTTCATGAGCTTATCAGTACCTAAGACTTTAGCAATTTGTACTAATTGATCATTATTGGAATCACCTCTGAAAAATGGCTCCTTTTTAAAGATGATGGCGGCAAGCATACAACCAACAGACCATAAATCAAGTGAATAATCATATTGTTGTAAGTTAATAAGAAGTTCTGGGCCCTTGTGGTATCTAGATGCCACACGAACATTATAGTCCATTCCCATATGATAGAATTCAGCTAAACCCCAATCGATCAAACGAAGCTTTTTGTTAAGTGGATCGATCATGATATTTTGAGGCTTGACATCTCTGTGAACAATACCCATGGAGTGAGAATAATCCAATGCAATCAAGAGTTGAGTGAAGTAGTATTGGATATCACTAATAGAAAACTTGGGGTATAACACTCGGAAATCCACATTATTGACTTTTTCGAAGATAAGAGCTGGGATTTTACTCTGTTCGTCTCTGACAATGTCCAATAAACCGATGATGTTTGGACCTCCAGTTAAGTTTTGTAATATCTTGACTTCACGATATATCTTCTTCAACTTGACGGGTTTCAATACCTTGATGACACATGGCTCATCGTTTAGCACGTTGACTCCTTGAAACACCTCTGAATACTTTCCCCGACCGATTTTGCTAATGATTTCGTAATTCTTTATCTCTCCCCACGAGATCTTATGGTGTTCATAATCCCAGTATTCCGCAGGACGGACGCTGTTCACATCGGCATACACACGGGCAACCGAGTACACTCTGGTGTTGACACTCATATCGATTGCTTAACTTTGGCAAGCGTCACTGTTGTTGTTATGGTGGTATGTGGAATTGAATGATGACTCCACAAGATGCAAGATAAGCGTTCTTCCAAAGGTCAGAGGATATTCCACCAAATGAAGATTAGTGATGGATCGATGAGAAATGAGCGAGTTATCGCGGATGGCTGTTCGAATTCCAGATGAAGGTGAATGGACGTAGGTGACTTGGGCGAGCCATCGTTTGCCCTCGTGAAAAAATACTTGTAGCGGACAGCCACGGGAGGATGTCAGCGATAGGGAGAAGGTGCGGAAACTTGCGCGCCAGAAGGTGCGAGAGAAGATCGGTAGCCCCATCATCCGCGGGAAGCTTTGGGAGAGACGTTAGATGTTCTCGGTAGTATTTGGATCTACCTCCAGTTCTCATACCAGGGGCTAACCATTGATCACAACCGATTACGGACTACAGAAGTGGACTAAAGACTACGTCCCCAATTCAAGGTATGGTGGTCGCCCGATGGGGATAGAGTTTGCAATTCCAACTGTGCTCTCGCTAATACGGTGCCAGAGCTTCATATCTACCTAGCTTTGGCCATCCACAGCCGCTCCTTGGTGGTGCAATGAACTTTCGCACTATATTGCATTATCTCAATATCGCACGCCAATCGTAGTTACCATCTGAGGAACATTCAATCCAACCATTTCGTTCCCTTAGACCTTCCCCTACCTTCCATTTGGCCAGCTGGATCTCCTTAACTGAAGCATCTTGGTTTAAGCAAAGCAGTTCTTGACATTCCCCATAATCTTTTAGACATGAGATGCCTGCCATAATCTCACTTATACATCAAGAGTCCCGCCTCGAAGACATCCAAGTTTGGGATGCTGATACTCTAACCCTCCACAAATCAGCATACTATCACATCTCCACCCACGTACGACCTTCATTGATCCCTCCGCATCTTTTGCTATCACTGCAGGCAACTATATACACCAATGACTCCCAAACCAGTCACTTTTTCAAAACTCATCTCTTACCATATGCATTGACTCACGAAGTGGGTCTCCTCTTCAAACACAACACCGAAGATCAGTACCTCGTGTTCTACTACGATGGAAAGGTGCGTCTTCTAGTGGTGGATTTCAACAACTTGAACAAGGTTGTGGAAATGATCGAATCCAATCCAGATATTGCAGCCAATACGTTTATAGAAACTGATCCTGGATCTTTTCAAGAAAACACTCTGGTATTTGATAAGGTACTCGAAAGAAAGAAACAATCAAATCCGTTCATTGAGGTGTCCAAGCCTACTTCAAGTACCATGCTGGTACTATCCAGTCAAGAACATATCAACCAAGCTGTGAACAAGATGATTCTTTCTGGTTTGAGAATCAGGGGACTTTCCACCAGCTTAAACCATTCTATCAATGACAAAGTGACCATTAAAGAGATTTATCAAATGACTTACAAAACAGCATTATTTAGTCTCCGGAAGTATAACTATAGTTTCGGAGGAAATGGGAAACGAATAATTCGCATGGATGATATTCAAGAAGTAGTTGAAAAACTTCTTCAAGCCTTTGTGGATGTGGATTAAGCGTCGATTACGCTTCTAACACTGAGATTCTTCACGTTAGAATCCTGAGGTAGTTTACCTCTTTTCGGTGAATTTTTAGGTGAATGTTTCATTTCTTTACCATTAATTGTCTTGATGGTTCCAAGGTGGTACTCTACGTGAGATAAGTATAGCTTATTTATTATATACAAGAAACTATTCAAAGTTCGTCAATGGAAACGACTTTTCCTTCGGTGAATTCATTAAATCTGTGACCAGATGCATTTACAGACTGTCTCTCTAAGGCTGTCTTCTTTTCCGTTTTGGTGTAAGTGCTGTTTGTGTTTTTGAGATGATCCAAGAGAAGAGAAGTATCCTTCAATAAGTAACCTCTCTTTTCTGGATTAGAATAGTAGTCGATATCTCTTCTGTGAGTTGGTCTTGCCGCAAGTGGAACGTACCCTTTCTTCAATAAATAACGGTCGGGGTTGATGTGAGCATCCAATGACAATTTGGTGAAGTATACAGAGGTGAAACTATTGTTCAAACCTTCAATGGCCTGTATAGCTTGTTCAGAAGCTCTAGAAGCCTCGATGTTCAAAGGAACGTTATAACTTTCCTTACCGTTGGCCAAAATCTTCACTCCGTCCTTCATCTTACCAGAAATCAAGCCACATTCACTCATGACCTTGATAGTCAAAGTTTCTCCAGCCTTTAATGGGATTCTACCGGTGTTCCAGAAGTCTTGGATTCTCTCCAAATTAAGATCAAAGAATACCCTTCTGTGAGGTCTCTTGAACCCTATAATAGGAAAAAGCTTATAGTAAGGAGTTTGACCACCTTCTAACCATCTTGGAACTTTTCCTCTGGCCTTTTGACCTTTTTGACCTCTACCGGAGGTTTTACCCTTTCCTGAGGCTGGACCTCTACCAAGTCTTTTGTAAGTTGTGGTGGATCCTTCGTTGGGCTTCAAATATCCCATGTACGACACATTACGAGTGAAGGATGCCACACTTTGCGTGAGCCTTGACTTGAGCTGGGTGAACATTGTTGGTGGTAGTGAAAGTAGTGATGATAATTTTGGTGAAAAATTATGAGGTCGTGTGCGCGACCACTTTTCATCATAGTTAGTGAGATCAACCTAGGTAGAAATGTGAAAAGTGAGGTTAACACCAATGCGGAAGGTTACTCAAAAATTGAATCCTGATAGATTGTTCATTTGTGTAGAAAACGAATCTTTAGAGATTTAAAGATGAAGATTTAGGAATTTAGGAATTAGGAATTTAACAATTAAGGCGTATAAGTATGGAATGATTATCGGTGAATAACTAATTTTGTTTACATGAATATTAACTAATGATATATAGAAATAGTAGAGAAAGACTTTGTATAGAACAAAGAAAAGGTAATATTGGCCACCAGTCAGTGGTATGAATCTATTTATATTTTATCCCCTCTATTATGGATAGTTTTCTTAGATCTGAATCAAGTACATACTGTTTTATTGATTTATGAAAAATTAGTTGTAAAAGTGGTAGATTAATCTAATTAATAAAACATGCTAACAAGATTGAAGCCTTACATTGAGCTGATTTTTATGTAGACTTGGAGAAACATATTAGTTTATCGATTTTATTGGTTTTGTTAATTTGTTAGATTTTATCAGAATTTTGAAGTTTAAGCATAATATTGAGAAAACCATAGTCCGTTTAACTTATGCCAAAACTTCTACCATTAAACTAAATCACCCAAAATAAACCCAAGAGAATTGAATTTGTAACAAGCTTGACTAATAATCCTACTCCATTAGTAGATAGAATCGTAAAATCAATCATACTAAAAAAGTGTTTCCAATTTTTTCTTGGAACCCCTGAGCTACAATGTTTTTGAAACTGAGAGGTTCAGTTTTTTAGGACCGTATTACTGTGGATATAAATATATGATTTATCAAATTGCTACGCTAAGGAATGAAATGACCAGATAGACTATCCAGATTCATTAACCAAATATAGAAGTTCTTAAACGTAGTCAAATTCTTCCAAACAAAAAAAGCCTTCATGGCCAAGTTGGTAAGGCACCTCACTAGTAATGAGGAGATCGTCAGTTCGAATCTGGCTGAAGGCATTTTTTGCACTTAGTTTTTATTAGGCTTATTTGAACTCACTTTTAACTATCAACTTAACTCAATCCTATCAACAAGATGTCAAAGAACGAAGAGGCGGAATTAAATGAGCTCTTGAACATGTTTCAGGATTCTCCTGAAGATATCAATGCCCGCAAACAACAACTAGAGAAGGCAACCCTTCAACAAGCAGAAACCCTTGACTTCCCAGACCACATGTCGATGGTCTCTGCTTTGGATGATCTCTTTGGATGTTTTGCTCTTGGAGGTCAAGTCAAGCATTACTACCGGTACGGAACTTATGATTCTTGTGCCAAAGCCAGAGAAAAGTTCTGGTTTGCCATTAAGCATGGGGAGATGTATCAAAGTACGGAGAAGCCTTTGGACCAACTCTCCAGCAGAGAACTCACCAAAAGATTGAAGATTCAAGAGTTTTACAAGCAACGCTGGATAGAAGATAAAGCAAAAGGACTGTCAGAAGATGTTTGGGATGTTAGAAAGGAGAGACTTGACAACCCTTTCAAAGGCAGTTTTAAGTGATGGAGTTGAGGTATGGAATATCATCTTTTGCCCAACAGATGAAGGGAGATCTATAATGGAACAGAAGAAGTGAAGACACTTATAGAGGGAATCGAGGAAGCCTCTGCAGAGTCTTTAACATTCAATAATTATCTACTTCCTCTAATGAGAGAACCGATACACTTGAGCATAAATAACACATTGTTACTGGTGTATTTCGTTCTGTTTAGGCACCATTCATCTGGTGTTTAATACAAGAATTCCTAAGGTGTTCAGGTATCATTTTTGTGGTTTTCAAGTCTTCTGGTGTTTAAGTATCTTCTTTGGTTCAATCTTCACTTGGTCCACCACGTTTCTTGTACATAGAACTAGTGTATATTAGTTAGAAAGTTCAATACAATTTACTACATAACAATACAACCTTTACTTTCAGGTTCGTTATCGTTGGCACCCTTAGGCTTTGCATTTAATGCACATCTTGCAGCCTCAGAAAATGCTTCATTCACACCTCTGTTCTTTTTGGCGGAACATTCCAAGTATCTTAATGCTCCAACTTTTTTGGCCACCGCCAAACCTTCATCGTAAGTGATGAGTCTCTTTTGTTGTTGGTATGGATTACCAGATTGAGAATATGGGTTGAAAGATTCTTCTTCATTTGTGTTTGCATCTTCGGCATCTTCATTGCTTCTTAAATCACATTTCAAGGCCACCAATACCAATTTCACCCCTTCGCAGTGATCGGTTATTTCACCCACCCACTTGGACTGTACATTTTCCAAAGAATCAGGTGAATCTATCGAGAAACATAACATGATGCAATGTGTATCGGAATATGAAAGCGATCTTAACCGGTCGAATTCTTCTTGACCAGCAGTATCCCATAAGGATAATTGGACGGACTGGCCATCGATGAAAATATCATGCACGTAGTTTTCAAACACCGTTGGCTCATATACTTGTGGAAAGTAACCTCTAGTGAACACGTTTAAAAGTGATGTCTTACCACAAGCACCGTCTCCAAGGATAACGATCTTTCTTTGTACTAGAAGTTAGTATTGTGATGGTATAGGGAAAATCAGCACATCAAGGTAGTTACGTATTGTTACACCAGTATGGTGATGTAGCCTTTGGGACTCAGGACATTGATGAATCGCCAAGTTGAAGTGGGGGCATCAAGGCCAACCCGAGATCTAGGCTCTAGGCGATATTTCAACCGGCCACTATCAACAAACCAAAGTCCAAACATTTGTTAGTTAGTCAACCCCCACTTTGTTTGTTCTTTGTTGTTGGGGAATGATCTGTTGATGTGATGCTGTCAAGTACGTACTGGTCTTTGGACCACCACCACAGATACCCATTTTATGACTATTGAATTAGAAAATGGTTCAGTGGTTCCAGGATGTTTGGTAACTCAGTTGGTAGGGAGATGCTGATTCAGCTTGTAGTAGATTCAGATCTTGGTTGTTAGGAGATCGTGCCTCGTCTGTTTTTTGTCGTGGTAAACAAATGCGTGGCTGAGACGGTTCGCGGTGGGGTTTGCTAGGGAGAGTGCAAATCGTCCACCACTAGAGAAGGTGAGACTAAAGCCTGGAAGCCAACAAGCCATGACGAAAAGACCGTAGTAGTCCAGACATCCAGGAATTCAGAAAAAAACAGAAAACGCTAGCCCCAAGAAAGGTTAGAAAGAAGCACTACACAAAACCATGAAAGATCCAACCAATGTTCATGATGGTTCACACTACTGATAATTTCCTAGTGGGCTAGAAGGAAAGATGGTGTGCTGGGAGTGATAGTGTTAATAGGTCATGGCACTGATGGTGTATTGGGAGAAGGATGGGAATTTATTGGGATTTTAGGCTAATTAATTAGCGGTGTTTAGTGATGAACGAACTACCCCTACCGTATAGTATTGGTGGTAGAATTGTAATTATTGGAGGCGATAGTGGAATCGCACTCAATACTTCTTCCTTCAATATAAAATTATGTCAATGGAACAAGACTTGGTTGAGAAAATACAAGAAACATCCCACTCCCACAAACGTATCAATCAATTAAGCCTAAGCCTATTCTTGATCTCTTGGTAGTATTTGTATCATGAGAATGATTCTCATATAATTATTTTACTTTTGTCCAGTTCTTTTTTAGTAAAACCAAGTAGTGTGATAGAGGTTAAAATGGTAAATCAGAAAGAAGAAAAGGAATTGTTTCTATGATTCAGATGTTGAATTCTCTCATATATTACTCCAAAATAACAGATCTTAATGTTGTTCAGAAATTTGGTGATGAATGACGATATGGAACTAGTTGAATTCCCCTAGGCAGACCAAAGTGCCAAAAGTGATGGCACTTGAACATCAGAACAACCAAGCTACAAATTGCCAGTAAAGAGTCAAAGTGCCAAAAAGTCAAAGAGTCAAACACCAAAATGGCAAAGATCCCCAGTATAAAATTATTGATACCTCTTTATTAGCAGTTCAGCGAGGATATCTTCATGTGAATCGTTCCTCTATGTCTCAGTCTCAGATTCCTAAGCAATATTTCTGGCCTCCGCATAATGTGGAGTCTCGGCCAAGACTCGCACCGTTATCTGTTCAATCCCAACGATTAGTCTATCCATCAATCATCATGTCTAACCTTGAGGAATTCAAGGCCATCGCCGGCCTTGAAGGATCGGAACACAATGAGAATGCCAGACGCCTTCTTAGTATTCATAATAATAATCTTAATAACGCCATTTCTCAGTACTTTGATACCGGATTTGATGGTATAGATCACCCTCAGGATACTCCCACTGCATCTACCTCCATCGATTCATTGGGATTTTCTTCAGCAGTTGAGACCCACGAAACAGAAGATGTCCACCGCCGCCACTCCGAAGTAATGAATCTACAAAACCAGATGTTTATGGATGCATTCATGCCAAAATTACCCAAAGCTCCTAGATTATCAACTGCGTGGCATATGGAGGTGGGAATCCATGCTTCGTTAACAGAAAAACAGCTAGTCAGAGAATTGAAGGAGGATGAAAAGGAGAAGGAAAAGGAGATGGTAAAGGAAGAAGAGACTAAATCAGCCAATAAGCCAGTGTGGAGATTGTTATGGTTTCTCTTGCTTGTCCCCAAATCCATTCTACATTTTATTTTAACAGCAGTTAGGCATATTTTGGGGTTCAATGTTATCCCAAAGATATCCGACCCCAATCGGTTCCCCAAAGAATTTCACTACATCAACTATCGTCCGGAATATCATTCTCCTTCATCTGTTGATGAATACAATATTGCCACCAACTTCAATGATGCGTATGACCAATGCCAGAAGACATACGTATGGCTTTTAACTATCCTTGTGAACGACAAAGAAGAATCAACTACCTTCGTGTCACACTTGCTTAATCATCCCAACTTCAAGACATTCTTCAATAAAACAGATGGAACTTATAAGGAAACTTTGATCTTCATCAATGATGCCACAAAATCTAGAGAGGCATTCGAAATTGGACAATCTTACAAGGTGAAAAAGCTTCCATATATTATGTTGGTGGGCAATATTTCTAGCAACCCCCAAACGATCATGAGTTCGATGTCAGTCTTATATAAATCAAACTTATCAAGCCATTTCACTAATCCAGAAAATTCCAAGTCGACTGCAGACAAAATCACCAGAAGTTTATCAAAGTTTCTAGAAACTTACAACCCTCAAATCATCTCGTCTAGATTTGACCAGCAAGAAATGGAATTCGCCAGATTAATTAAGCAACAACAAGATGATGCCTACGTGCAATCATTGGAAAAAGACCGCGTTAAGAAAATCCAAAAACAACAAGAGGCCGATAAAACTCAAGCTGCCGAAAACTCCATTAACATAAGAAAAGCATACTTGTATAGCTTGCTTGGCCACAACATTACCAACCCCGAAAACTCAAGCTCAACATCTAGAATCGCTATAAAACTACCAAACGGAAAAAGACTCATTGAAACCGTGGCCAAAGCAATCACTGTCAATCAGGTGTACTTGCACATTGAGCTACAATTATTCATGCTAGAATCTGAAATAACAGCTGATAACAAAGATGAGCTTTTGGCAGAAATATCCCCAGAATTTGTTGAACGGGCCCAAGATCTCACCATAGAGGAGTACTGTGAAGAGTACCCGTTCAAATTCGAGCTTGTCCAGCCCTTTCCAAAAGTCATTGTCGGAGCCTCAACGAACACGGTGGGAGAAATCAAAGAATTGGCCGGAGGAAATTTACTTGTTGAATATCTTGACTCCGAGGAGACAGACGATGAAGAAGAGTGAAAATTAAAGACGTTCTGCAATAGTTATGCAAACCGATTGAAATAAGATATCAAAACAAAGGATTCACGAGTTGAACCCAGACCAAACGGTATCAATGCCGAATCCAAGAGATTCCAAAAGATCCAGCTCAAGAACAATAGGATTGGGAACTTTCCTATAAATGGGTATTCAATTTACAATAGTGCGTAAATATTATAGAGTCTTCGAGATCCCGAGATCCCGAGATCCCGAGATCCCGAGACCTAGAGAGCCCATTGGATCAATTCAACCAAATCATAACTATTTGAACCGAACAACACATACTGTAAACATTCATGTAGACACAAAATTCTTGTTGGCTTCTCCGTCAAAATACAAATGCCATGGAAGGTGTGTCTGGACCCCGCGCTCGTAACCAAAACACCTCGGAGGATACACCAGTTGTATCATGAAACCATCGACTTTAACCCACCTAAGCCCCGGTTATGGCTCTAAAGAAAAGGGTAACGTACCAGGATCAATTCAGGGGAAGTAGATTAGTAGAATACACTAGATTTTTAGGAACTTCCCCACCTAAGCTATTCTATAACTTCCCTGATTCACATCACCCCACCTACTCCTGCAGGCAAATTTTCCACTAGTGCCAGCCTGCTTATTTTCCAGCAAACCACTTGAGTGACATTGAATCCCAAGAAAATCCCCACAATGATTTGAAGTTTTCCACCCAATCGCCTCATTCCTTCATTCCCTCCAAAATTCATTCCCTCCAAAATTCTTTCAATCAAACTTTCTGTAGTGACCAATCGTATTCAAACTCATTTCAATAAACCTCATTCTTGTCAGCCTTTAATGTCAGCCTTTCATGTCAGCCCTGTTCTAATTCCATTTCTATTTCTATTCTATTTCTGTCTCTATTTCTGCTCCCCTCTCAGCCGTGTCTTCCACCTGCCTACGCCCTAGCCTCCGCCTTTAGCCTTCTCCACTACTCACGTGCGTCCAAAGTACCGTGACCCACCCATCAAACAAGGAGAAATACTACCAACTTCAACACCAAACCTCCACTGCTGAGTTTCATCTAATTGCGCTATTAATTGCTTTCATTCCTTACCGTTTCCATATATTGTACCAACGGTTGAAACCATAAAGCTTTCAATTATCAACCCCATTCACCCAACCCGTTCATTCTAACTAACACTCTAGTTGTATAGAGACACGTCAGATTGTTCAGATTGTTCATATTGTTAAAACCATTTAGACGTTTCAAATTGTTTAGATCACTATTAAAATGAGTCGCCAATCCAAGTTAGATTACGAGAAGTTATCCATCATTCAACAGTCCAAATCCAGAGGGAGATCGATGTCTCCTAACAGATCTGGTGAGAACAGCAGATCATCATCCACGCTGAACGACGAGTTTCACAAGGAGTTGAAATGGTCAATCACCAATCACGATCCTCTGGAACGGATGGAAATCGTCCGCAAGAATTCCTCCGATGACAAGGATAATGCCAATGAGTTGTGGAATGGTGAAGTAAGTGAGGAAGAACACATATCTGATGATGAGAATAATGAAAAGTTTCAGTATGATGATACGGGAAACATTTTACCTAACTATGCATGTCGTGATGAGAAGATCAATGAGATCTCCACCATTCTTGAAAAGTCCAATTTGTCTGATCAAAACACCATCAAGAAGTTGGAGGAATTGACCGCCAATGAGCGTGCATTTGCTGCCGCCAAAAACATCGGTTGCGCCATTGACAAAGAATCATTAGATAAATTGGCCAATGACAAGCATAAGTTGACTGGTCAGGAAGGCTTGGATTTGAGTAAATCTGACCAAGATGCTGCTTCCAGAAAACAGAAGTTAGAAAATTATCAAGCATACAGAAGAATGATTATTGAAAACAGACAAAGCCCCTCTCCAGGAGGATCCCTGGTTGATAAATCTGAAAAAATCGAGAGTACTGAAAAGCCTGATGAAGAATGTGAGCCTGATTTCATGGTTCCTTATACATCTGCCGTTGAAGACCGTCTAGATAGCGAATTTGCATCTCAACTTAACGAAACTATAAAAGAAGGAGAAATCGATTCAAATAGACCTCAAAGCAGAGCTATACAGACCATTACTAGAGGTAATTTCTTTCAATTGGTTAACCCAAGAGTCAAACCTAAGATGTTCTTAGTTTGTATGGATTTTTCACCTGAATCTATCTTTGCCCTTGAATGGTGTCTTGGTACTGTTTTGGTCGATGGATCTGTTTTGTTCATTATTTATGTTATCGAGGAAACCGACAACCATCATATGAAATCCAATAATATTAATGAATCAAGTGCCGAGTCGTTCAGATTGAATATGCTTACCAAAGCTAAACAACAAGTTCTTAATTTGCTTAAATTGACAAAACTTCAAATTCATATTGTTATTGAAATCATTCACCACCCTATTCCAAGACATTTGATTCTTGAAATAATCGATAATTTGAAGCCAACTTTGGTAGTGGTTGGATCTAAAGGTCAAAGTGCCATCAAAGGTGTTTTATTAGGTTCCTTGTCCAATTATTTGGTCACCAAATCTTCAGTTCCTGTGATGGTTGTTCGTGAGAAATTGAAAAAGATTAACAGATTCAAATCTGGTTCATCCGTATTCTCGAATAATATTAAACCATTAACATTATCTGAGGCTAGAATTGATTGAAGATTTTTCTACATTTTTCAATACTTGTCTCATTTATTTATATTTCAATTTTCAATTCTCCTTTGCTTATAGTGCAATTTAAACGTACCATCAACAAAATAACCAATCCAAACCATTTTAATGTAATCCCAAGAAGTAAACTAGTTATATATTTCCACAAAATTCTTAGCGGTGAACTTTTTATTGCACTCCGGCCCAGGACATTTAGCAGGTGAAACCAACGAAGGATTCGTTATGGAATATAATAATACCTTGGTTCTTGTTCGTTTGGGCCTGTTTCCTATATTCTTCACACATCTTCCGCAAAATACATGTCCACACTTCGATGCAAAAACTCTCTTTGATAATTCAATATCAAGTTCTGTACATTGAAGAACACAGAACCACGGTGCTTGAATTCTATAATTCTTAACATGCTTTTCAAAATTCTCATTGTATCTTGCATCTGGTTTAAAATCCGAGGGTATTCCCTGGCCTAGACATATGCCACATAATTCACAGCCTAGTTGTTTATCAGGACTTATATCATTGGTATAGTTTGTAATCTCTTTCTGGGCTTGTTCTTTTTTCTCTTGAAGCACTCTCTTATTATAGTTGTTTTCATTTGCCAACCTTTGATCCAATGCTGTTTCATTTTCTCGTTCTATTCTGTTCATAATTGAACTTTCAATAGCATTCAGTTCATCTTGACCGAAATTATCGGATTCATTATAATCTTGCTGTTGTCTCAAAACTCTATGGATATATTCGGCTAGTTGGTTCTCTGCAAGACTTCCTGGAACTCTTCTGGGTCGCATGCTTCTTCCAGTGGAAGAGAATGGAACCCAGTTCCGAGATCGTACACCAGTTCTTCTAGTGCTTGTACCTTCTAAATTATCAAGATGTGCATGTACCATGGAACTTATTTGGTCAAACAGAGGAAGCATATGTCTTCTAGGGTTTTGATTTCTTTGGTTACGGAATATTGAAGCGGCAGACGGCCTTGCAATGGGACGTTCGTTGATAATTTCGATTTCGCCATCGAAATCATCCACTTCAGTAGGCGCTTCAGATGTTTCTAATGGTGTGGGGTTGGTATTTGACCCGGTGATTTCTAGGTCATCGTCTTCTTCAATATTGAGGACCGTTCTAGGTCGCCTTCTTGGTCTGATCGGTGGCGTAGCTGTCAGATTTAATCTATCAAATCCCGAACTAGGGCGAATATCGGTGACTTCGATTTCATCGTCGGAGATTTCGATCACCTCGTTACCTTGATTATTTGGTTGGACGGGTGGAGTTTCAACTGGCGTTTGGGCCTGATATTGTTCTGTATTGGAGTCCATTTTTGGACTGTCTACCTCCCCTCCACTTCGTATACTATCCATAACCACTTTGGATTTGAATGTGAGTGTGGGTTTCTGTGGTTGAGTATTGACTTTGAAAGCTATGAAAACTTGTTTTTGTCGCTTATGGCTGGGGAAAAGGCTCTGGAGTTTAACTTAAGGGTTCCAAAACTCACCCGATGAAAAGGTTTTCAGTTGAAATAGAATGTAGCGGCAATGATTACAATGAATGATCGGTAATGTTTTTCCTACAATCAGTGCGGGTTACCAAATCTAGTTACTAGGGACGCAGAAGATGAGAGACTGGAGCAATAGAGTGGGTCAAAGGAGGATTTCGGGGAGATATAAGGACAAATCATGAAGATGAAACATATGTGGCGTATTGTATATAAACTATGGAGAAATTATTTCTTCCCGTACATATCAGGGAGTCTTTATAGTCGTAACAATATGTCCCTTGGTAGGAAGATTAATCTCATGATAACGGATTTTTCTAGTGAGGGATCTAACTATATTTTAGGGGACAGGGAAACAATGGCTACGGGAGGAATGAGAAAGAGAAAGAGAAAGAGAGCAAAAGAGAAAGACAGAAAGAGAAAGAGAAAAACAGAAAGAATTCCTACGGTTTCATAGGTGTAAATTTGAGGACTACAGACAGTACGGCGATATATAAAGCTAATCATAGCTCAATTTTAGTGGTGGTTCCATCGTAAAGTTGTGATTATATGAAGAGATGAGATATCCTTAGGAGCTGGCATCGCGTTGGGAGTAAGCTTTCTAGGGGAGATCATTTCCTATTAAAATGCGTGTCTTTGTAATGTGATTCTATGTAGATGCTGCTCACAATTGACTCTGTCAAAGAGTTGGAGCTTTACATTGATACGATCCAATTATTCAATTATATTATACAAACCAGTTTCCCGGAACAAATATGCTTACTTAGTGTTTACTTAGTGTTTACTTCTTAATACCACTTCTGATGTAACGACCAACGACAACACAGTGATCTCTCTCATAAGGTTCTAAAGTCAATTGTTCCAAAGGCTTGATTCTTTCTTCTCTCAACTTTTGGACTTCTCTGGCAAAAACGGTTTCGGCATCGACAGTGGAGTCAATACAGTTGGCCTTAATGGAGATAACAACGGTACCTTGATCCTTCAAGAACAAATGGGAGTTCAATGCAATGATACGAGCTTGATCTGGTTGAGCAACATCAGCAAAGACAACATCAACCATACCAACCAACATACGGTACTTTTGAGGGTGACGAGCATCGTCAATGATTGGAACAACATTAGGTCTCTTCTTAGCCATACCGATCAATTCTCTTCCTGGTCTGTGAGAGAATTCAACGGCGTAAACAGCACCTTCAGGACCGACAACGTCAGCAACGTAAGATACGGAAGTACCAGAAGCAGCACCCAAGTACAAAACCTTCTTACCTGGAGCAATACCTAACTCATCGATACCACCCATGATACCGGCAGCCAACTTGGATCTGAAAGGATTCCAAACACGGTACTCAATCTTGGTTGGAGCTTCACCTTCTTCCTTGGCTGGCTCTTCAACGGTGATTCTCTTTTCACCGCAGACAGATTCACCTGGAGCAGAGTTCTTGGTAACCAACAAATCTTCCTTACCTCTGGCAATGAAGACACCAGCATGTCTGTGAGGTTCGATGACAACCTTAGCACCACCTCTGGCACCACCTCTGGCACCACCACGGCCACCTCTAGCACCACCTCTGGCACCACCTCTTGGGGCACCACGGCCAGCACCAAAACCACCACGGCCACCTCTTGGAGCACCACCGAATCCACCACGGCCACCTCTTGGGGCACCGCCAAATCCACCTCTGGATCCACCACGGCCACCGCCGAATCCACCACGGCCACCTCTAGCTGGACCGCCTCTACCTCTTGGAGCACCGAAAGCCATTATATGTTATTTATCCTTCTATTTGCTCAATATGTTGGATTGGCTATCAATCTAACAACTGTTGTATAAGGTATAATTGAAAAATTTTCTTAATAGACCGATGGTGTAAAGGAGATATTTCTTGGTCCGGGTAACGCGCAGATTACGTAAGATATACCTGATGCTGACCAATCGAAGATAGAAGGTACACATGGGCGGTAAATTACTAGGGGAGATAGCTTCCGCCATAAAGATGTTTTGGAAGTTTAAAGGGTTGAATCTTGTCTATATGGTATAAAGGGACTTCGATGTTAAATTTGAGCTGAAAAAATCCGGCGAAGGGTGACTTATTATGCAATTTCCATTGCATTGTTAAAGAAATACCGATAACTTGCTATATCTCCAGTTAGTGTAGCACTGTTAGTCTGAAAAAGAGCCATAACATACTCAATCTTCCTAGCGACAAATTTAACCAAATAGATGATATCCATTGCTAACAAAAAAGGCCAGTTATTCCTCTCCTTGTTCATGCTGGGAACCTCAAAACGATGCCCATCATGCGGCTCAAATAAATCACGTGCCCATCGTTATCAGCAGTCCAATGTGTGGGGTTGAACGAATCTTGATAAACACCAAAGTCTACAAGCTGATTCAGCCATTGTTTGAACAAGAGTATTGATTTTAACCTGGGAGTGCTCTAAATCGCTCGAAAATCGCTTCAATGCTTCCCCTATAGTTGTTTTAGTGGATTTGAAGGGGGAAATATCGGGTAAAAATCGTCAGATTGTTGTTATTAAGGCTGCTTAGGAACGGATTCACCCAGTAAATCATTCTAGGACATTATCACGAGGATTCAATAGCAGCTGGTACCTTTGCCATTGGTGTTACTTAGTTAAAACCGTTAGGTGTCAAACTATTCCCTACCACTACACGTGACACGGCGAGTGGCCTAATGGAGCCTTATAATGAGCGGGTGTATTTGATAAGCCCCAACATCCATCCTCATCCTGATCCTCAAAATCCCTCTTAGAGAAACTTTTATTACATCCTTGTTTTCTACTCCATCATGAGCTCGTTGAAAGTGGTTTCCATCGTGTTGGGAACTTTAGTTACCGGTGCTGCCAACTCCCTCTTTACCAAGTATCAAGACAACCAGTGTGTCAGACACTGTAACAATCCCGATGTTTCCAAGCACAGAAACTTCGAACAACCGGCGCTTCAATCGCTCCAGATGTTTATCGGGGAGTTTGCATTGCTTTTCGTCTACTACTTGGTGTATCGGACCGACTTGTTCGGCAAGCGTAAGGGCTACACGCGAATTGGTGAAGAAGGAGAGGAAGAAGAAGACAAGATCTCGGTGTTCGAGAACATTCAATTGTCCATTCCTGCTATCTGTGATTTGTGTGCTACCACGTTGTTCAACATCGGATTGGTGTACACGCCAGTCTCGATCTATCAAATGACTCGTGGTTCGGTGGTGTTGTTTGTGGCAATCATGTCGGTCGTGTTCTTGAAGAGAAAGATCTCCAAGTTGGAGTGGTTGTCGTTGGTGTTTGTCACCTTGGGTGTGGCCGTGGTGGGTATTAGTGGCTCTTCCAATTCAGGAGAATCCACCCAGTCTAAGGAAAGCGCTGCTTTGGTATGGTTTGGGATTGCCTTGATTCTGTTCGCCACCATTATTCAAGCATTACAATTTGTTTTTGAAGAACATATTTTGAGCAGAAAATCCATCAAACCCTTGAAATTGGTATATTGTGAAGGTTTCTATGGAATGGCAGTGCTTGTGGTGATGATGATTATATTAAACTTCATCTTTGGTGCTATCCAATCACCAGATCATTTCGAAAAATCTCCTTTCAATATCAACGAAGCCTTTTACGAGTTTTTCTACAGAAAAGAAATCTTCGTGTCATCACTACTTATTATGATATCTATTTCTGCATTCAATTTCTTTGGTATTACTATTACTCATTTACTCTCGGCCACTTCCAGATCCACGGTGGATACTTGCAGAACTTTGGTGGTGTGGGCATTGGCCATTGTCATGGGGTGGGAATCATTCCACTTTCTCCAATTCATGGGTTTCGTACTCTTGGTGTTTGGAACCCTTTGCTTCAATGGAGTCTTGACTCCTGAAGAATGGCTGTGGGTGCCACAATCTTTGAAATCAGAAAATACCCATCGTTTACTCGAGGATATCGAAGAACCATTGAATAGATCTTAGTACTGAAAAGAAAACATTACTATCATTTGTTTTATTTCCTTTAATTCCCCTAGCTATATTTAATAATTACATAGTTACTGCTGTTACCTTCTGTTGTAGAACTACTACCATATTGCGTCACGTGAGCCCTCCTCTCACCTAAAAGTTAAGTTTGCCACTGTTGACCAAATCAATCATAACGAAATGGTACGTAATCAACAGAAATGGACACACATGGCACAATCACTTGATCAGACGCTCAAGACGAAACGTTCCAACATCTTCTTGATATTGCGCTTTTAAACGTTTTCAAAAATTGAATTTTCCACCAGTACTCGTTAATTGAACCAGTGACCACCAGTGAACATATCACAATACAATCCAGCATGAAGCAGACGGACTAAGTCAGCAATTGTTTTGGTTATACTTGGGAGACTATTCCAAAGGCAGTGGCCAAATTACCATGGCGATCTGATCAATTTTGAACGAACTGCGGTGATACTCTGAGTTACGCTAGTGACTCCCAGGATGCCATCATACGTGAGAGATTCACGTATTCAAGCCATGAAACCCAAGTACAACTGTTCAAACATCAATACTAACCATAGTCCATGAGAATTGTCCCAGAAAAGAACCAAAAGTCGGCCATCAGTTCGACCACTTTTGGTGAGCCTGCTGCACATGCACCAGGATTGCAAGATATCTTGAGAACTCAAGAAGGTCCTTTGAACATGGCCTCCAAATTGAATAACAGACATCCATTGGAATCCCGGGTGGGTAATTGGGAGCAAACGCAACAAGATTTACGTATGGAGTCTTACAGAAGGATTTTTGGAGCTGGTGAACCAATCAAGAGAACCATGGAGTTGGAGATCGTAGACGCCACCGAGTTCAAGCCTGCTGTGTTAGGCGGATCCGACTCGATGCATAAAGATATTCTCCTCAACAAGGACACCTCTGTTGATTGGGAAGATGTCTACAAGGGTGGGTTCGACAGTGGTTTGAACGTCAAGGATTTCCACACTGATATGGAGAAGAAAATGGGTCTTTAAACAACAGTGATCTACTCTGTTTCCAGTACTGTTCCGCAATGCTTCCTGTCCTAGTTTCTGTTCTTATGCCCCAATCTATAGTGGTGCTGTCGCGATCCTCTGATCAACCTATCAATCGATCAACTGATCCACCGATCCACCGTGGCATATGTGCGTGCACATATGTGACCATTATACTACGTTTAAAAATGATATACAACCTCAATTACATTGAAACCACCCATTTATGAAGCGTACTTCCTCTTTTAACTCCAACCTGTTCTGTTAACTTGTCTCAAGGGCCCTGTCTTCCAGGTGCTTTGCACGACTAGCCCCAGGTTATACCTCGCGCTCCATATATAGAAAAAATTTTCAATATAGTACTATCAATCATTATCACCAGAACCGTAAGAACACCAATCTCAGTCCCTAACCCGAGTCCTCCTGTTCCGATGTATAAAGCAAGAAAAGAAACCAATGGCGATGATGCCCATGTAACCATTCCCGTGAATAAAGGTGGTCAACGCTATAGCATGAATCAAGTATTCGATGTATGGTACCACAACCAAGACCAGATCTTGGGTGCTAGTGTGGATCTTCCCATGAAGAATGGTGAAAACTATAAACTAGCACTTCCTCAAGAGATCTACCACTTGGAGTTGGCACATAAATCATTGAATGGAAATGTTGGCGGTGACGTTAATCTTGAACTGGTGGACCAAGCGATGGCAGAAGTTTCGTTGACCCCCAATGTTGATGTCATGTCTGAAGAATCAGGGAATCCTCCCGTGGAGCCAAGTACTCATGAGCCCATGGCCCCTTCCACGTCGATTCCTCCGTCGTCCATGAGCTTACCCCCAGGATTGGCTCCTCCATCACGGGAAGGACCTCAGTCTATTCCTCTTGTAACCTCCGATAAAATCGAATGGTACTATTTGGATCCTTTAGGAACCGAACAAGGTCCATTCAATGGAGATTTGATGCAAGAATGGTTGACTGGAGGTTATTTGGATCTTGAATTACGCATTAGAAGGAAAGAAGAACATTCGTATCGTCCATTGAAGCAATTCTGTGAAGCGGTACAGAACTACATTCAACCTTTCAAAGTTCCCCTTCCTGACTTGAATCCTCCATCTCTTCCACCGCTACGCAACCATCAGCTTCCTCAACAGACTCCATTACACCAGATGTTGTCATCAGGTCCTGGCTCCTTAGGAGCTGCCAACATGCGGATGGGCCAAATTCCAAGTCAATCGAATCTATTTGGTACAGACTTCATTTCTCCTGATCCATTTGCCGTTGGTACCCCTGGTGCTTCTTCGTATGCTCCAAATCCCGGGTTTGCCAACATTGATCCTATGCATCAAAACTTGGGATTCTCGTTGAATATGCCAACCTTATTGCAACAACAAATCCAACAACAACACCAGCAACCTGTTTTGTCCCGTACTAATAGTGGTTGGGGTCTTGATACTTCCAACGGATTGATGACCGGTAGTAACCCTGGAACTCCTGTCTCCGTCAATCCGGTGTTGTCCAGCCAATTAAACCATCCTACTCCGATCTCCCCATGGTTAACGGGAATTCAATCACTGTCTCGTGTCAGTCTGCCATTTGTTCCCAATCCTGAAATTACCAATGAATCTGCTCCTTCCACAGATGATCATGTTTTAGATGGTATTCCAACCTCCGTGGTTACTGACATTTTAGGTGAAGAAGATTTAATCTCTACTACTAATGGTACTTTCCAAGACTCTGCTCATTCTGCACATGCTGATTCTGTTCCTGCTGCTAATATCCAACAACTGATTGGAGAAGCTGAACCAATTCCCGTCCCCACTTCATTTTCTGCTCCTGAACCATCTACTCCTTTAGCTAAACTAGAGCCACAGATGGTTGAACCAAATACTGAAGTTATTGATCAAGTCGATGTTGTTGAAGATCCCGAAACTCAAATTATGGATAAGACCGAGATCGTTGACTTGAAACCTTCAGTTCCAGTTCAACAAGAATTGGCACCATGGGCAAAATCCGGAGCTGCTAATTCTCCATCTTTAACCATGAAGGAGATTCAAGCTCTTGAAGCAGAGAAACTTGAAAAACAAAAACAATTACAAGCTCAATTGAAGGAACAACAAATGTTATTGGCTAATCATAAGCAAACTTTAGAAGAAAAGGTTGTTGAGAAACCTTTCCTCCCTAAAACTTCTAGTTGGGCAACTTCTACTCCTTCCACTCCTACTGTGGTTAAATCATTAGCTGAAATCCAAAGAGAAGAAGCTGAAGCTGCTAAAGCAAAGTCTAAAACCAAGGCATCAAAAGCTCCAATTGGATCAGTTAAAACCACCTCATTTGCTAGTGCATTGGCTAATTCGGTTCCTGAAGATAATTCTGCATGGACCACTGTTTCAACTAAGAAAACAGTAGTCAAGAAGCCTGTCACCGTAGCTTCAACTTCAAGCAACACACCAACTAAAACAAATCCACAATTGTTACGTTCAGTATCTGCTCAAAGAGTTTCTTCAGTTAATGGTAATGCTGTTAGAGAAGAATTAATGATTTGGGCAAGATCTTCTATGACTAACTTATATCCTACAGTGTCTAAAGATGATTTATTAGAAATGTTCATTACTATGCCAACATCAAGTGCTGATTCAGCTGCATTAATTGCTGAGACTATTTATAGTTCTTCTGCCACCATGGATGGTAGAAGATTTGCACAAGAATTCTTGAAGAGAAGACAAAAGGTTGATCAACAACTTGGTAGAAGTGACGATTCTTCATGGTCAGCTGCTATCTATTCATCTGCTGACAAGTCTGTTACAGTTGATGAAGATGGTTGGAGCACCACTGTTAGATCCAAGAAAAAAGGTAAAAAAGTTTAAATCATTAATATTAATACAATAAACAGTTTGGTGTGTTGAAGATTTTGTAGTTTATCTTGGTAAGGTTTGTTGGAAAATATCCCCGATGATTTTGACGTTCTCTTCTGGAACCATAATTATTCCTGATTTGGCCATGGATAAATAATTGATTTCTGAAGGGTACAGATGATTCAGGTGTTGATTAAACCCATTGATTAATCTACTGGCCACGCCTGCCACAATACCGGTTGAATCCAAAGGTAATTTTTGGAAATCTATGGTTATGGGAATGAGTATGTCTTGATCAGAACCAATAATACAAGTAGAATCAAATCCCATTTGAGCACGACGTCGAGATGATTTGGGAAGAACCAATGATACTTCATTGATAGACGTTCTAGTGATGGCAAAGTATCGAGGAATAAAATGGGAGGAAGTAAGAACTTTGGCTACTTTTAAGATTGTTGTATTGACTTCTCCTGAACGTGCACCTGTTAAAAGCAATTGAACTTTATGGTTGATTACTGGGTGAATGCTGGCTTTTCTGAATAATTCAAAGGTTGAAGTTTCAACATCTTGAGTTGGTTTAGAATCATTTATAGATAATTCATCAAAATCATTATTTTCAGTAAAGCTGAAATTATTTTGAGTCAAGGCATGAATAACCTTTTCTTTGAATGCATAGGGTACAATGACAATGTCGTTAAAATGACTAGATATGAAGAACAAGGAGATGTTGTTTTCAGAAAGAGGTTTTGTAAGTTCCAATATCAGATTGGTATCGAATCCGCTGTCGGTATCAACTTGTAGACTTAAAAAATTGTTCTGAATCAAGTCCACCCCCATTCCGAGCTGATTACAGATCAGTATAGGTTCGGCGAAGAGCGAATTCATCAACACCGTGGAGCATATGACGGTACATTCTGAAGGTGTAAATGCAATATGGAAGAAGTATCCGTCCGACTCGGGTTCTTGACCCAAGCCATCGATATCAGATGAGAAGGTATCTCTTTCGGGAGAAGTAGTAGTCACTTTACTGGAATTGTCCACCACGGAGTCGGCCTTTGCAAGTAAGGTAGGTTTGGCTTGGTAGGTGGTATAAGGATCGGGGGAGCCTGAGGTATCAGAGGACCCTTCATCTTCATCGAAAGAGCTGCGACCGAGATGAGGCTCTGTTCGGCTTATTTCATCATCTGACTCATTCCCATTGCTTCTGGAAGATTCGTTGTAAAGAAGTTGTAGGATTGGACTGGTAAAGATCCAATATCGGTCTCGAGGAATGGAAAGGATCGAAAGCTTCGTGGGGTTGAGTTGAACGTGAGTGCTCATATTCCCATAAAGTGATGAATTTCTTCCTTTTTCTTCCTTTGTCTTGGTGGTATTAGCGAAAGACTTTGAAGTAGTATAAGTGGGTTTTAAACACCAAAAGGAATCAATGACACCAACAGAAATCAATCAGTTGGATTAAATGGTGAAATATATGCTTGATCTTGTCAAGTAGTGAAGCTGTAAAGCTGTAAAGATGATGTGACTCAAAGTACAAGTTATTGCGGCAATCACAGGTTCAGGGACCAAGACTATTACTAAAACTGTAATTGTAATTGTAACTGAAACTGAAACTCTGCGACCTGTCTGGAACGGTCTATAAAAGAAGACAACAAGAAAAGACTGAAATTAAAACAAGAAGTCAATTAAAGAGTTGAAAGTTGAAAAGTTGAAAGTTGAAGGTGTGGTGAAGCAATTCAAACACCATGGAAATTTTTACAAACAGGAATTAACTATAATTTATACTCGTGAATAGTGACCGTGGCCGTAGTTAGTTGGATACGTGAGAGAGAAATTCGGAGGCTCGGGCTCACCATTCTTGGAAAAACATTCAAGATAACGTTTAGCAAATTTAAACTATTACCAAGGATTCCAGGAGTTTAATAAAAAGTCCCAAATTGGTCCAAATTGGTTCATAAAAAAGCCCTGAAAAATTGGAAAAGCCTCCATTAAATTCAACAATAATAATAATAATATTTAATGGTAGGTTTTGTACTGTGAACTTAAGTAAGAGTTGTGGTAAAACAATTTATTTGGGGCGCCGATATCCAACCCCTTGATCCAAACATAGCCTTCTGCCTTCTGAGTAAACTTTAATGGCGGAATGTAGCGATGTAAGATTTGATCCAAGCGAGAGTTGTCAGGACGCAGAAAGTGGACCACTGCCTTGAATAATCCGATAATACCGTGAAGGGTAAAATATGCCCCGATAAGCCCGATGCATAGAAGATCCAACAAATCAACTTCGATAAGGTCTAAAATGGAAAAATTAAAAGGCTCACCACAATAGATAGTGCTTCCGATTATAGAAGGAGTTCTTCGGTGCTTGAGCTCAGTAACTATGACTCTTCTGATTGAAGGAAAATCATTAATAGAATTATTTCATGAAATAATAATAGCAATGACATGAGTTAAATCTCACTGATTTAGCATTGTACATAAACCTCCATCAAGTAGGTATTTTGTGAATATTTATTCTACTCTGATGATAATGGGAATTTGATGATTTTGATGATTTTGATGATTTGGAGGACTTTGATGATTTTGATATTAATAACTATTCGGCATTCCTTCAGTGGATGTAAACCCCATAAATTAGGCAAATCCTCAACTCAGTTACCATTTCAACAAACCTCACTCCTACCTCTAGACCGATGTGCCCGAGAAGCTTGACATTATTATTTTCTGGTTGTCAGTAATGGCCTGATATGGCAAAATTAGTATACAACTTTAATCTACATCGTTTCAGATAACATATATTTCTGTACGATCATCAATTAAGAAGAATTCCCATAAGCTAACGAAAATTTGGGGGATTTATTATGTCAGTTGATTAATCTTTTTTTGGCCACCTGTACCAGTAATTCAATTTCAATTTCATTATTATTGGTGATGATTATCAAATACTTGCAAGATTCTGTCTTTCATAGAAAGTTTCATAAAGTTCGATGGTCTCTTTCTGTGATTCAATTGAGCTTTCAATAAATATCTCAACACTATTACGGAAATCTTCAATCTTTGCATACTCGAAATTAGCGATTTCGGTCTTAATAGTATCACTGATAGTATTGAACTGCTTTTCATAAATCGAGGTCTTTTGTTTAAGTTTATCTACTTCAAAAGCCAAGAGATTATTCTTATCCACTTGCATTTTATATTTTCGGTTTTGTTTATCCAATTGGGCCTGCTTCTTCACCAAATCTTGGTTGAAAGTTTGATATTGCTGGTAAACTTTTGTTCTAGTCTCAAACACAAATTTGATTGACCCAATGATTCTCAAATATTCTTCGATAGTAAATCCTAAAGTCAAATGGTCTTGAAGATTAATTCGATCCAAGCTTTCTTTCAATTTCAATTGAATCTCACTAAATGAACTCAAAAGCTCACTAGTAGTCTTCAGTATTTCTAAAGCTGCTAACTCATCCAACGCCAAGGATACCTCATCATAAATCGTAATAAGCTCTACTCTTTGAGTTCCGATTAATTCAATTGCACGGTAAAAGTTTTTCAAGTTTTGCTCCAATTCTTCAATATATTGCTTCTTTTCCACAAAGTATTCATCAGGTTCAGTGACCTTTGAAGACATGGAAAATAATGATGTCATGAATCCTCCACCTCCACCACCTATTATTGGGGCCGAATTCGTACTGCTGACACTTCCTGCTAAACTGTCTTCATCTTTATCATTATCCAAAGAATCATTATTTTGTAATGAAGCTCCAGATCCACTTTGTCTTTCACGTTCCTTGGATTCATTAACAAAATCTTCACTCACCAAGAACATGATAAAATCGGGATCATTACTTAATACTGGAACACTGCTGATCTTGTTTAACATCTTTTCTAAAGAAAGTCTTCTATTCTCAATGAAGTTCTCATTGAATCTTCCAATGTAGGTTTGTTTCATTGGTGGTGGTGGTATGATGCGTCCTGGATGATTATTTTGAAGCTGATGGAATATCCATCTAAAGTCTTTGTATCTTCTAGATACGGTGATAGGCTCTGAGAGTGCTGGTAAACTTGATGGATTTGTATTCTTGTTTTTAGTTTTGATACTGTACACAATATGAGCTGAAGTAATATCTCCTACCTTCATTGGATCGCCAACGGCAATGTCTAAATTGTTTGCTGTTGGATCAACATGTTCGGTATCATTCTTGATATCTTGAACAACTGTTTCAGTAGGTTGGATGGTTTCTTGTCTGGGCAAATCATATAAGGGAGCATTTGATTCCTGAACGAGCTGTTCTGCTTTTTGGTTGGACCTTATTGAGGTACGATCCATTGACTTGGAATCATCTGCGTCCAAAGGACCCAATGGATTAGAAACCGAATCATCATCAGCTAAACTTTTGGAGTCTAGATGCTTGATGATGGATTTGGACCCAAACTTCCGGGTTCTTGGATTGGAACGGTATGCTTGACTATTCTTTGTGTTTAAAGTCTTTCTGGTTCCTTTGTTTTCCACTTTTGGAATGGGTTCAAACTTGATAGGACTATCCTTTACGTTGAACAAGGAGTCCGAAGCATTGACTTTCTTGGGGGTGACAATAGCTGATGTCCCTAATAACAGATCCTCGTCATCTGCACCGCTGGTTAATTCGGATAAAAGGTGTTGCTTATGCTCTATACGTTCCTCTTTCTTTAGTTCATTCAATTGTTCTATTTCTGCCAGCTTGACATAATCTTGATGTTGATGGGAAATGCTGGAGGCGTCTTCGTGTGATTGATCATCCGAGTGATGTTGATCGACTTCCTCCTGTTCTTTATGATCGAATCTCCCTATATTCAATTCGTCAAACTCATTTTGAAGATTGGCTGGGGTATGAATTGTGCTGCCGTTCAAATTACCGAAAATGGAACCTGAAGTAGGAGACAATACATCATCCCAATGGGAAGTAGTAAGATCTTCTTGATCCATTCGTTCGTGTGTTAAAAGTAGACTGATTGACAGTATCTAGTGATCAAATGCACTACTGGAGGGGGTCACCACCATTGTTACGTAAGCTGAATTATAAAAATTTACAAAAAGATAAAGGGGCGAGCTGGGAATTGAACCCAGGGCCTCTCGCAAGTTTGTGAAAACCCAAAGCGAGAATCATACCACTAGACCACACGCCCTTCTGTGAGTAAAAAATTGTATCACAAATATATCCCAGATCCCCATCTCTATTTACATCTCTTATCAGATCTTCTTCTTCAATACCTGTAATAAATTGAATTAAAGTGTAAAGCTAATTGACTCTTCCTAAGTTTCTTGTCGTCAATTCTTTGGTTGACGTCTTTATTTTCACACCAATTCCTATTAATCTTTCACCTTACTGGTACCATTCGTATTGGTACTGTCATCTGATACTGTCTGTTATCGACCTTGTATTTCATTACTTGGAATGGATTGAATGGGCTCTATCCCAGCCCAGTGTAGGAACCCTTTCGAGTGACCATTTGTTTACTTCTTTGTGCCCATGATTCCATCTAATGCGGTCAAGAGAAGGAAGAAGAACAATAGAGCTCAACAGAATTCTGTTGTTCTTGGCCATGGTGGTCCTGCGATTCCCCACACTTTATTCTGCACATCATATACGAAAAGTATACGGGGTATTTTTAGAAATTCTGGGTAGTGTAAGGGAATAATCAGGAAGGGATACCACCACATTTTCTAGGGGTTATGAAGGATGAAGGAGTTAATGGGCCCCAGAAAATTGTCCCATGTAAGATCCACCAGGAGCAGAATTGTCCGGATTTGAAAATATACAAGGTCAGGGGAACCATCACTCAAGTATATGACACCCCAAGGATCCTAGAATGGCACCCCATGGATCCTAGAATGGTTCAAAGTGTAAGTTATCATAGACAACCTGTAATGTGTGAGTGAATTCTTCAGCACCTCATGCGGGCCAGATGAGGCCCATGCGCACTACATTTATATGGCAAAGGCGTGTTCTTTGTCCACCTCCTAACATTCCAACAACCAGAAACAGAAACAGACAGAAGAAATCTTCAACCTTAAATTCTCATTGGGAAATGGTAGGCTATCTCGTTTTCCACTATGGCTCAACCGCCCTATATCATGGCAAATCAACTCCCAGATTCCGCTGACGTAATTACGCAATTACGAACAATTTACGGGGATGGATCCTTCTCTGCATTTTGTGTCACCTCTGTGGATATGTTGATTTTACAGTCCAGTTTCGGTGCTCTAGCTTCAATTGGACTTATTGTTCTGTTTATTGGTGTGATTATACAGCCAAATCCCTTTCCGGGTGATTGGTAAGGTTTTGGCGAGGAATATGGAAACTCGGTCATTTCTGCATGGATGTTTCCATCATCGCAGAGATAAAATATTGTGCATAAGGAGGCTTTGCCCAAGAAATACGTCAAGTGAATAATATATGGATTTCTAGAGTATTGCATTGATACTACACTTGGTATTATTAGCACGTTCATAATTATTATTCCTATAAAGTTGGGGGTTCATAGCATGTCTAGCAAGCTTAGTTCTTCTTAACTCTGAGAAGTTGTTCAACGGATTCAACAACCGAACCTTCGATGTCATAGAACTTGAAGCCCCAGAGGTTGTCAGAAGCAGAGGTGTTTGGAGTACAGAAAACAGCGTTGTCGAGAGTGGTTTGGGTGTTTTCTGGGTTACCAACTGGGACAATGTCGGAGAGTTCTGGGAAGTTGGATCTGATGATGTTGGCGAAGGATTGAGTACTCCATGGGCCATTGGCAACAATCCATCTCTTACCGACGGCTTCTGGCTTCTTAGAAGCAATAATGTGAGCCTTGGCGACATCTCTGGCATCAATGTAGTAACCAGCAAGAGGTGCCAAGGCATCGGTGGACTTACCCTTAATCAACTTGTAAAGCATCTCAGAACTGGTGTTCAAGGTGTCCTTGATTTCGTTATCGAAACATTGAGGACCGAACATGAAAGATGGGTTGACGGCGATGGCATCGAAGTGTGGCTTCTCTTCTTCAATGTACTTCCAGAAGGCCTTTTCAGCAGCCACCTTGGAGTACAAGTAACCTAAACGACCGTTAGAAATGGCAGCTTGGTATGGAACAACGGTCCAACTGTTTTCATCAGCTGGGTGACCCTTTTCAAGAGTCTTGTCACCAATGGAGGCGTAGGCAACGGCAGCGAAAGAGGAGGTGACAACAAACTTGGAAAGGTTCTTAGCATAAGTTTGAGCAGACTTCAAGGCGAAGACAGTACCATTGATAGCTGGTTGAATAAGGTTCTTTTCAACTTCTTCATCGGACCAGTGGAATGGAGAAGCAGTGTGGTGGAAAACGGAGATTTCTGGGTTGGTCTTGAGGACTTCATCGAAGGCACCCTCGACGGCGATGTCTGGAACAATAGTGTAAGAGAACTTTTCACCCAAGTTAGACTTCATGGCTTCACCTCTTTGTTCGTTTCTAACGGAACCGATGACTTTGTAGCCATCTTTGATCAATAATTGACACAAGTGTTGGGCGAGGAAACCAGAAGCACCAGAAACAAGAGCAGTAGACATTGTAGTGATATTAGTAGTTGATGATTAAGTAGTTGATTAAGTTGTAATCGAAAACTAATTATGAAAACTTCGGACTTGCTCGAGTTTTTATACTTTTCACCTCCCACAGAACCCCATTTTTCGCCCGGTCTCGGCTCTGGCTGTACCATAATCATTATTTGATCCATGGCCGTGCATCTCCGTATAACTTTCCTATATGCACCTGTCGCAGATAATATGCAGCTGTCATGTTTGTGGTGAAACTTTTTCCTCCATGCGGATACGGCGAAAAGCGGCCATAACTGGGGAATTTTGCGCTATACCCTGCCGCTTGAACGAAGGTGCGGATCACGGATGTGATCCACGTGCCGTACACGAGTTTTGGGGTCCTCTGGCACGTGGTTGAGTGGCAACACCATCAAGTTACCGGCGGCGGATGGCGATGGGCGGAGTTAGCGCGGGCCTTGCCGTCAATAGGATCCGCTCCAAGGTCCGTGGTCACATGATCGGGTATGCAGATGTATATCTATCCACGGAAAGTGCTACTGAATAGTCTGGTGATTATACCAGTAGGTTCTGCTCACTAAACCAATCCAGGCTTTGATCTATAGTGGATAAAATGACTAGGAAATTGAAGGAAGTGAAATAAACAGCAAAATACCATGAGAATTGCCATTTTTACCCCCATCCTATATCCATTTTGCGGCCATTTGGGACTCTGAACAAAGACAAAAAACAACTTGGTGGGTTGAATGTTCAGCAAGTCGATAGTGGAATGGGCCTGTTGATGGTTGCTCTCTGAAAAATATGGAGCATTGAAATGAAAACTCGGTGAAATTTTACAAACTTGTTAATGTTGTGATATTAGTGGTATGCTTGATACCCAGTTGCCGTTCTTGAAGTTGGAATTACAATTCAAATAGAGCCCTAAATTCAAAAGGTTTCCATAAATTCTAATAAAATTTTGAGATCTAATTATTGATGGAAAGTTAAAGGCAAAGCGTACACTAATCACAGCTGAATATATTACTCTGTCGTGTTCATTAAGAGGATATGACAAGTGAAGTAATCAACTTGCGTATGTGGAACTCAAAGTTGATATATGATTTGAAGGCAATAAAGTTAAAAGTCTAAAGTTAAAACAATCAAGAACTTATGGCAATCTAGTTCAAACAAAAATGAATTAAAACTTTGCAATTTTGGTTGAATGGGAGTAATATTTGGGCCAAATAATCATAGGTGTCCTGAGTCAATCCGGATGACTCAGGACACTATTGACAGCTCTTCCAATTAGTGTGGCTTAATTAACCCGGAGGTTATATAATATAATTCCAAAGTTAATCAACTGGTAGTTTCAATTCAACAAGCTGTTCCGTTGAAATAGAGTTAATTCTAGTGCGCGGCCTTAAACCAAATATTTCACATTGTTATGATTGATTTCGGAGCTGCTAATAATGCTTGTGTGATATTTTGGCTGACTTTTAGATTGAGGTTTCTGTCTTAATTTCAGTAACATATGATTGATAAAAACTACATACACTGATTCTTTATGATTATTTACAATTTTCATCAATTTACATCAATTTTCATCAATTTCAGCATTCTCAAACAGATATTTGAAAAATTAAATACTTTCTACAATTTTCTTACCTTCTTCCAAGTAAACTAAGATGAAGTCCTCAACCAAGTTTTGTTATGATGTGAAATATCTTGAAAAAACTTAAAACGTCAAAATTGTTCTTAATTGTATACTTTTGGTGAGATATTTCCCAGATTACGTAATCAAGCTATAATTTACTGTGCTTATGTAATTTTCAATATATGGATATATCTATGATGGTAATTTGCCTTTTGGGACATTCAAACCACAATCCAACAGTCTTTATAGAAAATCATGATCAAGAATGTTTTATACTCATTTACATGTTAGGAATTTAACCAAATGCATTTACCAGATAACACCATGTAAATTTGTGGAAGAATCATACTTGAATATTCCAAGATATCACACGTTATAATTTAATTGAGTGAATATCATCAGTAAAATATTGAATATCATAGTATACATAACAATAGTAGCTGAGATTTTTTGAATTTGATAAACTTTATTGAAGTTTCCGTATAAACGTAATCTTCTAGCTTGGTTGCTATCCCCTTACTATTAAATTTAATACCTCATGTTAATATATATTCATCTCTTTATTTTGTTTGTCATAGTTTCAATAATATAGCATTGAATAACTTAATATTTATTTAAATACATGACTGAAATGAAAGTTTATCATTGTGAAAAAGTTTGAAATCTTCAACAGTTTACAGTATGATCATCGAATAAATCAGGTTACTAAATAGTTCACAGAGTTTGGCTCACAATATCGAAAATCACTCATTTTGAGATCCATGAGTTATCTTATATTTCATTAGTTCATAAGTTTGATAGTTTTTGATATATTCAATTTTGTTTTCAAAACAAATCCTTCGCAAGTTTAACATCATCAACATTTAAGAAATCTGATTTAAGCTGAAATAAATCCTTTAGATGTGAATTCAACAAATCATTTGACCATGTAACATCACCCCAAATCCTGGTCTTGAGATCAAATTTATGAGCCAACTTGAAAAACGAACCAAGTACGGCCTTTTGTTCTTCATTAAAACCTTCGTATTTAGCTGTTTGGTAAGATTCCTTGCCTAATAAGTCCAGCAAGGAAGCACTAGCGACTTTCGATAACTTGCTAATTTCACGCAAGGTACTTTCATCAGTGGTACTCTTGAAGTCTACCAATGGTCCATCAAGGAATGTGTAGCGAATCTGTTGGGACTTGACAAGTTCCGTGGGCAAGTTACCGGTGATGGTGATCACAACAGGGCCCGGATGATAGGTATCAGTATTGGCATCATAGTAAGCAAGGTATCCCTTATCAATGAATGGTTGAAGTAATGGACGAATGGCGTTATAGGTTGAGTTTGGTTCCGTTTTGAAGTCCATCCAGAGATATAACGGGGTCTCTGGAGAGTTATAGAACACTCCATGTTTAGAGCCAATGTCTTCTAATAATGGACTTTGTGAGTTCAAATGCAGGTCAATATAGCTGAAACTAGGATTGGAAAATTCCAAGAACTGAAATAACGGGTTGAGATAAAGATTGAACAAGGTGTCTATGGGCTTAAGGTACACTTGGTTGTGACCCACGTAAACTTCATTATCTTTGAAATATTCCGTTCTGGTCTTGGTGGATTGAGACCCTCCAGTGGTTTCAGTCACCGTTCTTTCCAGCTTGTATCCATTGGGAAAAAACCACACATCACTCTCAATACTTTGACATCCTGCTCCTAATGCATCGAAGAACGGGTCCCATCTCCAGTAGTCGTTGTGAGAGTGGAGAGGTTTGGGGTAGACATCTCTGGTCAAGCTTTCTATGGTGTGATTGAAGGGTAAAATTGGCGTAGTCAGTGAAGTTCCATCGTAGGCTGCTACCGACGCAGGCGATGCACAAGAAGGTCTGAAGATACTGATCATATCGAGAATTGGAATATCAATAATTAACAATAAAGTAGTTTGATAGTAACTAACTCGTGGGCCCAGACGCCTATGAAGGGACCGTCGTGTGCGTACCACAGTTACGTCATAGATCTCATTTACATACATCTACTATAGTAGTGCATGTACTGATGGTTTCACCAGGCCATTTTGATAGAAAAAGAAATGGAGATGTTCCGCCAACATCGGTGATTCCAAACAGGCATGCAACTGATACAAACCGTTGCATTCTACTTCCTATTAGGAGTTCCTTCCTTTTGGTTCCCATGGTCAGGTGCAGTAAAAGAAGAAACATGTAAATCGAGCACCAGAACGGGAACAATCAGGAGTGCACAATTGGAAAAAGAACAGACGTTTCTGAAACGATTCTTTTTGGCATTTGGCATTTGGCATTTGACTTTTGGGGCCGTTTCCGCAGTTTGTCCAAGCACCGATAGGGTAAATCTCCGAGTAGAAGAAGAATCGGACTGGGGCCCCACTAGGGCCCCCACTGGGGGCGTGATGGGGCGGGACAACCAAGCAATTCCGTAGAGGATCATTATTGTTGGAAGTGGCCACCCCGCTGGAAATGATGGCAAAGCCCAGGATTACCTTTCATTCCCCATCTGACCAGCACGTTACCATAGTATCAAAGTGTTCAATTGACCCCACAAACCACCACCTCTTCTTGGAATTCCACTCCACTCAGCACCACCCAGCATCATGCAGCTTCTTGTGGATCCATGCCCTACCTTTGTACAATCCTTCCCTACCGTTTATTGGTGGCACCCTGCCTCATCAGCAGTGGTTTCCCCATAAATGCAAGATTACATAAGCACGCATTTATTACTTATCCGGGGTTTCCAGGAACCATGTTTCTCCGGTGTTATTCCGCTGTAGGCTCCTGTAAATAGATGATACGATAGTGTGGGGATGAGACCATCCTGCTGTGTGCACAACTCTCCTATCAACCGTTGGTGAAGTTTGCCCCATCGCCCAATTCCTCCAGTATAATCGCGTAGGGTTAATCAATTTTGGCTATTTGTGGTGTTTCTCCGTCGGCGTAATCTTCTAATCTTCGGAGGAACACCCCGGTGCAGCCTGCACACAGGCGAGTATTGGCGACAATGCATGCACGTGAGTGCTGTATTTCGAGCCTGTCATCGTCATCGGACATAGTAATGTGCGCGTTGTGATGCATTTCGGAACAAACACCCTCGTTTCTTTTTACAGTTTATGAGAGCGGTCTCGCCGTTTCTTTTGGTATCTCCCAGGCGGGCAGGTTTTGTGGGGGAAGACCCCAGATGTCCTGGAAACTATATAAGGGGATGAAACTGCTAGGTTAATTCGATATCAATCTCAAGCTATCACACAGTCAGGTTTCCATCACTTGATTCATTCCATCTACTTGTTGCTATTTTGATCCATAATCATCTGTGAAAACCCCCATTTTTCACCTATAATCCACCCAAACACTTCATAAATACCCGAAATGACTATCGAAGACACTCAAGCTCCAGTTAACATCTGTAACAAGGATATTGGCTCCCTTCCTGCTGCTTTCCCAAACTTGTCTCCAAACATCATGGACCTCTTTTCTTTGGGTGAAAAGAGTGCTGTTGTCACTGGTGGTGCTAGAGGTATCGGATTCGTTATTTCCGAAGCTTACCTTCAAGCTGGTTGTCTTAAGTTGGCCATTATCGATTACGCTGACAACAACATTGTTATCGACAACTTAAAGGAACGTTTCCCAAAGGCCAAGATCACTTACCACCATTGTGATGTCAGAAAGGCTGAAGAAGTCGAACAAGTGATCAGCTCTATTCGTGCTGATTTCGAAGTCATTGATATCTTTGTTGCCAACGCTGGTATCGCTTGGACTTCCGGTGCCTTGATCGACCAAGATGACGACAAAGAATGGCACAATGTCATGAACGTGGACTTGAACGGTGTCTACTACTGTGCTAAGAACATTGGTAGAATCTTCCGTGATCAAGGTAAGGGTTCTTTGATCATGACTGCTTCCATGTCTGCTCATATTGTCAATGTTCCACAATTACAAGCTGCTTACAACGTGGCTAAGGCCGGTGTTCTTCACTTGGGTAAGTCTTTGGCTGTGGAATGGGCTCCATTCGCCAGAGTTAACACTGTTTCTCCAGGTTACATTGCCACCGAATTGTCTGACTTTGTTCCAGATGACCTTAAGAACAAGTGGTACTCCGTTACTCCAAAGGGAAGACAAGGTTTACCAAGAGAATTGTGTGGTGCTTACTTGTACTTGGCCTCCGATGCCTCCACTTTCTGCACTGGTTCCGACTTGAAAGTCGACGGTGGTTACTGTGCCGTTTAATGATGTATAATAGATAGATTAATAATGATAATTCAACTGATAAACAATGTAAACCAAATCCATCACCACCATACCATCAATTCACCACCAGGTTTACGATACAACATAACAAGACTCGATGATTCGGAAGCTTACAGAGGTTCACAAGTGATACTGATCACTGATTTGAAAATGTGAGGTTCTCCGATTTTTGGTTGTCTCCTGTCATCCCTTACACTTGGTCTGGCTCAGCTTGATTCTCCACGGGATGGCTTAAGTATTCATGGATAGAAGCAATGGAGGTGGGGCAGAAGAGGGGCAGAAAAGTATCGCCTCCTAAGCGAAAATTGCTTTGGATACATAGTATCAACGGTTGATGGTTTTGCAATTGGATATTCTGGAAAGCCTATAGTTTTATAATCATCAGAGATATTTGGATACTGAAATCAACAGAAATCCACATGATTCTAGGGAGACTGTCTATTCATATTCAGCTCTGAGAGGAGGATCCTTAGTGGTGTTGAGGATTCTTGAAGAGTTTGAAACTCTTTGAGAAAGGAATGTCATTAAGCATCCAGTGTATTCAATAACGTTTGATGAAGGTTATATTGAATAACGTTAAAGACCTTGAAGATGTAGAAGTGAATTGACCTACTGACTCCACACTTTAATAATGCTCTATATGATGGAACGATCACTGCTCTTCCGGTCACATCTGATGAGACTCCAAACAAACCTATAACAAATCTCGGTTGAACGAATATATTCTATGACATGTTCTTAGAGCATTTTCTTTAAGCAGAAACAAAACGAATTATCTAACTTGTTTTTCCATTGAACTATAAATTGTTGCTTCCATAGATACCTTCAATGTCCTCCAATGGTTTCTAGGGATTTGATTAGGTTCAAGTTTCACACCCATTTGGGACTAATTATTTGGAGATTTGCGTTATTTCGTAACACCAAATAGTGCAGAACTTATCAGATCAACGATGACATCAACATCAACAATAACATCAACATCAATAATAACATCAACATCAATGATTACTTCCGCTGTACGACAACAGCAACCAAAATGAAGAAAATCTGGAAAAGAAATATATCTGTGAAGTTTTAGATCGAAAGATTACTTCAAATAGCCAGATCTTCAGATCCTAAATCCTCAAATTACCAAATCTTCAAATCAACAAATCTTCAGATCTCTACACCAAATCACCGAAACTTCAGATCTTCATATCACCAGAACTTCACATCTCCAGATCGGAGTGCAACAGAGTTGGTTTGAAACCTTGGCCTGATTAATTAGAGCAGTGTTCATAGGCTATTTAAGATTACGTTGTGATTTGGCAGTAAAATATACCTTCAAGGATGCAGTTTAATCTGATGGCTATTCCCTTCAATATTAAATGATCCTGATGTTTCTTGTTACTGTTGCTATCAAAGTAGGCCAATTTTTCACTATATGAAAAGCTGAGAAATGGGTAAACACGCTGAAAGGGTCACCAATTCCTAAAATTTACTACTTGAACCGGTAGTAATTATCATTAATAACAGTGACACATCCTTAGGAGGTGATCTCCCACTTTCTATGACTCGTGGGGTACTTCATGACGTGACCAGTAGCAACGATTTCTTGTGACCACCACTCCGGGAACCCTGCTGTCCCGGGAAACCCCGCCGGGAACCACCCGGAATCTGGGGTCGACTACATCATGTGATCACTGGAAAGTGCGCTTTCAAATATCGCCAATGCCATTGGCCCAATTGACACCGTAAACCACCACCATTTAACTCGCCATCCAGCAACCAAATGCCCCTGTAAACCACCCTAAAGTATATAGAAATCTGTCCAATATTAATCCCGTTTTTTCCGGACCAAAAAACCTTACCAAACCCCCATTTTTTCTGTTTCCTCTAACTCACCAGTTTGTGTAATTTCCACCAATTACTGTCGGAATTTTCTCCAGTAAATTCTGCTGTTTTTCTTACTACCATCTTCTCCTTCTTCCATCAAAATGCTTTCATTACGTGCCAAATGGAACGTAGGACGTCGGGCTTTATCGTCTTCGGCTGTCCAACGTCAAGTGATTGGTTCCAATGTTAAAGGAACCGACTTCAACGCCGCCAAATATATGGGCCAAAAATACCATGTCATAGATCATGAATATGACTGTGTTGTTGTGGGTGCTGGTGGTGCTGGTTTAAGAGCAGCTTTTGGACTTGCAGAAGCTGGATTCAAAACCGCCTGTATTTCCAAGTTATTCCCAACTCGTTCTCATACCGTTGCCGCTCAAGGTGGTATCAATGCCGCTTTGGGTAACATGCACAAGGATGACTGGCACTGGCATATGTATGATACCGTCAAGGGTTCTGATTGGTTAGGAGACCAAGACGCTATCCACTATATGACCAAGGAAGCACCTCAATCCATTTATGAGTTGGAAAACTATGGTGTTCCATTCTCTAGAAATGAAGAAGGTCGTATTTATCAAAGAGCCTTTGGTGGTCAATCTAAGGAATACGGTAAAGGTGGACAAGCCTACAGAACCTGTGCTGTTGCAGACAGAACTGGTCATGCCTTGTTGCACTCTCTTTATGGTCAATCCTTGAGACATGACACCCATTTCTTCATCGAATTCTTTGCCACTGATTTGTTGATGGAAGACGGTGAATGTGTAGGTGTTATGGCCTACAACCAAGAAGACGGTACTTTGCACAGATTTAGAGCTCACAAGACCGTTATGGCCACCGGTGGTTATGGTAGAGCTTACTTCTCATGTACTTCTGCTCATACTTGTACTGGTGATGGTTATGCCATGGTTGCCAGAGCTGGTTTACCTTTGGAAGATATGGAATTCGTTCAATTCCATCCATCTGGTATCTACGGTTCCGGTTGTTTGATCACCGAAGGTGCTAGAGGTGAAGGTGGTTTCTTGGTTAACTCTGAAGGTGAAAGATTTATGGAACGTTACGCTCCTTCTGCCAAGGACTTGGCTTCTAGAGATGTTGTCTCCAGAGCCATCACAATGGAAATCAATGAAGGTAGAGGTGTCGGTCCAAAGAAGGATCACATGTTCTTACAATTGAGTCACATTCCAGCTTCTGTATTGAAGGAGAGATTACCAGGTATTTCTGAGACTGCTCATATTTTCGCTGGTGTTGATGTTACTAAGGAGCCAATCCCAATTTTGCCAACTGTCCATTACAATATGGGTGGTATTCCAACCAAATGGAATGGTGAAGTTCTTAAGAAGAATGAAAAGGGTGAAGATGAAGTTGTTCCAGGTTTGTTGGCTTGTGGTGAAGTCGCTTGTGCTTCCGTCCATGGTGCTAACAGATTGGGTGCTAACTCCCTTTTGGATTTGGTTGTTTTCGGTAGAGCTGTGTCTCACACCATTAGAGACTCTTTAACCCCAGGTACTCCTCTTAAGGCAGTCTCTAAGGATTTGGGTTATGAATCCATTGCCAACTTGGACAAATTGAGAAATGCAAACGGTACTAAATCTACTGCTGATATCAGACTTGACATGCAACATACCATGCAAAAGGGATGTGCTGTGTTTAGAACTCAAGATACTTTAGACCAGTGTGTCGAGCATATTACTGAAGTTGACAAGAAATTCGCTGACGTAAAGACCACCGACAGATCTATGATCTGGAACTCTGATTTGGTTGAAACTTTGGAATTACAAAACTTGTTGACTTGTGCTACTCAAACCGCCACTTCTGCTGCTGCCAGAACTGAATCTAGAGGTGCTCATGCTAGAGACGATTTCCCAGACCGTGATGATGTTAACTGGAGAAAGCACACCTTGTCTTACCAAACTAACTTCGGTGACCAAGTCAAATTGGACTACAGAGATGTCATTGCCACTACTTTGGATGAGAACGATTGTAAGCCAGTTCCTCCAGCCGTTCGTGTCTATTAGATGCGTGGTGGTTTTGCATGCGTATGACGTGGTCTAACCGGTCATTGTTAGTTATTTATTCAATATAGACACTTTATGAATTTATGTTGAACTGTCTGTAATCTAATGTAGAATAAAATATGCCACATCAAAAGCCAGATCAAAACCAGTGGAAGCCAATGGAAACCAATGGAAACTAAGGTAAATAGAAATAATGAAAATATGTAATGATACTCATAATTGATCTCCATCATGAATGCTTTGTTATTAACTTATGTATACGGAGAATAATCAAGCAAAGACCATCTGCGATAGTAAGCGAAGTGATATCCCCTCCAGCTGAATGGTCGAACGATTTTAGTATGTTTCACTAATTATACAATAATCAGGAACGTTGGTATGAGATTCTCATTAATTCAGGCCCCTAACATATTTACCATCTTGTGTACTTATGTACTAAGTCAGTTTATGGTTTCCAGGGAACCAGCATGATCCTATTTTAGACCCTGGCAATATATCAGACTATAAATGGACACAAATGATAGGGGAAAAATAGAATTAAGTTATATACTACATCATAGCTCTAGACTACCTTAGTTGGTTATCAAGCTCATTAAACTGTAAAGAGATTTTTCTAGAAAAAGATTCTCCATTCAAAGTTATACTGCTAAAGACAATCAATAGATTCATAATTATTTAGATAAATTGATAAGTAGGTTTGATTGGGTATGATAAAGGTATTGATAATATATATATTAGGCTATATCAAATTTTGGAAAATTCACTTATAATATTAATCTGATACTAGCTCAATAAATATATCAGAACATTTATGATTAGAATATAATTGTTCATTTCTTCATGAATTCACAATGGCATCTTTATATGATCTTATTAATATTGATACGTCAGTCCAATTACTCCAAATAACTAATTTAGTGAAAGATGTTATAGCCGTTAAGTTCAAACTATGAACTAGACTAGTGATTAATATACTTATAAACATGTTATTTTTATAATCTTTACTATAATAACTATATTGGTCAACCAATTCATCAAAATATAATAAAGCACAGCACATGCACGAAGTCTTCTATCTCGGCATAAAGACCTAAGTAGAATGAAATAATTCCTTTAGAATAGGATGCAAAAATAAACAATGCTTAATAGTCTTTCTTATATATTAACTAGAATATATGACATAACTTATAAGTATCTTAGGATTCATAAGAATAGACAAGATCAAAGAACCAAAAATGGTAAAATCAAAGTCATATGATCATAAACAACTGGTTGAAATACATATATTGAATAAAGTATAGAGATTTAATGGATTTCCTATGCTTTTAGGTATCCATTTATATTATTAAACATAATATATGTATATATATCGACATTTGCCCATGATATAAAAACAAAAATCAACGTATTAAACCTGTCCCAATTCTGTGGTTGTTCTTATCGCTCTGTTGCTGTCCTTGTCGTTCTGTGACTGTCCTTATCGTTCTGTCGTGGCCCTTATTGTTCAGCTTAGAATATACGTTTAAATTTACGTTCTCTTACGTTGAATATTTGACTTCCATGTCAACAACTTAAACAGATCACATATCTACGTATTAAATAATAACTACCAAGCAATATTTTATAAGATATGTCTTGTCTATAGACACCAGCACAATGTAAACTTGTTGATTACTATGAAGGTTGGTTAGGGAACTTAAATCACAATCAATGGTTAATCCAAGGTTACTGACCTCGTCATTTGTTGATGGGTTAAACTTTAACTCGGGCTTCGAAATACCCACTGTCTTATCTACATATCATTCAAAGGCCATATCAAGTACACTAGAACAATAAACCTCAGTTAAATTGCTAGTGTGAGTCAATTTCGCCAAGCATCCTTGCCATGTTTAATATTGGTTATATTGATGCAGAAACGATAACAAAAAAGGATTAGAAATGGATGGTGCAAAAGTCACTTCTCTAAATTACATTGTAAGCACCCCAAGTACGTTGTCCCAACTCTTGGCTTGTATAAACGTTCTCCAGAGTAGAAAGCTAATGAGTGGTTATTACATGGTTAGGAGCCCGCACAGATGATCTTGGTGGTCTTGAAGAATAAGGAATGTGACATCATTGGCTCAACCCGCCAATGCAACCAGCTCGTGTTCGTATTCGTGTTCCTGTGCACTACAGCAAATCCGCCACTGCTTCATTAGCTCTTGATAGGCCTGACATCATCTGTCCCTGCATACAAAGGCGATTACATCAGGTCCACGTAATGATACTTCGGAATATCTTCATGCATATTGACCAAGACGATACGCACCCATGCAGGAGAATCCAGCACTAAATGTTGCTTCTCCGAACCCGAAATCCCACTGAACCTTCTAACCCCTTCGTTGCCCCCAGCAATACCCACCCCGGAATACCCACCTAGTGCTTTTCACTTACCACCTAACCCCACACCACACGGGAGCACCAACTTAACCGGATCTATTTCGCCCCCACCAGCCTAATCCGTGGCTATTGTATTGCATCCTGTTACCAGACTCGGAGACGCAACTTTACCACTGCCACCGTTTCCCGGTATGAAAGGTAAAATCTCCGACTATATGCAGGATGGAGAATGCTGCAGCTGCAGGGTGCCACTCCCTTTTGGTGATAGCTCTAGTTTTAGCAATAGTTGCTAGACCCCCGAGGCTGTTTCATTTCTCACTATAAATACGAGCCGCTTTCCCTTCGGAGTTGTCTTTCTCCATAATTCATAATATCAAAACACCCTTTGGACAATCTCACAATTACTCCGAGATCGTCTTTCCTGCAATCAACATACTAATAAAGGGTCGCTCTTATCTATAACCGATTAGTTACTTCAAACTACCAAATCATCAAAACTAATAGTCACATCAACAAAATGGCTATCAAATCACTTATCAATGAAGCCGTGGGCCCATTGCCAACCCAACCACCTTCTTTGCCCGGCAATGTGCTTGAATTGTTCTCACTCAAGGGTAAAGTGGCTTCTGTGACCGGATCCTCCAATGGAATTGGTTGGGCCGTAGCTGAAGCTTATGCCCAGGCCGGTGCCGACGTGGCTATTTGGTACAACTCCACCCCATCAGATGACAAAGCTGAATACCTTGCTAAGACTTATGGTGTACGCTCCAAGGCATACAAGTGTAATGTGGGTAGACACCAAGATGTGGAGGAAGTGATAGACCAAATCGAAAAGGATTTTGGCACCATCGATATCTTCGTCGCCAATGCCGGTGTGGCCTGGTCTGAAGGAAGATCCCTTCACGCCGAAGGGTTTGAGGGGTGGAAGAAGATTGTGGACTTGGACTTGAACAGTGTTTTCTACTGTGCTAAATCCGTGGGCCGTATATTCGAGAAGAACAAGAAGGGTTCGTTGATCATAACTGCATCCATGTCGGGACACATTGTGAATGTTCCTCAATTGCAGGCTCCATATAATGCTGCTAAGGCTGGCTGTTTGCACTTGAGCAAGTCATTAGCGGTGGAATGGGCACCTTTCGCTAGAGTGAACACCGTCTCACCAGGATACATTCAAACCGACATTTCTGAATTTGCTGAAGAAGAAGTCAAGGAACGTTGGTGGAAGTTGATTCCATTGGGAAGAGAAGGTATCACCCAAGAATTGGTCGGTGCATACTTGTACTTAGCATCCAATGCTTCTACTTACACCACCGGTACTGATATTCTTGTTGACGGTGGTTACACTGCTCCATAAATGTATAGAATACTGGAGCTCATACTGATAATAAATAGACATAATTTACCATAAAGAACCGTAAAGTCCCCATGGACTCTAGAAAGTTTCCAATGATCCATTGGCAGTTATGTATATGTTGATATCAGGATGATAGTAATTGATCCAACCTCCCTTAACAGGAACCATGGTTAGTAGACTAGATCAATTCTAAGAAATTCACCACTTTCCTGCATTAATACTTTCTAAAGATATCTAATAATAACTCATTAAAGTATCAGAATTGAAATAATGTTATTTGAAGTAAAAGCCATATAGAAATATGAGATAAGCTCAATTAGATCAGTACTAGTAATACTCAAAATTTACTAAGAATAAATGAGAATTAATGCTACCGTCACTACCAATAAAACTCTCAGAAGTAACATAGCTTATTGAATGATTTTTATTTAATTAATGTAAGAAAATTACATCTAAGTATGTAAACCAACTCTAATAGATATACTTCGTAAATCTAGTAAAGGACAATTTCAATATAAAATTTAATCGGTAAGAATTATGTAATAAAGTTATGGTAGATGAATAAATATCAATTCACATTATGATAATGAAATATGTAAAAGCTCGGAACATTGACCTAACTTCCATAAAAAGTGTTTGTATTAAATCAACTTGAGGGAAGAGATATTCTTTATACCAAAGTTAATGATATGTTGAAACTAATGCATTTTTACAATTCGATAAGCTTATTTATATATTCAAGCATTCTTCTAAAGGTTCTAGATAAAAACATCCATCTTTAATTCTCAACCAGGTACGTAATTGTGAATATTAATGGTATTATTTAGGGATATGTTCAAGATTCAAATATACCAATCATTTAAATATACCAATAGCTTAAATATTGTCTGTAATATGTTGATTGTATTAATTGTATTGGTTAAATTAAGAAGACTGGATTTTTAATTATTTAATTATATTAATCATACTAGTTAGGTTGGTTAAATTAATCTATCATTAATTGTATTGATTGTTCTCATGACCCTTTTGTTACACTATCGTTCTAAGATCAATAGTATCTAATTATACGGGAATAGCCAAATAGCCAAATGTCCAGTCTATTCGTTCTAAAGTAAGTAAGTGTTAATAAATTTTTTCCTTATTTTAAAATATTAATTATATTAATATACTCACACTGGAACTTCACACAGTGGTTTAATAATAATTGACACTTGAAGAGACACTTCAAGAGACACCATCATACTAGGGGGTTGGGCCCATGGAGTTATCTACATTTATGCACATCTAATTGATAGGTTGAAGAACTAAATGATGAAATGAATTAAAAGATGACATCATCTTCATTTTCTTGAAGAATATCCGAGGATTCTTCCAAGGCAGACTTTGGCTCCGCAGGCTCTGACTCAGCAGATTCTGTTTCTTCCATTGGGGTATCCGCATCCGAGTTGGTCTTGACATCAGATTTGGTAGACTCAGCTTGGGCAGCGGCTTTAGCAGCTTTAGCAGCTTTTTCTTCGGCTTCAGCAGCGACAATTGCTTCTTGTTTCTTTTCCTGGACTTTCTTCAACCGGTAAAATTCCTCTCTATCCAACTCATCCAATTCAGAGTTAATATATCCAATGGTGTTTTCAGTTCTAGGGATGATCACGTGCTCGATGGCATTAACTCTTCTGTTAGTTACCTTAATAACTTCATCCAAAATAACAAATGCAGTTTGCAAAGAGGCCAATTCTACTAAAGTCTCAACCGCTTTGGTGTACACCAACTTTGCCTTTTGAACTTGTTGACCACCACGACCCAAACCAGTCAATTTGAAGTCATTAATTTCTTCATTAACATGACTTTCAAAAGTGGGTAAATAAACACCTGAAACATTCTCTTGTTTGGCCCGAACTTGGAAACGGGCTTTCTGTACCAGTTCTTGCACTTGATAGCCAATATTGTCGCCAGTGGCGTATTGAACTTCAGCAAGTGAGAAAGCCGCCGTCTGCATCACACGTCCCATCTTTCTTTTACTATCATCAATTCTTTGAGTGATATCACGGAAACGTTTTGTTAAAGCTTCCGATTTTCTTTTCAACAATGAATGACCTTGTTGGGCCCCTTTAAGTTTTCCCTTCATCACCCCTAAAGTCATTCTGGTGGGGAAAACTTGTTCTCTATTACCGGCTCCTGACATGGTGAAGTTTTCCAATCAATCTCTTTAGTTCACGGCACGTGTCAATCACCAATCAGATGTTGATAGTGGTAGAAGTGTAGTGGAGTAAGGAGTTTGAAGATACGAGAAGTTGTCGATAATGAAGGTCACGTGAATACGAGGCACGTGCATTATATTCAAATGGGAAACATATTGGAGGGTGTGCTGATGGAACTGGGCCTAGACTGGAGCCAAGTATCATTGACTGAATGGCTGCTCCATTTTCCGACGGTCTGTATTCTCTTTCAAAGCACAGTGGTTCTCTTTTGGGAGAATTCCTGCTAGTAATGATCATTTTATTGTGCTTTTGACTTTGGAGAGTGAAAAATCACCTAAAAAGTGACTTCTTTTCTAAAAAAGTTATCTTTATTGTAGCAGTTTCTAGAAGGTCTCATTCAATTGACTTTTATCTTGTAATTGTTGTGTTGACCTTCAATTTGATCTAGATATAGCTGATATTGGTAAGCGCACGATAAATATTTCAGATTACGTAACATGGCATCTAACATACTGAAGCTAGTTCTAATCCCCAACTCACCAACCATAAGTGATATACCACGATATACCACTGAAGTTCGGTTTTGTACTGACAAACACGTTCATTTTTCAACTCTAATATATCTTATTCGCATATAAAGCTCTTTGAACGTGCATATTTCCACAAGCTCATCACCCTTTGAAATCATGACTTGGGCCATCGAAGATCTTTTAACAGATTCTGATGTCCAAATCGAACAAGAGTTAGCCAAAGATTCACAGAATGTGGAATTGTGGAAGTCTTACTACGAAAGCTCGTCATCTTCCCAACTTTCAAAGCAAATCTTCATCCTTCATAGAGCCATCACGGCGATGCCCCGATCCATCGAGATGTACACCCTTTACCTTGATCTTTTGGAGAAAATGCTTGAGCCATTGGATTATTATCACCACAAGAAACAATTCCAATTGGTAAATCGAGCTTATCAAACAGCATTAGAATTATTGAGCTCAAATGTCCAGCTTTGGACCCGGTTCTTAACCTTCTTAATCACCCATCAGAAATGTGAAATTACAATGATACGACGTACCTTCAATCAAGCTCTATTGAGTTTAAAAGATATTCAGCATGATCTTTGGCCGAAATACCTCGAATTTGCCAATACAATTGGAGGTTTGACTTGCTGTGAAGTGTACCATAAATACCTACAATCACTTGGAGGAATCCACCATGCTAGCGGCTCACAAATTCTTGATTGCTTGAGCAAATATCTTGAGTTCGACCATCGAGTTTATGCCGTCGAAGTATTTCAGTATCTTCTTGAAACTGAAAAAGAACTCCCCATTTCTCTGCTACAAATATTGACCGATTACCTTTCACTTCTTGAAGAAATCGGTAGGGACCGTCCCAACGAAACTTTTGTTTCATACTTCAGCTTACTTGTTAAATTTGGCATTGCCAGGTACCCAGATCAGACTGGGCTTTTATACACTAAATTGTGTAAGGTCTACAACAATATTGGTAACTATGCTCAGGCCAGGTACTACTACAATAAGGGTCTTGAAAGCTGTGAGAATATCAAAGACTTTGTCATGATTTATGAAGCATGGACAGAATTTGAAGAGAATTTGGTGGTGAGCCTCTCCACCAAAGTTGAGCATTTACAAAATGATGAAAATGGCGAAAATGGTGAAGATTGTAAAGATAGTAAAGATTCTAAGGAATTATTGGTTAGAGAATTGGCCAGCTTGGATTTCCGGATTAATTACCTTGAGCAATTGGTAACCAATCGCCCATTTTTATTGAGTGATATGATGATTCGTCAAGATCCTCATAATTTGGATCATTGGTTTGAAAGAATAGAATTATACCAAGGAAATTTAGATAAAGTATTGCCTACTTATGCTAAAGCATTGACCAATATCAATCCACTTAAATCCCATTCTGATAAATCAAATTCCTTGCCACTCTTATGGAAGAATTATGCTGGAATTTATTCTTCTAGAGGAGACTGGAAAACATCCAACTTGATTTTCTCAAAGTCAGTAACATCTCAGTTCAAATCAGTGGATGAGTTGGTCAAACTTTATATTGAATGGACTGAGTCTATATTGGTTTCTACATTATCTGATGCTGATTCCAAAGCTATTAAAATTGTGGAAGATGCTCTTTTCAACACTCCCGGTACTGATCATTTACGTAAGAGTATCCCTAAAAATCTTGAATTATGGTCATTTTACATCGATTTACTTCTGTCATTTTTGGATGAAGAAAACACCAAGAACTATTACTTTGATAAAATCGTTCAGGCATATACCAAAATGATTGAACTCAAGATCGCCAGTCCAAAAACCATCCTTTCATACGCAAATTTCTTACAAGAAATGCATTATAATGAGAAATCCTTAACGGTATATGAACTTGGGCTTCAATTGTTCAAGGACAATGACCTTAAATTTGAAATATGGAATGTTTACTTATCAAAAGCCGTGAGTATGAAATTGAAACTAGAAAGAATTAGAGATTTATTTGATAGTTGTTTGGATGAAAACCAAGGATGTCCAGCTGAATTGGCTAAAGGTTTCGTGGTATTATATTGCAATTTTGAGAAAGAACAAGGTTTAATATTAAGAGCAATTAAAGTGATTAAACAAGGCATTATTAAGCTTTCAAATGGAATCAATTCTAACACCAATGCATCATTGCGAGATAAAATTGCCAATGATAAATTTGATCTCTTCAAAATTTCATTTTCCTTAACTTCAGATTCTGAAACCAAGAGAAAATTATACGAACAAGCAGTTGAAGATAATCAATTAAGTTTGGATCATTTGATAAAAATATGCAGTGAATTCATTGATTTCGAAATTGGTCAAGATCAAATTAGCAGGGCTCGAAGTCTCTTCCAATATATCTGCAAATTGTGTAATCCAAAGAACCTCAGGAATTCTAATATCATTGAAATATGGGCAAAATGGGAGGAATTTGAAGTAGACTTTGGTAATGAGATTAAATTTAAGGAAATGCTCAGATTCAAGAGATCAATTACAGAAGATTTTGAGACAATTAGTCAGAATAATCAAGAATTAAATCCTATGGGGTTCATTAAAGCAGAAACTGTTGGTGGTAATGAAGAAAAGGAAAAGGTTCAAGAGAAGAATCCTGAAGAAATCGATCTAGATATGTAAAGCTAATGTAATCAATGAATAATATATCTATTGTATCCTATATCCTAAATCTAAAATGTAATGCTGTGAATGAAGAAATGAAGGAAATCAAATTAGAACTTCTTGAAAGCGTCGACCCATTTATCGACAAAGCTATTCAAGTTCAGGAATTGATCTGTTGAATGATTGAGTTTAATTGATTTATTAAATTTGATTAACTCTTGATGATTATTCCAATTGATATGGTAATACTGAAAGATTACCATTAAAAACGTTTGCAAGATTTTTAATTCATTTTTCTTTTTAGTTTTTCTAGAATTTGAATAAATTATGAGCATTTGTAGAAGTTTCACCATTAATTGAAGTGCAGAAGAATTGATTTCAACACTAGCTTCTTCATTAGTAGTTGTACTCGTGCTTGTTCTTGGTGTATCATCGTCAGGTGGATTGGAGATCTCGGTTGAGAAACTCGACGAGCAAGGACTATTCCACGAAAGTCTGAAATGTTGTTGTGTCAAAATTGGAGTTGATGGAGCCGATAAACTCAATGGTAACTTATCGTTGATTTGGGCAAGAATGTCGAAAAAGGAATTAGATTTGAGGTTTTCGAATTCTCCAAGATTACTCTTGAATCCATTCAAATATTTTGAAAGATGAGCAGATTGATATGCTGCTTGTTTTGGGTTGATCCATCCATCCAAAGCCGAATTGAATGCTGATAACATGTCATCATCAAATACTTCTTTATTGATTAATTCAAGTAAACAATAAATTTCTTGCATTGAATTGCTTGACTGGAACAACAACAAGAGCAATGGTATTAAAAATGATTCTTCATGTTTCCTTAATCCATACTCAGAAAAAGATTTAATATAAAGAAGGTATCTGAAACTGTCTTCGAATTTTAGTAAACTGAAGTTCTCATTTGTGGGTTCAATTTCTTTCAAGATACATTCAAAAAGTGGTTTCTGCAATACACTTTCAATGATGTTGTTAAACTCAATATCCTTATTACTTTTGATGGTGTCAGTCAACTTGGAATAATTTTCATGGAAAGTGGCGAAATCATTATTTATCACATTGACGGATTCACTTCCAACTTGATTGTTGGATAAAATCTTCATGAAGAATTGATATCTCAATGATGATGGAACATTGAATTCCCAAGCCATTTTTCTAACTGTATTTTTCTCATTTGTGAATTTCTTATTGAACTGCTTTGAATTTGGTTCATCGATCAAGGTTAAGATCATCTTAATCCATTGTTGGTGGTTTTGCAAAAATATTTGATTAGATTTCTTTCTTGAATCATTAAAATTCTTATTATTGAGTTCATGGGTACTTAAAACCTTTTGAAATTCTTTATTATGTTTAGACTTATCTTCATCAGATTTAGGTGGTAAATGAACTGGTCTTGTTTGATCCAAGACACTAAGTTTCTCTGCTGAAATCAATTGTAAATCATCAATAGAAGATTGGTGCTTCACATAATTTGGTAGTTTGTTCAACATGGTTTGTTCTCTTGAGTCTTTTGCTAATCTAGCTACCGAAGTAGATCTTTGATCATAAAAGTTAGAAATATTTCTTGTGATTTCAGAGTCATCAATTGAAGTATGTGCTGGCATGAAATTTTCATCTTCTTCAACAATACTATCTTCAGTAGCACTGAATTTAGAATTTCTTATATCAGTTTGAATAGTCAAGTTCTTCGAAGATTCACGAAGAGAATTCGTAGGTCTTGTATGTGGTTTTGAATTAATATTATATTTGTCGTTGTCATTATCAACCATAAGATCACTGTGACTGAACAATTTATGAGTTCCAAGCAGTTCTGTAGAAGAAAACGATCCAGATTTCATAGTGCTTGGAGTATGAAGATTAGAGTGACTTTTCAGATTCAACAGATAAAGCTCATTGTGATTCTTAATGACAGGAACGTTAAACACCAAATTATCCAAGTCATAGGACAAGATTTCATCATCATCTTCATTTTCTTCATACTTTTTCTTGCGCAAGAGTTTTCTTTCTTTAGACTCTTTTGAGCTCAAGAATCTGGTTTTGGACCTCATTAATCCAGGATGACCTTGAGCCATCGAGAAGGTGGCTGCTTTCAGTTGAGACGAAACTCTATTGGTTTTATTGATATGAGGAGTCGACATCGAACGCATACCAATCTTATTAGGAGGAGCATAGGTCAAATTTGAAGTAGAATGATTGGATGTCAGGGACATGCTTCGGCTAAGGTGAGTGAATGATTTGGCACCAACAGCATGGCCTGCTTTGGGTAGCACGTCTGAGTTGTTTTTGGAAGTGATAGTGGAGAGGGATGCATTAGGTTGGATATCGGAGCCATCGGAACCCGTGCACCCATTAGCGTAACTGTAGTTAAACACGTCATCCTGGTCGTCACCTTCATCAAAACTATTGGTGTCACCATTACCCTTATAATAGTTGAAAGAAGGCGAATCCAAAGGTGAAGAGTTCGAGTTACTAGTCATGGAGCTTAAACGTGATTCAAGCATGGGGTTGATATGATCTTTACCATCGAACTGGGATGAAGCTACCAGTGATGCTTCGTCAGAAAAGTTAGATTGTAACGATACTATGGAATCTCCCGAAACAGGTCGATTCACGGGATCTTTGCGACCACTCAAGTTTAGCGACGAAGTGGAGAGTTTCTTCACGAAGTAATCTCCGGGTCTTTTGAAGTGAGACTGTGCCAACGGTACAGTTGATTCGTTAAGGGTGGAAAGTGACGACAATGAGCCGATCCGTTTGGGACCGAATTTGGACTTGGCTTGAGGTACTAAAGAAGTAGGAGGTCCTAACGACGTAGTAGAGTCATTAGTATGGATTGAAAGACTGGATGAGGACTGGATTTGGTGAAGACTTATGGACGACCCTTGGTAGTGTTTTTTGGATGAAATGGAGATATCGTAGTAGTTATCGTTGGGATATGACATGATGAAATTAGGAGAAGCGAATGACTAAGAGATAGGAAGGTGATCAAGTGAAGTGGGTGCTATATTGAGAACTGAAGATAAGGAATAGACTTCAAGTTAGGGTAATGTCAGTGGAGATTTTTGATAGGATGATAATAGACGCTGACAAGGATGAGGCTTGATACGGGAAGGGATGGGGGTGATGTAAATGCTTGACCTTACTGGGGTTTGTAGTAGCTTAGCTTAGCAGAGGAAAGGATGGGGATATATTATCTGAAGGATGAGATTGATTTTATTAACGTTTAATGTCTGATGTCTGATGTCTGATGTCTGATTTTTGAGAATCTGAGATATGGTTCTGAGACGAGAAGTGTCTGACAATCGAGACGGGATGGGGATTAATGCAGACACAAACAGTAGCCAAACAGTAGCAGTCAAGTAGCCGAATGTGAAAGAAGAAAGACGAAGTGTGAAGTTAAGCAAAAGGGGTTGAAGTCTCGAGGATCCTGATCTTCCGTGTAGTGAGTTGGATGGCACGAGTAGCCCGTAAACATGGAAAACTTTAGTACAAAGTGACAAAAATAGCGAAGGCGGTAGTGGGCCCGGTACGTGTCCGGCGCATTCTACCCGATTGCTTGCGGTTTCAGACCCTCACGATTGTCGTGGGGGCCCACACCCAAAGTGGAAGGGGGAGCGACGGTTTGGGAACGCGGTGATGGCAGAACATGCATGGGGCAGGGGAACTGCAGGTAGCGAACAACATGGTCAAAATGGGGGGCTTTTGGTCTAGTTGACGTTATTAGAGTTGTCCACGTTTGAAGCCAGCAAAGTATCACAACAGCTAGCAAAGCCAGAAGTATTACAGTTGAGAATGACATCGTTTACTCACAATGCACCTTGGGTAAGCTGAAAAATGCCTGCAACTTTTGACGCGATTCTGGCTAGGATCGCTGGGTTCATAACAAAATATGCATTAGGCCGAATCCCGCTTCACATGAAGGTCTCGCCAGAATTAAATTTACAGGTCAAGGCAGGAATCACCATGTCAATTAGGAGGCTGGCAGTCCACGGCCCACGGTGGATCTAAGGTATTAACTTTCAGTAGATTAATGGGTGTAAGTTTGGGTATGCATTCTCTTTTGGGACGCTGATAAGGTAGCTAGTGCACGACCTCAAACCCCCATCGACTTACAGTATACAGTTGCATGTTGACGTACACGCTTATTATCTCCATCGGACAAGCGTCGGTAATGTCAAGATACCAGCATCTTGGCGATGCGAAGAAATGTCTGACACATTTCGGCACGGAGCCGGGGAACGGGTGCTTTGGCTGTCTGCATATCGCAACAAAACAGAACTACGGTTCAGGGAAAGTCTCCTCGGATGTGAATGTGTTAGGAGAATGGCCAGATTCCGATAGAGGCTTTGTCCTATTGAGATTTCGGTGCAATTTGAAATTGGCTGAATTTCGGGTGAGATTTAATCTCCTGAAGAATGTCTGGAAAATGTCGGAGAGTCTGGAGAATGTCGCAGAGTATGTAAGAGTCTGAAGTGTGTAGAGTCTGAACCATTATTGTCTGGTGAAACACCATTGAAAAGCAGATGGGTCATGTTTGATCGAGAAATGATTCTTGCTTCCGAATGTCTGACATGAGTTGCTCGTCAGGCAGTGTCAGTTCTGACAGAGGAAATGAATGCACTCAGAGGAATTCAAAAACTAACGACCAATACCATAGCAACTAGTACCCCTACCATATGTAAGGGATCTCGATAACCTTAGTGCTGGTTTTAATTCTTGTTCTGGTTCTGGTTCTTGTTCTGGTTTTGGTTCTTGTGCTAGTTGTGGTTCTTGCTAGTTGAAATTATTGCTAGTTGTTCCTGTCCTAGTCTTGTTCTTGTAGGCAATGTCTGGCTTTCGAGAGTAGTGACTTACCGCGTAGTATGCCACTTGAGTATCTGCAGTAATTACAATAGTTAATGATATAGAGGGCTCATTATATTTGATACCTGTAAGTATTATGAGGTATTGTACGAACTAAGGGCACTGGTGACTTGAGTTCCTGCTTGGCGCCCAGTGATAATGTGTCAATGCATCGAGCCGTTATGTAATGGCTGCGAAAAGCTACTTGTAGAGCAGCAACGTTTGACAGGTTTGGTTACAAAGCCCTATTCTACATGTTGTATCTGACCTGTCGAATCCGGTCATATCAAGAGAATCGTAAATAACCTAGATCACTGTACTTCTATTGTAATGAATTGAAAGAAGTGAAAATTGAAGTACTCCCTGAATACCGTCGAATGATACAGAACTCAATATATCTATCGGAATTTCCTTTTTCCATCGATTGTTTGTCGTCCGTTAACTTTATCCGTTTCCCTTAGCTTGATCTGTTTTGTTTAACTTTATCTGAAGTGCCCAACAAAGCTCTATGAATTCTTCAAATTAGATAAGACCGAGATACCTCTCAACTTAATTTGTAGCGAGTTATCTAAACGAGTAGAGGTAAGTTAGTATTGATCCACATACTTTATGTATCTATATATTTTCTTACTCACCTTACGTGTGTCTGTTTGTATGCTGTATATCTGCATCAAATATTACAAGTGAAAATGTGGAGCACCGCATATAAGCCATGCAACAAAATATCCACTAAATTAAGTATATCTTCCATTGAGTAGTAGATCCAGTCTAATTCCTTGGTTTTTTGCTTATTGGGTTGTTTGCTGCCACCCCTGAAAGTATAGCTTTTAGAAGTCACATTTATGGCAGATCATACCGGGTTTGAATCAGAAAATAGTTCTCCTTTTCACACACTGATATGATAGGATTCTACTTGAATTGCCAAAATGGTACATATCTCTGCTTCATGTGTTAACTGAAAATTGTAGTGACAGCTAAGGTGTTTTGAGGGAGATACAAGCTTCAAGATAAGAGTATTTTTGGGATACATCGTGGTATTCTCGGTAAAATATAGCCCCTAATTACAATGACAAGGTTCTACCTCGATGCATGGGATGTAATCGAGGTCAAGAACTCAAATCAATTGAAAGAATTTTTTTTGTTTACGAGGGCTTCATTTTGTGAAAATTTCAGATATGGTAATGGTATTGTGAATTAAATAAATAAATAATAATAATAATAATGATAATGATAATAATAATAATATAATTTCGTGAAATGATATGCGTTGGGTGCTTCGTTGCTTCATCGTAAGTGTACTCTTGCTTTTAGCATAGTTTTGAACGATTTGGGTCTATAAGGTTAATGGAATGAAAAGTTGTTAGTCATCTGTTGTCAAGTACTCAAAGAAAGGTACTCATCAAAAACTTAGGCGATGTTATGAATGTGCCAAACAATTTCCTTCTAAGCCTGTCTATTTTATCATAGGGCATTAAATAGGGTTTGGTTAGCAAGTCACCAAATTCCTCAGTGCCGTCGAATTAGATCAAGATCTTGAAAAGTGGAGTCATGAAATGCCAATTTTCCAAAGTTTCTGTACTGAAAGGAGATCATATTAGTCTGAAACTTCATCCTATTAATCTGAAACATCCACTTAATCTGAGATTTTATGGACTGACACTTATGAAACTTCAATTATGTTTGCTAGATTATTATTCCTCATGAACAGGACGAACGGTATCAATCCAATCAGTAGTACTCATCTGTGACAAACGAGACAAAGCCCGAGCAAAGGCAAACTTCTCCTCGTCATTAGCAAACATCGATGCCTTTTTGGCAATCAGCTTATCAAACCCGTGCTTCACCACCAACTCATCTTCTTCAAACGTTTCTTCACTACCCTTAACTTGTTGGCGTCGATATAACTGATAATTACCACTTTGTAGATCTTCTGGTTCCACAAATAAATCATTAAACAGCGCTGCCGCTGTCACAGCCAATCTACCATGAGCATCATAAACCGCATCCAAGAAAGTGATGAATCTTCTCACCGTATCACGAACATTGATACTAAGATAAGGGATGTCCGTCACAACGAAAGATTGGAAAGACTGGGCCAAGGTTAAGTAATCTCCAGCCGCCAAAGGTCTTCCACATAATTCTTCAAAAGTAAATTGTGCCACGTATGGAGGTGATCCTTTTGGTACTTTGAGTGAACGACCCCAAACTTCAAGGGTTTGATCTGTAAGAACTTCTGGGTTGGTATTAGCAGCATTAAAATAATCAAACCATGCCTGTTCATGTTCACGACACTTCTTTTGGTTGGTCTTGGAAGTCCATTTTACTCCGGGTTTAGGGAAATGATATACTGCACTCATTGGCTTGGGGATTTTCCTATAATCAGTAGGAGAATTCAAGTAGATGACTTTGGTCTGATTCTTGATTTGTTGAATGCAGGGTATAAATGACACTCTTTGTATACCATTCAAGTATAAATCATCGGGAGCTCTATTAGAAGTTGCGAAAAGTATGACTCCATACTTGGGAGATAATAGTAACGCCAAAAGTCTTCTCAATAACATTGCATCGGCCACATCCGTAACTTGGAACTCATCGAAACAAAGAACCGACGAAGTTTGGGCGATTTCTGCTGCAAGAAATGGAATTACGTCGAGATCATTGTGTTGATGCTCGGCCTTCAACTGATGTGAACGTTTATGAAGATGTTGCATGAACTGGTGGAAGTGGACTCTTTTCTTAGGTAAATTGCGTGGAACTGTAGAGTAGAATAAGTCCATCAACATGGTCTTTCCACAGCCCACATCTCCATACAAATAGATTCCAATTGGTGTTGTGGCTTGTGTGGAACTAGTGTTGGATTTCAGTCCGAACACCAGGGACAACAACTTCGAAAACCCTTTCTTGGGCACTAAATCTTCAATCGATGGAATAGTCACTGCTGGAGGTGAATAAGCTACCAAATCCTGGTGCAAGTTGGATAAATTATCCATGATTCGTCTTTGATATGGGTCATCCCGGAGACGACCTGATGCCACTTTCGAGTCGTAGGCTTGCACTGGAGTCATGACACTATCGCTAGGAGCCACGAAATCGTGCTCAAAGTCGAGGGCAGCAGTTGGGGCGCCCGTGGTGATGGAAGAGATGAACCGAACCCTGTGCAGAATAGCTGGGAATCCACGCTTGGTGGCCCAAATGGAACCCAAGGCAGACCGCTTGAGTGTCCTGATCCCTATCAACATTTCTATAGTGTTCTAAAGTGTAATACCGTCTAAAGGGGTGGGAATCAGAACCGGGTGCCGAGTAGGTAAAGACTTCATAGTTTATGTAGACTATGACCATATTGGATATTAATGGGTACGCGCACGACATACCCCGGACTTTTCCCCATCACGTGCAATTGTTTCTTAATCTCGACAGAAATAGGGTAGAAGATTCGATCTAATTGGCCCAGATTTTAGCTGGAATCCAAGCAGCTTTGCTTTCATATTTGAATCCCCTTTCCAGTATCACCCGAAGCTTCAGCAAGACTTCCACACTTATGTATCTTCTGCTATTGGTTGATCTCGCACGATATTTACCACCATGCACGTGATAATGTTATATGGTAAAGACACTACCGTTAGATGAACTTGGTACAGGGACGACCTGTTAATATCAAACAGCACTAGTATCTGGCTCACGAGTTAGTCCCTTCTAATTCAAAGACTGAACATGTCACAAACTCCAGAAGCCGGAGGAAGAGACCTCCAGGAACTCTCTGAGATTGCCACGAAACCACATTCCTTCAAACAAAACTCCACTCGTCTGAACCCAACCAGAAGGTACAAGACCAGTAAGCAACTCTTCACCGACGAACAGAAATACCTTCAAACAAAAGATATCAAATTTGATACCCCCACCTGGCACTCTATTGCTGCACCACCCAGTTTGAAGCCCAATAAGCATTATTGTGATATTACTGGTTTGGAAGGAAAATACAAGAATCCTGCCAATGGGTTGAGATTTCATAACGTCGAGATCTATCAAGAAGTTATTCGTGGAATGCCTGCCGGTGTGGATCAAGAATACTTAAAGTTGAGAGGTGCCAATGTTGTTTTGAAGTAAATCAATCGGTTGCTTAAACCCACTTCTTTTAATAGTTGAATAATCCCTATAATTCGTTGAAAGATACCTTAAAATTACTGGAAAGATCTTTGAATTGTTGGAAAGATCTTTGAATGCTGAAAAGATCTTTGAAATGGCGTTAAAAAATTTCCCTGGATTGATCTGGTTTCAAGAGTTTGGAGACTCAAACTTTACCTCAACTTGAGGAGAATAATCAGTTTGGCTGACTACGTCTATTTCGAATGGACAATTCAATTTGGTTCAGTTAATCCTGCCTATTCACTGAAATTTTGCCTGTTAAAATTTGCAAGAAATCAAGTGAAACTAGTATCTTAATCAGTTCAATTGAACAATAAGCATTAGTGAAGAAATTAATCAAGGCATTGGTTTCTTTCTGTTGTTCCCCATTAATCTCTTCTGGAATGAAACCACTACCACAGCATTCCATTGGATTTGAACATACTACAGAATCTTAGAATTCCAGAATCCCATATTGTCATAATCTGACCCACTTGTTTATATTATTATGCTATAACAAGACAATTTACCAATAGATCTATTAATGTACTATTGACCCAATGATCCAATAAGTGATATGCCATAACTGCTCCAGTAGAACATCCTAAAGTTAAACTTCTCTTCGGCACTACTGGTTCCATTGTTTCACTATACCACCAATCTTTCTCTCCAAAGTACTATTATTGATAGTCTCATCACTTTCAACCTCATGCTTCATTCCTCCAAATGGATTGAAGATGGTGGCCAAGTAACATTTGTATATCTGGCTGAATAACTCCTTCAAGTCGCCAGTGGCTTTCTTCTGATTTTCTCCCTCACCACTCTCAAGTCCTATTATGATCTTGAGTCCATTATTGGTCTCGTATCCATAAACAGTCACGTCATCTTGGATGAAAAGCAACACTATTCCGTGAGTATCATCACCCTGTTGCTGCTGTTGTTGCTCTCGTAAGCTTATAGAGGAAGGAGACGAAAAGATGTCCAAAGCCATGTGGGAAAGGAAGTTATACTTGAGGAACTTATTGGCCGATTCCGTGTCATGAGCTTCAACTTCTGGCAAATCAAACGCCTGGATATAGAGGGGCTTGTCGTCACGAGATATAAGCGACACAAACTGGACCTTTTGTGATGTGGTAGAGATGGCTGACATGACTAATTGAGAATGACTAAGTTGGTGGAGTTAGTGGAGTTGGTAGATTCACGTGAAATGAATGTTGATGTTTTGGCATCACACGACTCCCACTAACTAACCTCCGCAATATCAACCCAGATAACAATTCCATGACGTTACTGAAATGGTGAATTATCCCAACTTTTCCAAGCTTAAAGAAAAGTACTCCCCCCAGAAACGAAATTTGTCCCTCGGAAATAGTTCATTAACTGGTTCCACAACTGGTTCCACAACTGGTTCCATAACTGGTTCCATAACCGGATCTTCAAAGTATGCTGCTTCAAAACCCGAATTGAAACCAGAGGTCACTAAAGGAGGTTTCTCCCCCATACGAAGAAGCGGCTCTCCTGTAAGGAGAATGAATATAACCCAATTGGAGCAAGCTGGTGTGAAAGAAGACGGGCCACCTCTTCATCGCAAGAGATCAAGAGATGACGCTGAGATCAGTCAAGGAATCGATAAAGCAGCGTCTGAAGTCATTCATGAAATCACGGAAGATCAAGAAAACCACATAGTTAAGAAATCCAAGGGAGTCACGTTTAACCCGGATATCCAATTCAAAGAAGATAGTTTCATGAGTTCAGATTCTGAATCAACATTTGCAGAGAAATATCAGGATATGATCAATAGACTAGATCAGTTTGTCAACAATGTAAACGATCGGCTCGAATCATTGGAAAGTAATCAGAACCTTATCATGAAGAAACTCAATGCTAATAGCAGCACTAGTGAAGAATTGACCTCAAAATGCCAGGCTTTACAGTATTCATTAAATGAGTTAATATCTTCCATCACCAGATCAGGATGATATTCTTTTTGTTGATTAATTTGTTATACAACCTAAAAGTCTATATCTTTGGTGGTAGACTTTTCTTCACCTTCATCTTCCACTGGAATACCCCATTCTTCAATCTCAAATTTCTTCCTTCCGTTCTTGAAGGCATATTCTCCTTCCCGAATCATCATGAGTCCTTTCTCGGATAGCACCGGCAACTTGATGATATTTACCAATCCATGTTGGATTTTTGAAGGCTCATTCTTATATGCCTTCTCGATGAGTTGAGACATTTCTTGATTAAATGGTTGCAACTGGATTACTCCATCGAAAAGGGCTTCCAACATGCCAGTGGCAGATGAATCCCGAGGATACAAATCCAATGGAATTGACGATATTAATGCCGCATTGGAATACTTTTGTAATAATGCCCTTAATGAATGAATGAAAGGAAAAAGGAATGTATGGGACGAAAAACTGGGTGGATAAATGGATGGATTCAAAAAACCAGGAATGATGATTCTGCAAACTCTTAATTTATTCTTCTCTATAATCGATGAAATACGAGTTATTAGCTCCTTGAAGTTTGCCATCAATGGGACATATGACATATCTGAAGCTGCAGGACCTGGAGTTAACTTTTGAGTCAAGTCAAACTGATGAGAATAGTCGGTATCCTGTTGAGAATCAGCTCCTGCTTTTTGTTTGAGTCCATATCTCCAAGCAATCTTCATATCATTGGACTGGTTGGCTAAATTGGCCACGCTGATTTTCGATTCATTTTCTGCAATCCTAGCCTTTTTTTGATCTTTGGATGATCCCTTGTAAAGACCTGGAAGCTCGTTGGACCAACTTGGGTTCATTCCTACCACAATAACATGAGCATGTTGTTGGTCTTTCTCGAGTCTATTATGAATTATTGCTTGCGATGCAAATGCCCTCAAAATCACCGAAGAAAAGTCGGTGTTTCCACTTTCTTCTATTAGAAGTGAACTTCCTAATGGCAAACCTTGATGAAGAAGAATCTTGTCCAAATCTGCCCCTCCAGTAGAAATGGTTGGTTGTGAGGTCAAAAGGGAAGGTCTTACTCCAGGATTGTTCGCTGTTTCTGAAAGTACTTTCTCCTGCGATGTAGAGGCAGGTGCTGATGCTGATGCAGTTACCGGACTAGTCCCACGGGCTAATCCAACGTTTCTACCTGTTGCTGGAGGAATCCCTCTTCCAGGTACAGCTCCCCCTGGTCTGGAAAGTCCAACTCCAGGACTAGCTCCAGGCGAGTTTGCTGGTCCTCTAAGAGGAACAGGTCCAGGGGAACGCAAGATGCCTGCATTCGGGGTTGTACCTCTTGAATTAGGCCCAGCTCCGCTTGGACCTCCAATTACTTCACTTCTCTTCCTAAAAGACATGAGTATAATTTTTCATACTTCGCACGCTGCCAGATAAGATATCTTGGAAGAGCAAAAGGGTTGCACATTTGAAAACTGACTTCTACCCGCAAACATGAATGATTGGCCCAAAGAATATGAAAGGAGGGCAATTAATGCAATTAATGGAATTAGTGATTCCATATTGCTAATAGCATGTTGAGGTTGTTTGATTATTCTTTCAGTAAGGTTGATGGCAAGAAGAATCCCTTTGAAAGCAGTTTCCAGGGAACCTTTCAAAATTCTTCTGCCACGAATATACGCAGACACCCCTAAAAAAACTACTAAAAAAACTACTAAAAAAACTACCAATGATATATCTACTACCCTAGTACTCTTCTATACATATACCCCAGTCTGCCTTAACCATATATATTCAGTAATTAACAGTATTGCCGTGCACCTACCGATAAATCAAACTGGTCCTGCATACCACTGGTCACTACTTAGATCCTAGCCGTCTGAGTACGCCCCCATACCATCTCCCTAACATCTCGTCAGCCTTGGATAACCTTATCTCAAACTTCAACCTTCAAGATTCGAATCGCTAGATTGTTTCAATAATTTAACAGAAACCTAAATTCAGACTTCGAAACTGAATTCCAATTTGCTCCACTCACATTTTTACCCTACTCCAAAATGGGTGCTGCCATATCATTACCGCTCCTACCTTTCACCACCATTTTAACTCCACTTCTTAGTTGTTGTGGAGCGGCCACAATGTCAGGCTTATGCTCTAGCTTGGGAGGAACTTTCCAATCTTCTATCATGACCAGAATCACCTACGCCATAATTCTCCTATTCAACTGTTTATTATCGTGGATAGCGCTATCACCATTCATCGTGCACAAATTGGAAAAGGCAACGTTTGGCTTCATCAACAATAAATGTGGTCCCGATGGTGCGGAATGTATCAGCTTCACATCGGTGTACCGTATTAACTTAGCTCTTGGGGTGCTTCATTTGATATTGGCTTCGCTTTTGATAAATGTGAAATCTACCGCCAACCCCAGAGCTGCTATCCAAAACGGGTTTTGGAGATTTAAGATATTCGCATGGTTCTGTTTGATTGCAATCAACTTCCTATTGATCCCAGATAATTTCTTCATATTTTATGGTAACAACATCGCCATCATATTTTCTACCATTTTTCTTGGAATCGGATTAATCTTGTTAGTGGATTTTGCCCATGCCTGGGCAGAGAAGTGCCTTGAAAAGATTGAGCTCGAGGAATTGACGGGCGAAGGCGATTCCTCCTTGTGGAAAAAGTTATTAGTGGGGGGAACTCTCTCCATGTATTTGGGAAGTATCATCTTGACCGGAATCATGTATTGGTTCTTTGCGAGCAGTGGTTGTGGTATGAATAAAACTGCCATTTCATTGAATTTGGTATTCGGTATCTTAATCTCCGCAATGTCGGTTAATCAAACAATCCAAGAGGTCAATCCTCAAGCAGGTCTTGCGCAATCTTCAATGGTAGTGTTTTACTGTACCTATTTGGTTATGAGTGCCGTATCTTCAGAACCAGATGACAAGATGTGTAACCCATTGGTTAGATCCAAAGGTACAAGAACCGCCAGTGTTGTATTGGGTGCCATGTTCACTTTCATTGCTGTGGCATACACTACTACTAGAGCAGCAGCAAATTCTGCATTTTCTTCAGAAACCAGCGATGTCATCAACACCCAACCTCAAGCGCGTAATGAAATGAGATACCAAGCCATAAAACAAGCCGTGGATGAAGGGTCGTTGCCAGAAAGTGCTCTTACTCAAATTGACTACTACGATGAAGATTATGGGGCCAATGATGAAGAGAAACAAGCTGTCAAGTACGATTATGCATTATTTCATGTGATCTTCTTCTTGGCCACCCAATACGTGGCCACCTTACTTACTATTAATGTGGAACAAGACGATTTAGGAGACTTTGTACCTGTGGGAAGAACATATTTTTCAAGTTGGGTTAAAATCATCAGTTCCTGGGTATGCTTCGTATTGTACGGATGGAGTTTGGCAGCTCCTGTACTTATGCCCGACCGTTTTGGCGTTCAAATTTAATAGTCACTGTTTCACTTCCAAATCAAATCATTTCACATAAGTATGTCCTCAATTACGTAATATGTTACATAAGGAACACCAATTTCATCTACCTGTAGACTATAAGATTTGGCAAGTTAACAAAACATTTCAACTGATCATTTGCCTCATTCAGTACTTGTTGGAACTATTCTATTCATTCTGGTGTTTTCCGAAGTTTCCAATTCTCTTACCAGCAAATTTAACTTATTCCCAGTACATGCTCACTCTGATTGGTCAATGAATGGTGCGCTCCAAAATTTTCAATATCCGAACTTCAAAATCAAACGACCATACCAAGTAACTTATCATGTCTGCTATTGTCACTAAGGCCACCGGTGCCATCAACGGCTTAGTCACCAAGACTACCAGCTTCGCCAATTGTGCTCTCTACTGGTCCAAGGTTGGAGCTGAAGTCGGTAAAGTTGTTTACAAAAAAGAAGGTTTAGCTCCTCCATCCAGTCAACAATTCCAACAAGTCTACCAAAACGCTTTGAAATTCGTTCAAACTCCAGCTCAGCAAAAGGAATTCCTCACCAAGGTTAGTCAAATCAAGCCAAACAAAGAAACTGCTGTTAAGGCCGCTGTATATGGTACTCAATTATTGGCTTTCTTCTCTGTTGGTGAAATAATCGGTAGAAGAAGCTTGTTCGGTTACCCATCTACCGGACACCACCACTAGATGTATCATAAAGCCTGTTAGCGGGCTGCAAGTCCTAGGCTAGATCACTAGGACCCAAGGACCCCAGTAAAGGAAAGCATGATCACTTGTCTATAAGGTTACCCAATATTTATTCATGGTGTATGAAAACTGAATATACACATGTATTATTTAGCAGTGAAATATCGAAATTAATCAAGTGAAGGAGACTAACAGAATTCCAAATTATGAGGTAGTTACACCGTAGATAGATTTACTAAAATATATTCTATATTACTACGTTAAAATGTTAAAATATTTCTGATTAAATTAATGTATTAAGTGAACCAGGGTTTATTTGAAAATTTTCATACTCTGTATAGTATTCCATAGAACAGAATAAGAACTGAGATGACTTAGTAATAGAATTTCAGCCAAAAAAAAGTGTGAATATTGACCGTTTTGTTTACTTTATTACTCTTCAAAACAGTATGATTATTTTCTTGATTAGCTTCACCTTCTGTCTCATTTGCTATTTAGTTTCTTTACTCTTCAGTGTTATTTTGATGATGTCTCTTTCTACTGTCTTCAATCATTCTTTGTTTCTTTCTCTTTTTATCCTTAACAACCTTTGGAACAGTACTAATATGTTTTCTTTTGATTTGTCCTCTCTTTGCTTCTTGTTTCTCATTCTTGGTTAACTTTCCTAAATTCTCCATCCAGCTATTATATCCATCTTGACATCCAGATTGTTTCATAACATTCACGATAGGCTTTACTAATTTGTCATCTTCTTTAGTAAAGAATGTAACTGCTTTACCTTCTCTTCCTCCTCTACCAGTTCTACCAATTCTGTGAACATAAGCTTGAGCACTTTGAGGAACATCATAGTTGATCACTAAATTAACACCTTTGAAATCAACACCTCTAGATAAAACATCAGTAGTGATTAATACCCAGACTTCTCCATTCTTGAATCGTTTTATCACTTCTTCTCTTTGCTTTGCTGTTCTCTCTGCATGAATCACGTCAACATTCAATTTATCATACATCAATTCATGATATAATGCTTTAGCTCTGGTGATGGATTGTAAGAAAATGATCACTGGAGGTTTGAATTCACTTTGTTGAATCATTTGTCTAATTGCCAACAATTTACCTTCTTCATTTCCAGTATAAACCAATTTTTGATCGATCATATTACTAGCAGCTTCCTTATGACCAATGATGATTCTGATAGGATCTTTCATGATGGAATGGGCCATTTCTTCAACACCTGATGGAATGGTAGCGGAGAACATCGATTTCCGAATGGTAGGTAATGTACAATTAGATAATATATCATCGGTTTGCTCCACAAAACCTTTGTCAAACAACTTATCAGCTTCATCAATAACCAATTGTTCAACCTTTGACAAATCTACATTTTCGCTCTTCACCAATTCTATCAATCTCAAAGGTGTAGAAACCAAAATGTCAAATTTAGATGCCGAGACAATTTTGTTTGAAATCTTAGATGCTAATTGTTTCAGTAAGATACCAACCGTCAATTTCTTTCCCTTGGTAAGATTTTGAAGTTGTTGAAAAATTTGAATGGTTAATTCATTGGTTGGAGAAATGATCAACCCTCTAATACCATGATTTTTCTCATTATTTGAAGATTTTGCTTCCAAAATCTGTTGGATCAATGGGATTAAAAATGCTAAGGTTTTACCAGAACCAGTAGGAGCACATGAAATAAGGTCACGGTCGTGAAGTGTGATGGGAATAGACTCACATTGAACTGGAGTTGGTTCGATGAATTCATTTTCAATAAGATTACTCAATAATTTGGCATCAAGCTTGAATCTTGAGGTTAAATCTTGAAATGATCCAATGGGTAATGGGACATCTTCACCAGTAACTTTTGCGGAATTTGCCTTTCTCAAAATAACAGCATCTTCTGGAGTGTTAATCTTTGCTGGGGCTTCCACGATTTGAGCAGAAATTTCTGGACGTTCTGATTCTTCGATGTCATCAAGATGTTTAAGTTCTACCTTGTGAGATTTGGTATGAAAGAAATCGATTTCTTTTTCGATTTGATGGTTTAAAGTTTCTTCTTTCAACTTCTGGTTGACTTTAGGCTTCGAATAACCTCCAGACGGATGATTATCTTTACGAATAGAGGCACCTCTGGTTAAAATTCTAAAGATATCCATTAGTAAATTGATAATAGATTTAAGAGATGGATTTGAATTTTTTGAGATGTGTTACGTAAGCGCTGACTCAGCGCCAAAATTTACATCAGAGAAAAGATTTTTGATTTTTTGACCGACATCAACTCCACCAAATAGACATGAACATCGTACGAATTGGATCCCCTCAATCCACCCGCTTTTTGGTCAGATCTATTTACCTTCATAAAGGTCCAAGGGTCAGTGGGCTCAAAAGAGATCCACAAGAAGCATTTACCACCACCACCGGACACACTTATGGCAAGACCGAAGAGAACTTGAAATATATCAAAAGCTTTTTGCAAGAAAAATACGCCATCTCTGATGATATGGCATTACAAGTTTTGACACATAAATCATTCAATAATGGTGTGAAACCATATAATGAAAAATTAAGTGCTATGGGATCAAAATTAGTCAATCTTTTCTTTGCGAAATATGTGACAGAAGGAAGTACCACCAACGTAAACAGTGTGAATGGTAAGAATTTGGACGTATTGGGAACGCCCATAGCCAAGGAACTCTCGGGAAGAATGACCATGGGACTTTTTGCCAGATCCAAGGACTTGAACAAGGTAATGTTCTGGAATTCATATGGTCATGGTCTCAACTTTGAGAATAGTGGAGAGATGAAAGTCAGTGCTCAATTGATGTATGCGCTTGTGGGAGCAGTAACCTTTTCTCATGGTAAAGAAGCTGCTGAGCAATTCATTAGAGAAAAATTGGTAGGAGATGTGGAGGATATCACTGTCAAATTAGTTAGCGAAGTCCAAAAGACCGGCGATGCTAGTGCAGCTCGCGAATAGTCTATAGAGCCAGATGGCAGCTTGTATATAATTGCATTACAAAAAATAGCTCATAATATTGAACTAATGAACAACCTTAATCAATCACTAAGGCACAAAATCACTGATGATCCATACTAATAATTGCCAAAGATCAAAACCAGACCAACATCTATGGATCAACATCTATGGATCAATATTTATGGTAATATTAATGGATCAAATGTGGTACTAATATAACATAAGTATTGATCCCTAAGTATTGATCCACAGGTATAAATCCATAGTATCGACCCATGGGTGTTGATTCGTGGGAATAAATATTGGGTATTGCTTATTATGTATGGATGAAGTCAGTAGTATATTTAACTGAATAATGATTGTTTGGATATTATTTAATATACTACTTTGAACCGTTCGATTATTGTACTACAGATAATACTCTATATATATATGGCAGGAGCTTCTAACTGAATGGTACTGACAATTAATGGTCCTGTCACTCTAAGCGACACACATTAATCTCTATAGAGCTCTAATAACTAAACTCTGGTGGTGATCTTGTGGTGATCTTGTGAAAGCCTAAAAATGGCTAGTAATAATACCTATTCGTATTACCAAATGCAATTATCTTCCTATTTTTCAAATCTGACTCTGAACAATTCCATTACCCTTGAATATATCAGACTTGTTAAATATATTCTTTTGCTATTAAATGTTGATATATCCCTTAATAAATTATTGAAGAATACTGATTAGATGGAATTTTATTTTAAATTAAGGGTGCCTCAGGAGCTATATCTACCATGTAATTCTACCTAAGTCTATTTAATTCAAAGGATATCTTTTTCTATCTAAAATTAGTGATTAAGTGCTTACCAACACCAGATTTATAATTTTATTGATGTATCCATACGGTATAATGTAAGACTTAAAATAGCTTTACCGTTTTATATTTTATTTAATATCTAATAACGTTGACAATTGCCTATTCTGAGATGATTGCTGAAAATGATCTTGATCACTTTATCAACTTAATTAGATCAGTTGAGTCAAGTATACATTTGGCAAGGTTTAATGTTACCAACTGGGTTGGAACTCAAAATACTGTAAAAATAAGTTATATCTTAATATTCACAAGATTCGATCGTAACAATCATCAACTATCAAAAACTGTCAAGGAGTATATGGTCTTTATGATATTAGCGATCAATTATTCAATAGAAGAGATTACATTTTCATCACAATTTCAGCTCTGATAAATATCACATTCAACCCAATTAAATCTTTGATTCAATGAATGATTTCGGTTATTTCATTCACTTCTGATTATGGTTCTCCTATTACGGTAGATCACTATCATAAGATACTGAATAACATATTGAAGCTTGACTCTTTATCTCTATTATAACTAATCTCCAAAACTTTCAGTATCTATAAATTTCTGATCAACTTGAAACAACCATATCATTATTCGGGCCTGGTTGAATTGAATGACTATTGCTTTCTTCAGGTCTGGCTGGAAATGACCATTGCTTCTACAGGCTCAATTAATTCAGTTAATAATACCCAGTTGTTATCGGTGACGTAGGGGTGGTTCACCTGATAGAAACTTAGTGACTCAATGAATAGATGGGTAAGATACAAGTCAAAGGTTAAGGTTAACCAGAGTAGCGATGCTCAAATTACTATGGTGTTACAATACAGAAGGCATCAACAGATTTACATAGTGGACGGTGATAAATCAACCTTAGTCAGACAGTTCGGATTGACAAATAAATAGGGTAACTCTTCAGTGAAACCGATTGATTGCTACACCCTATTCCAGCTTAGGCTACAGCATAAATTACTCGTCCTAATTATTCGTCCTAATTGAATGATACGTCCTAAGGATCCTGCCGCCGTACTAAATTCGCAGCTTCTCTATATGTCTCTTTCTCATCGACTTGTCTCAGCTTATTTCCACCTCTCCATTTGCACTTCCATTTCAAGGTGGTACGATTTTTATACACCAAGCCCATTGGCTGTGGAGAACATACCCGCGCTTATTCGAATTATTTGAATTATTTGAATCATTTGGTGTTGTCTGGTATTATTTGTTTCGTATTTGTTTGGGATTTGTTTGACTTATTTTGTGGGCTCATGCGACAAGCGTGTTTGTCACATCTGGTGGTGTGGCTTTCACATGTTCATTTCGCAGCTCAGGCTCCACTACCTGAACACGCACAACTACGCCTGTTCCTGATATCCATCTGTACCTGCCGAAGATTCCAATTCTTCTTCTTTCCTCTTGGTTCACTGTTCCCTTGATTCTCTGTCCTCTCATTTTACTGTTTAGATCGGTAAATTTCTGTTGGCTAAACGGAAACTTTGACTGTTTGGACTATTCCAAACTCGCTAATTCTAACCTGATGCTTATCGCGTCTCAAATTTGCGACCCCGATTCCGCTACCACTACTAGATGTAAAACCAGCCAACTGGTTCAAACTGGCTGGAGATATTTGATCTGACTAATGTGAATACTATATGGTGATTCTTACGGTGGTTATTCTGTAAGTATGTTGCTTCACTTGTTGGTCTGTTGGTCTGTTGGTCACTGGCTTCACCTTTAGGATCCTCATTCTCACACTAAACTGAGTCCTGGCCCAGCCACCGCCATGGTCGTCAAACCAAACGCCAGGCCACTTCTCGGTAGTCCAGCCACCACTAATAAGTACAAGCATCTCAGTACAAGAGCGCATCATATAACCGTATCTCTGTGATGATTATGGGACATGAATTTATTTGTCCTCGTCTCCTCCTTAATCTCCACCTCGCCATCTCCTTAATCTCCTTAATCTCCTTGATCTCCATTTACTTCTCATCGTTTGACCCCGCCGTCTCCTCCATCTCCCCCATCCTTAACCTAATTCTTATCTCACTTCGTCTAGTCTCACCTTGGCTTTCCTCGGCTCTCGCCGTATCCCACCTTTCGCCCTACTTTCGCCCTACCTTGCCCCTATATACTTACAACTACTACAGTAGTGACTGGGTAGATGGGTAGTCTTATCCATTTCAATTCCCTAAGAACTCACCAGATTTCACGCCTTTTACCCAATCCCATTCTGTAATCAAACCATTTCTCGCTATTATTTTTCCCCGTCTGCTAATCTCGTATCCTGTCTTAGTCTCTATTATTCCCAGAGTCCCCAGACCCTTTTAACCTTCGGTGCTAATTCACGCTCGTGGCATATTTCCTGCCCCTAAGCATTCCCCAAAAACAATCAGACGCGTACAAAAAATTGAGGAAAATCTCCTACTGGGAAAAAAACTGTACTATTGATTATTACTCTTGTCTTTTTGGTGCTTTAATCAAATTATCCAGTTTGAACTAGTTTGTCCATCTCATCTCATCATCATCATCTCAGTTAACGTGGCACCAATTCAGTCTTTAAGACATCTCCCGTATTAATCATGAGTGAAATAGATTTGGTACATCATTACCGAGTGTTGAAGCAATTTCTAGACATATCGGATGATCTGAGCTCCAGAAACAAGTCCAACTCTAGCAGAGCAGCACGGGCCCGTGAAAAACTCCTTAAGCTATCGGGTGCTCAGTTCCGTGAGTTAAGTACCGATGTTTATGATGAACTTAGACGTCGAATTGATGAATCTAGAGGCGAGCCAGATTATTTATTACCAAAATCTTCTTTCCACCCGAAACGGAACCAAGCCCGTCAAAAACTTTCTTCCTTGCCTCAAACAAGGTTTAAGGACTTGGTATCGGATATCCTGTATGAAATTGAACGCAGAGAACTTCATATCGAGAAGGTCACCACCATTCCTGAATCATCTCCTTCAAAGACTGACAAATCGGCTGACGACTCGGTCCAAAATGATTCTCACCATGAATATGGTTCGGAACATTCAATGCTGGACAACCGCGAGCAACTCCGTCGGTCCCTGACCCAGGAAAGTCGTACTCAGGACAGTCGTCGTCCTTCCATCCCGCTCGCTTCTCACAAAGAAATTGTGCCCGAACCCCAAAACCAATCAGTAGGTATTCAATCCAAAACTGTGATTCCTACAAAAGCAAACTTGACATGGTCCAGCGATGAAGAAGAAGAGGAAGAACATCCAGAAAGAATTTATAACCATCAACATAAGAAACTGGAAAGTAATCGTACCAACTCAATACAAGACAGATCGATCTCTGCCCCTTTTAATAAACAAGACGATTCAAGATTGGAAGACGCTCTTGTTGAAAAAGATGAAATGATTTCACTGTTAAACAGAAAGATATCCGAAATCGAAAATGACAAAGATGCCCTCGAACATAAATATCAATTACTCCAGAACGATTATGAATACTCGGTTTCTCAAAACAAATCATTGAGCAATGAACTTGACACGTTGACTGAGGAAAGGAATACATGGGCAAAGCAAACTTCCCAGCGTGAATCTCTTGATTCTAACAACGAATTAACCCGTGAGATTGAATCCTTAAAGACCAACATTGCTGTACTTCGGTTGGAAAATCAGTCCCTTAAACATACAAGCCCTCAAAGACAATCTTCTCGTGAAATAAATGGTGCATTAAGTAGCTCTCCAAATTCAGCTAAAACCGCCAGAAATCAAAGTTTGAAGAACGAAATGGAGACTTTCTTCGAGAGATTATCGAATTTAGAGTCTGCTCCTACAAAGCAAGGAAATTCAATTAACGAACTTCAAAAGGATTTGGCCAAATGGCAAAGAAAGTATGAAGAAGCACGTTCAAACACTCTTGCTTCGGAAATTAATGCCTCTGTGATGAAAAAGGAAGAGATGAAATCATTCGTAGCGCCTTATGGATTGATTTCCATGAAATTGGTGGCTGATATCCAAGCTTTGGTAGAATCATTCGTATTGAATTTGAATGGAAAGAATACCGAAGCAGAAATACTATTTGAAAAGATTTCTAAAATATCAATTTTGGCAAATGAAATTGCTGCTCAAGGCGATAATCAACACTTCAATAGTAATGAGCATTCAGTTTGTCTTAGAGAAGCGGTCAGTTATGCCCTTAGTGCAACTAGATATTTTGCGGTGTATTCCACTATTCTCCCAAAGATTGTTGTGGAACGTTCAATCGGAGAAATATGTTTCACTTTATGTGATTTGATCACTGTGTCGAAATTGAATGAAAATTCATCTACTTCCAGAATTGTGGACGCTTCTTTAGCTCAAGCTCAAGCTCAAGCCAGCAAGCCAAAAGTCGATGAAGAATTTGGTGCAAGACCTCTAAAAATGGCTAATAGGTTGAGAGAGTCCCAAAATAATATTGCCCAATTGAATGAGGAACAGAACACCTCAGGCTCCCAAAACGAAACTGACACCGCACCATCTTCAAGAAGTATCTTTGGAGGACAAAATGGTGGTCAGGGTTTTCTTAGAAAAATCTCTCCCTTTGGAGGCTCGAGACAAGCTTCATCGGGTAAAGAAGCCCCAAGTCTGTTGTCAAGAGAGGTGAACAATGGGGCAAACCCAATTTCAAAAGTCGAACCTTTACAGAACTTAACACAACCAAATGAATCAAGCTTTTCGCCAGCTGTGAATAATGGAAAGGAGAATATTTTATCTAATGTTATCGACTCTAATTTTCAGAATCCAGATTCTAGTATTCCACAACAAAAATTGAACTCTGAAATTACCCCATTAGTGGTCAATAAGAAAGAAATAGTTGACCATGAAGTTCCTTCGGTTTCTGAATCTCTGACAAAAACCCCAACTGAACAAATCATTACCAATTCCATACCATTGGTGAAGCAACGTTTACAGCCAAAGACTACATTGCCTTTGAAAGAAACATCTGTTGGAGATCAAAATGAAGATGAAATTGAAAAGGATACTTCCCCATTAAAGCCAAAATCAAAGGACTCGCCAATGGGTAAAAATATCAATGCCCTCGCTTCCAAGTTTGAAACATCGCCAATTAAAGATCTCCGTATTGTTTCATCTGGCTCTTCACCTCAAGGAAAGGGATCTACGGTACAAGGATTGGCCTCTAGAATCAATAGTTCTAGTGACAGTTTAGGCTCTTCAATTCGCTCACCTCCGGCAAAAAGAAACATTCTAGACAAGGTAAGACAGTTTGAATCTAAGGAAGAAAAGCCTTTAGAATTAAGGAATGGTACTTCTCCAACTCATTCAAATGATAGAAAGAGTTCACTGAGTCTTGATCTGGAAAAAGATAGCAGCGTTATAAAGCAAAATGTAACAAAGGAAACCGCCTCTAGATTAAACGATCCATTTGAAGCTGTTACCACCAACCTTGATACTTCAAAGAATATTGATAACATTAATGGTGAAATCAATAAAAGAAATAACTCTATCAGCTCCTCAGATTCAACTGGAAGAGGAAAGGGATTATTTCAAAGTATCAGGGACAGATTAACTTCAGACAATGATAATAAAGTTATTGATGAAACAATTAATTCAGAAGAAGGAAACTCCGATGGAGATAAAGTAGAGCTTAGTACTGACAAAGTTTTAACATCTACAGCAGAAACAACTCCATCCAGAGAAATTGAGGATGATGAGCAAAGTGATTATTCACCCGTCAAATCAGATAGAGGATTCTTCCAAAGTATTCGTGATCGTCTTACTAGCGCAGGCGAAGAGAACAATAAGACCATGTCTTCATCCGCTTCAGATGTAACGGTTCAATATGATGGAGCAGATAGATTAGAAGATAATGATCATGAAGATCATGAAGATCCTTTTGTTTCGAAATCTACGAAAGAAGTTGTTCCAGGAGTGAGATCATTGCCAATTGAGTCTCATCAACCAGGATTGGCCAATAGTTATAAATTGCCATCTGGTGAGAAGGCAATTGTCAATGGAGGTAATGATACAACTGAAACACCTGCACTCGAAACTAATGGACATGATTCCAACCAATTCAAAGGGGTGACAAAAGTGGCTGCCATTAACGAGCAACATCAAAGATCAAATAGTAATAATCTGACTCATTCTGCATCAAATGGTACTGGATTAAAATCCAGTTTGTCTACTTCGAAACCGGGACCAAAAAGAGTTAATTATCTGAGCGACACCAAGACTACAAATATTGATGATTCAGTCATAGGTGAATCAAGCGAAGAAGAGTCCGAAGAAGAATCCGAAGAAGAATCGGAGGCTGAGTCTGAATTAGATGAAGAATCTGAAGCTAGACAAAGACAAGAATATCGTAAGTCTATGGCAGCTGCAACATTTAACATAGATCTATTTGATATTGATGACCCAGATAATACTTTGACTCAAGTGTTACTTTATTTGGAGCATCAAACAGTACAAGTCATCACTACGATTCAATCCTTACTCTCAGCCATCAAAAAACCTAATGCTACTAGAGGTGATTTACGTGATAAATCACAAGCCATCACTGAAGTTATTTCTCAAATGACTGAGGCTACAAACACTTCGATGAATCAAACCCGTAATGCTCAACTTAAAGAACATGGAAGCTGGGTTGTTAAGAGCTTGGAAGATTGTGATCACCGGATGAATATCTTGTGCAAACCAAGCCCTGATAAGAAAGACACCGACTTTGCTGATAAGAACTTTAAACAGAGATTGGCAGGTATCTCTTTCGATATCGCAAAGTGCACTAAAGAATTGGTGAAGACGGTTGAAGAAGCCAGTCTTAAGGAAGACATTGCCAACCTTGATGCCAGATTGGGTCAACATGATGATTTGACTTAAGGTGGTGTATATTTTGCTTCTTATATTGTATTTTCTAGTATTAATAATATTGTTTATAAAGATTACTATCGCTGAAGTAGTAACACTGTGAAACCTAACGTATATACTTGGATAAAAACTTTTGATGTTGTTCTGAATTGAGAGTATCATTGGTGAACTTTAATCCTTCTTCCCTGGTCGCTTTTCTATTGTTGAAGGTATTACTTCTCCAACTCTTCTTTGCTTGTCCACCGTTCTCGTTGATCGATATTAATGGATTAGATGTTTTCGCCCTTTGTTCCTTTTCTTGTTGTTCTTGCTTTTCTTTCTCGAGTTGTCTTTCGGCTTTGATCTTGGCCAATTCCGCCATAAGAAGATCGGTTTCATCATCCTCATCACTTCCTTCTTCACTCTCTTCTTCGCTACCTTCAAGTTGTTCTCCTTCATCACCTTCATTTATACCACTATCCTCGGTTTCTTTGGTTCTTTCTGTGTCTCTTGAATCGGGTAAAATGCTGGTTTGAGTTTCTGCCTCGGAGTTACTTCGTGGTAACTTCTCTTTTGCGATTTGTTCCTTGACTCTTCTCAACTCCTCTAGTAAGGCTTCCTCATCTTCATTGGAATCTTCTTCAGAATCTTCTTCGGGGTCTGATTCGCCAGGTCGTATCTTTATCCGCTTCGAATCGCTATCCAATTTGCCTTCCAGTATCAAGAGTTCCCGTTTCAACTCATCCACTCCTCTTTTAGCTATATTGGGGTCTAGGGAGGTTCTCACATCGGCACGAGTTTTCAAGGTCCTTTGCAGCGGTAAAGACCTTGAATGGGATATGGAGTCCGATATAGCGTTGGCTTTGCCTCGTTTACTTTCTAAAGTGGGTCTATGGTTTGTTGTCATGGTTTGCTAGTAAAGACTATTGTGCAAAGGGTACTTCTATATCGGGTCGTGCGATAGGACAAATGTATAGAAATATCTGATTCAATGTGAACTCCAATAAGGGTCAAAATTCTAATGGAATAACAATTGTTTCTTGACCAAAAGTGACTGTATGCTCTATCTTGAATCAGAATTTTGTACTGGCATTTCAAAATGATAAAATTTAGGTATTTTACTATGCTTTTAGCTAATGCTCTCTATTTACCTAAATGTAAAGTGAGAGTACAAGTTCAGGTTTTTCATATTGAACTGTACACGAAAGTGTGCCAAGCTCAATGTTCTCTTGTTTCCAAGTTGATGAGAGGTGAACTAGGCAATAATCAATCACCAAGCATAACAAATCTCATTAATAATTTGATAGTAATTTCAAAAAAAAAAAGTGGTAAATGTATTGATTTTAGTGTAGAAACCAAATAATAGGCTTTATTTTTACCATTTTTCACTATTTTGCTTTTGCATTGCTTTCTCTTCCGCTTTTTGCCTTTAGGACTTCGGCTCTTTTTGCACCCATTCCATAACATTCATTCTTTTTCTTCTACTACAATTTTTCCCCTTGGGCTCCATTTTGATAAAAAGTGAATGTTTTAGAACTTATTAGAAGTTAGCAGAAGTTTTATCTCATCACTCTTCCTTCAAAACTTCACAATAGCACCCACAATGTCATACAATTGTGTAATACTTTGGAAACCCATAAAACACAACAACTCATAAGCTGACCGATCCGGGAAAATTTCATTTCTACTTTATCACACGAAACCAACTTTACTTCGAGATTGTCCATGTTACTAATGTTGTGTCTTATAATGTTTCAAGAGATCAATATAAATGCGATGACCATACAGCTGTAGAGGATTGGAACTATTGCCAAAGACAAGAATGTTGTTCCTAATCAATTTCAAACTCGAGATAGGGTTTGGAGCAGACAGTTTCATGAACAACGGTATGCTTAGGATTCAGCAAATAGCCTGTTTAGACTCATATCTGAGTTGGACTGTATAATCACTGATGTGGACTAGAGCTGATAAGGCAATGTTGCCAAGTTTCACTGCCATTAATACCCTACTACCATACCTGTTACGAAGCTAATGATATTGAATATCTGCTAGTAATTTGGTCCTTTACCTTACCAACTAAAACTGACTCTTTGTGATTGTAGAAACATGTTTACCAATAGAGATAACTAAACAATTTTTTCCACATATATCCTACAATTTACATAGTGCTAAAGCTCTCCATGGTTCTACGTGGTTAAAGGGAGGGTACGGATAGAAGATATTTTATTCACATCTATCCGTATTATCTATATTTAATCTTATTGCATTAATATTGTTTATTCTGCAAGAGGGTTGAGTTGGCAATTTCTTTTTGTCATATTTAGCTCATGGCCCATAATGACCACCCAGCTCCTCACCAAACCAGTCTCAAATTGAATAATAATGATAGAGTATAGGCAATAAGATGGGAAGGAGAGGAAACAGTAGGTAAGAAATAGTAGTAAGTAATAGAGGTTCATTCATGAAATAGTAATAGGTAATACCTCTTATAGATGATTTTAGCTGATGATACTAGATGAGACTAGCTGAGGTTTTAGGGTTTAGAGTTTAGCACAAAATGACTAGTTTAACATCTGCTGCTTGATCTACTTAATCTAAATGGATTTCACTTAACTAAGCCCAAATTTCTCAAATTGTACGAATCTAGACCAAAGTCAATATTTGTATCTATTAATCTATTAACAAATTACCTAAATAGTATCTATCAGTTGAACGGTAGTTACCCCCAAATTATCATCTGTTCACTTATTTTTGCTAATTTAACTCGGGATAAATCTAACCCTCACCACGAGATTCAGCCTACTTGTGCCACCAATAAAAATACTATCAGTGGCTCTAGACCACAGGACTAGGGGGAGTAACCGTTAGATCAATTTTTTCCAGTCTAACCACCAAATATCTACCAAGTTCCATTTAGATCGTTCATTGTTTCTTTCCCCATCCACCCTTCATCTGTGGCCCATCCACCCCTCTATCTCTTTGGCCATCCACCACTCTATCTCTTTGGCCATCCACCACTCTATTTCCTGGGCCCAATCTCTCGCAAACCTCCTTCCTGTCCCACGTACGCACCCAATCTCACTCGCGTTTAATCTAAAGCTCCACCATCTCGCATTAATGTATTTAGTCCGTTAACGGGCCAAGCCTCATCTCCTTCTCCCTAACTCCCCACTTCTCAGCCAAGTTTATACCCATCCCTTCCTATTGAACCCCACCTTTATCGCTAAATTAACCACAACTTCCTCTATCACTAGATCTCCACCACTATCACCACTATCACTATTTCGAGATAGTACCATTATTATCACCCCCGCTACCAATGCTCATATGCCCCACAGAACTCCGATACCGCAACTTTCGGCTATCACTCAATTACATCCCCAACAATATTCACCACCCATTTTTGGCCCCTTCCCCACCATGTAATCACCACCGGGTCTTCTGATTGGCCCACATTTGTCGTCCTTATGCACGTAAATCCTTCCAGGATCTGCCACTGACGCATCATCCCCGGACCCCACATCGCCTCGCCAGGTCATGTCCATGTCACGTGATCGGGTTTCCATGGTTGGCAGCCTTCCAAGGCAAGATCTTCAATTAATTCTTCTATTGTCCATCTTCCCATCTCTATATTTGGCACTTCAACCTTAGGGTTCATATACGCAAGGGCCACTTTTGTACGGCTCCTCTGAGTATTTCCATACCATCCCAAACTTGCTCAACTTTCCCCTTTTCTGGAGTCTTTTACCTCCATAACCATAATAGCTCCCCTAAGTCAATATTGAACCAAAGTGAACTGTTTATCACCATCAACTCTTTCGTGAACGTGATCATCTTAAACCTCTAGATTATACCGTCCGTTTCAATGTTTGTCTTTCCTGCATTTGATTCCAACTATAAAACTCGAAAGCGTACCTTCAACTGTTGTCAAAACTGCCGCATAAAAAGGGTCAAATGTGAAATAACGTCCATAGATTACGAACGAGTGGGATGCAAAACCTGCAACAAGCATAACTGGAGATGCAGTCTTATCAAGCCCAAACTTGCAGATCCAAATGATGGAAGAACTGCTGGTCCGGCTGAAATGAGTCGTGAACAAGAGTCTGAATTGGAAGAATACAAAGATTTGTCAGTTTCCCCTATCGAACCACCGGTTCTGGTCACCCCAATAGGTGCAGCCCCTAGAATAACCGCTCAGTACTTGAAAGAACATTTTGGTTTCAATATTACCGGTCCTGATTCATTGTCTGAATACCAATTATATTATCATGGCCACCCCAAAGCCATTATTGCTAACGCATCAGAAGATCAAAGTATTTGGCATGAGTCAGGAGTATATATCAAGGTGAAAAAAGAAGAAGATGCAAAGTCTTATAAAGTAAGGAATTTCGGGAAATCGGGAAAAGAAAAAGAATTCTATCTTCGGAACATGCAAATCTATAACTTCCTTTATTCCATTAATGCCTTTACTTTATCATCTCAAGAATATCCCTTTGATGCATTTGATACGAAACAATTGGTGGAGCTATACTTTTATAAAATCAACTCGGTATTTCCACTAGTGCTTGAACAACAATTTTGGGATAACTTTAAGGTAGGGAAAGCTCAAACTGTTTTAATTTATTGTATGGTATTGGTGATTTCAAGAGACAAAATGGCAGAATCAATTTTGAGGAGGGTTTTCTCTAAAAATTCTCCAGGAAGTAACCATGTTGATTTCCCAACTAGATTACAGGCCTTCATGACAGATCTCGAGTATAAAATTAGGCAAATTCTTTTGATATTACCTCAATTGGGAGATGACGATAAAATAACAAGAATGGTAACTTCAACCTTACTTTCGTTTCATTTTAATTTCGACAAGTTCGGTAATGAACAAAGTTCACATGATCTAACCGATGCTATCAACTTGGGAGTTTCCTTAGGGGTACATATGAAGAGATTGTCTTCTAAAATTGATCCGGTAGTGGCTGAATATACCACAAATTTATGGTGGTGTTGCTATATTCTTGATAGATTCAATGGTTTGTTTAATCAGCGTAACTTGTTCATCCGTCAAGAAGATTTCAATGTTGACTTACCCTATAATAACATCAATTTACTAAAGTTGGTCCAATTGGCACGTTCCTTGGAAAGTATGTTTTTGGCAATCTATACTCCATTTAATGATGCTTCAACTCCTGTTAACAGCAAGGAACCAATACAACCAACTGCCAATTTGATGAATGTCAATCCCAGATATAACATGTTCAACATTGATGAATTTCAAAAATTCGAATTTGAATTGTGTGACAAAGAAAGAAATAGTTCTCGAAAAATTTATGAATCCAATGGAGTTGGAAGTGATTATGCAAACAATATAATTCATTTTTTGACTAGATTGATTAATAATGCAGTGATTATGGGGTCTCAGAAAGCTAAATATGATAATCCTCAAATTCCAAAATCAATTCCAGATGAATGCTCTGTGAAAGCATCGCTTAATATCGTTAAATATTTACGAGAGATGCAAGAAGATTACATCATAAATATACCTGTCGTACCATGGTGTATTTCTCTTGCAATGGCTATATCCCTTAAAAGAAGAACAAAATTATACTTCAAAGGTGATTCAAAGTCTAGTGAGGTTGAAGCTAACAAGCTTGAGTTTGAGCTCGAAGACTTTTTGGTTGAACTCAAAAAGTTTTCAAGTACTTGGTGGTTTGTGGATGAAATGTATAGACTCACGAAGGACTTTACAGATAAACTCAATCACAAGACTTTGAAGAAGAATAAGAGAAGAAAGAGTGCACATTCCCCACAATCCAATAAGATACAGAAAGTTTCACCCTCTTCCCGTACCAAAAAAGATTACTTTCAATTGAATTCAAACAATCCTCCTTATCAAGCTAATCCTGTATCAAAAGCTGACTCGATACCATCCATTCAGAATATTTTAAGACCATCTCCAAGTACCGTCCCCGATCCTCAGTTTAACCCTATCAATCCTAACATGGTATCTCCCTTAACTACAACTAGCTCTAATGATTTGGATTATGACCAATATTTTGATTCCATGCAAATTGACATTTTCAACTACGATTTCTTTAAAGATGTTCCAAATGCAATTAACATGCTTAGTTAAGTCATAAGTTTTTTATATAAACGGAATTAATGATAGAAGATAAATAAACTTGTAAGCTCATAAGGTCTACAATTATCTATGCTGATATTTTCCATTAATTCTATAATATACAGAAGGATACGATTACTCCTCGTCACTTTGAATTTCATCTTCCCATCCATCTTCTTCGGCAGCTGAGATCTTTTGTGGCATCAACTCACTCATGATTGGACCACCTAATTCCTTCAAAAGAACTTGAACCTGTTCAATAACTTCTGTATCATTTTCTCCTTCACTATTAATGATCTTATATGCCAGAGTCAAAGAACTCTTAGCTTCCGATAAATGAGTTTTGACTTCTTCTAATGAAGATTTCTTTAAATGAGAAACTTCGATATCTCTATAATCTTCAATATTTTCATTGGCTGATTTAGAATAGATCAATTTTGCATTGAAAATATTGGCTAAAGCTTCATAATAAAATGGTTCTAAAATATTTTCATTGATGTCTTGAATGCTTGAAGATATTTCAATAGCAGAATCATATAATTCTAATTCAATAGAAAATTTTGCTAATGTCATAAGTGGTTGAATTAATTCAATATATTCCAATCCAACTTCAAAAGAATCATTTTCTTCATTATCACCCGATTCTCTGATTTTGTTAGCGGATTCTTCAAGAATGGTTTTCTTTTGGTTAAATATCTTCCATGATTTAAGTAATGCATCCTTGGCATCTTCTGGTCTTTGTTGAGATATTCTGATGGAAGACAATAACGACAATGCCTCAGGATTTTCCGAATCCAAACTCAAGGAAAAGTTTATTAATTCATCACATTTGAATTCTGCTTCTTCTTCCATACATAAATCAGTCATCCAAATTTCGATCTTAGCGAAAATACCCTGGTTCATCTTCTTAATGACATAGCTGGTCAATGATTGTTTGGATTTGTAAAGAGTAGACAATTCTACCAACACTGGATCATTTTCTCCTGAATCATTATTTATAAGGTCAAGGTGTGTACTCAACTTACTCAACCCAATATCAAGCAATTTCAACCCATCTTCGCCACCAATGATTTGACCAAGATAGAAGAACTTCTCCACACCGGCATCGGCATTTGGATCACTAGAGCATGCCTTAGTTAACACTTGATATGCGTTTTCCACATCATTGTTCTCCAATAAAGTTTCACCAAAGATTTGCAAATATTGGACATCTTCAGTGTATGGTTCGAAATTCTCTTGAAGAAGATTCAAAGCAGCCTCGGCCTGGGATGATTGCAACAAAGCACGAACTTTAGCCACTAATTCGTTAATTGACAAAGGCATGGTTGATAAGCAACTACTGACTCCTCAGTCAAAGAAATTTTTGGGATGAGCTGATTACGTCATCAGATACATCTCATTCATACTATCAACTCCCCACCAATAAGTCTAGTGCTAATCACCTCAACTCTTCCTACAGTACCACCATCACAAACACCAACATTTACTCAGTTTAACTGGGAATTTTCTTTAGTATTCATAACTTGGTCTATTTCGCCTAATCTGCTGTTTTATATCCCTTTAATTGGTTAAATGATCACTAGCAAAATCGCAGAATCTCTAGTCCAAGAGTACTATATACTTCACTTGTTATACCATAGGAGCAAGAACCAACATCGTGTACAAAAATGGTGGCAGTATATCAACATTTTTCATAGAAAGATTAGGAAAATTGTCAAACTATCGGAAGATATACTCCTGATAACAGACAAGACCAAGTTGAAAAAAAAACATGATCAAATGGTGGAAAGTATTCGGTATTTGATCAAGAATAAGGTTTTCGGGAAAGCCTTTTATGAGTATAACAGTATCATTGCCTTGGGGCAATTTATAAACCTCGGGTTTGCATTAATTGGTAACTTAAGTCAGCTCTATAGCTTATTGCTAAGCATCGAAGGAGTCAAGGAGGAACTTGAAGTTTCCCAAATTCCCATAACTACACTTTCCACATCAACTACAGCTATAAAGTCCATAAATTCCATAAATTCCGTGAACTCTCTGAATTTTGATGACGATTTGGGTGAAATCATTGAACAGGATGCCAATATATCAGAACTAAATTCAGTAAATTCCGAAAGTACCCACACTACTATCAATAAAGAAGATCAACCTAAGGTGAAATCTATTGGTAATGATAAGGAAATTGTCAGAGATTCGGGCAAGAAACGAAAATCAAACCAAAGTATCAGTGATATATTTGGAGATAAACCCAAGAAAAAGAAGATAAAGATGACCAAAGAAATTAGTGCCAATACACTAGGGGAGGTTGAGGACTTCACATCAAAGCAAAAGAAGAAAACCTCAACCAATTCTATTGACGATATTTTTGGTACCAGTACAAAATCTAAATCCAAATCCAAAGTTAAGAAATCGAAGAAGAGAAACGATATTGATGATATATTTGGGGATATATGAACACATCTTATAGACACGATAGAATTAATTGAACCCTTGGAATTAATAGAAGCAATATAATAGATATTATAGAATTAATAGACACTAGAATTAATAGACACTAGAATTAATAGACACTAGAATTAGTAGACACTAGAATTAGTAGACACTAGAATTAATAGACACTAGAATTAATAGAAGCAATATAATAGATATTATAGAATTAATAGACACTAGAATTAATAGACACTAGAATTAATAGACACTAGAATTAGTAGACACTAGAATTAGTAGACACTAGAATTAATAGACACTAGAATTAATAGAAGCAATATAATAGATATTATAGAATTAATAGACACTAGAATTAATAGACACTAGAATTAATAGACACTAGAATTAATAGACACTAGAATTAATAGACACTAGAATTAATAGACACTAGAATTAATAGACACTAGAATTAGTAGACACTAGAATTAGTAGACACTAGAATTAATAGACACTAGAATTAATAGACACAACAGAATTTACATACCTAAAACACTTCATGAGCTTGATACAATGTCACTTAATATAATGAATATAATTGTTGATATAATTAATAAGCTGATAAAATAAATAGTTGATGCAGTTAACACACCCGATATTGACATTAATAGTTAATGATCTCAACACCTACATTACATCCTTGTCACATATACTCGATACAAACTTTTGAGGAAATAAAAAGAACCAAAAGAATGGAGACCATTCTACCCAAATAATAATAAAAGAAAAGAAACAAACCGACTAGAGTAAATCAATTACATGCCCGCCAACCCAATCATATTACACCATAAAATCAACACAACTTAATTATACATCACAGGGTTCGAATTGTGATTTATTTGATATTGTTGTTGAATTGGATAACATTGCTGTGGTTGTATCTGTTCTGAATCATCCTGTAAAGGAAAATCTTGATGTTGATGATATTGATGGTGTGATTGTATTGGGGCTTGTTGAGAGACTTGCTGTTCAAAATTGTTCTTGACGTTGGAATATCCATCGTATAATCCATTGTTACCAGCAATAGCTTGTTGTGCCTTCATGAATCCAATGACTTCATTGAAGTTATTGAATGTGGCATTATTCAACTGGTCAATATCCAAACAAAATTGATCATCATCAAAGGCTTCGAATGATGGCATTGGTTCACCACCCATAGGGTAATGATTCATTTGTTCAAAAGAATACAATGGTTGTGAATAATCGAAATCACTTTGTGGTGCTACCACGGGTTGTTGCACTACTTGTGGTTGTTGTCTGACATTTTGAGGGGAAGTGTTAACTGGAGATTCATGAACTTCCTGGTTGATAGATGAACTTATTGATACAGCTGGAGAATTGGAAATATGCTTGTAACTGTAAATGTTGGTGTTTGTAGTAGAAGGAATAGAAATTGGAGTTGAATTGTTAACATTAATAGTTTCTTTTGAAGGAGTGAAACACTCACCAGAAGCTTCATTGCTGCTGACAGTAGACATTTGGTTTGAACCAGATCCAGCGAGAGCAAAGTGCTTCGAGTAGATTCCTCCATTCTTTTCAAGCTCCTTCTGTTGTTGCTTGGATAATTGCTTTTTGATTCTGTTCTTAATTCTGGATTTACCTTTGAATCCAGCAGGTAAGAACTTACATTCAGCACCTTCCACGTGTAATTCACACCAAATTTCGGCATTTGGGAAAGTTTCACCACACATAGAACAAGAACCGGCAGACTTTGCCCTGTCCTTGGTCTTAGTACCCTTAGGGTACTTGAAATGTCTTGATTTCAAATGAGTCTTGTAAGTATCTCTTCTTGAAAACCCACCATTAGGATGACACTTGTGAGTCACATTATTTTCATCAATAAATACACTGAACTCATGGAATGGACAAGAGTAAGCTTTCTTTGTGGCATGCTTTTTCAAGTGACGAGTCAAGTAACCTCTAATCTTAAAGGTGGCATCACAGTGAGGACATTGATGGAATTTACCATCCAGTACACCGTAAGCATCATTAGTGATGGCAATATCGTCAGATGAAGAGCAGGATGAGATAGAGCCACTGTGATGTTGCAGGTTTAAAAGTTGATCATTAGGAGTGAATGGAGAAGAATGGGAGGTGCCCGGAGTGCAGTTTTCTTCCTTCTTGACGGATTTCAGCTTATGAGACATAATCGATTCATTGTTTGAGGAGTTTGACACAGTAGGGGATAAGTGGGTTCCATCTTCTTCAAACACCGCTTCATCTTCGAAGTCGGCAAAGGTGGAAGTTTGGGAGGTGAAATGGTGGTGGTTCAGTTTGAATACATCGAGTTCATGACCAGTTACACCGTCTTCGGTGAAAGCCCATTCGATTTCACCATTTTCGTTCTTGTAAGGCAAGAGGTTGGTGGTTAAGCCTGTGGAGCAAGGTTGGGCATAAGACTTTGATTCATCAGGCACAAAGTCCAGAGAAGTGTCGATGGCGGCGGTGGAAATCGAAGGAAACAACGATGCACCGGTGGCGGCCTGAGAGGATGGCAAAGAGGCCTTTTTCTTGCGGGATTTCTTAGGTTGAGCGTTGACATGATGGAAGAACTGGGAGTCTGAAGGCAAGGTCAAGGCTTCCGGGAAAGGAACCAACAAAGCAAGTACGTAAGACACACCGATTTGAAGAAGGCGCAAGGCCATGGCGACGAGGGTCATATTGTAGAAGGTGGACGAAGCCGAGGTTGAGGTTGGGGCCGAAGCTGAAAATCGGGAGCTAGCGGGCGAGTTTTTAAAGGAGCTGGAAGATATGGTAGGCTTCAGGGCCGTGGAGGCACTGGAACGTCTCCTTGTTATCGAGGAAAGCATTAGGAAGAACCACGAACACTGGGGTGTGAGCGGTGAGTGGTTTTAGTGATTGGTGAGTAGGGGATGTGAGGCAGTAGGCGGTAGGCACTAGATAGGGGTTGAGGTAGTGATGGTTAAAAGGCTGATAAGAACGGGATAAGCAACTTTAAGTAAAGCCGATAAGTGCTAAGTAAATATTAAAGTTCTCAGGAACCAAAGTCAGTTATTTAGATGGATAACAAGTTGCTTTAGTAATGGGCAATCTTGCTGACGAGGAAGGGGATTTGGTTCGCGGACGACGACAATAGAAAATTTTGCCTAGTGAGGAAAGATGAGAGACTCAGAAGTCAGAAGTCAGATTGGAGATCACAGACAAGTGCGTGTGATGGCAAAGATAACTGAAGTAGGAGGAAGTGAAGTAGGAGGAAGGGGGAGGAAGGTGGAAATGATTTGGAAAGGTTTCGATATCCTGACACCACTGGGAAACGGACGGGTTGTAAGAGTTGAAGAGGAGGAAATTCAGTTGTTAAGTAAGTTCTGGGGCTTTCCCAGTGCAGGACAGCCTAGGGGGTGGGCCGAATGTTATTGTGTTGAAGTCGCATTGGAGGGCGGAGGTCGACGGGGGACGGGGCTACTTTCATTATCCGAGTACAAAGAGATGAACAATACGGTAGTGCAGTATGGGGACATATCACGTGGGGATTGGCGGGGCCGGTATTAGTAGTGTTTAGTAACCGGATTTGGTTACAGCCACTCCAACTCTAGTGGTATTCCCTGGTAATTGTAAATGAATTGTAATTGATGGTTAATCTGGAGAGTTTAATACTAATTGATTTTATTGATTTATTGATTTATTGATTTATTGATGGGCTATTACTGGGTGGCTTGATTTGTCTGACATGTGCACTATCTCAATCCAACAATTATTTTCCTTCCGCGATAGGCTTAGCTTAGGCTTATCACCACTTGTCGTGGTGGTTTCGTCCCATGTCGTCTAACGCCTATCGGCACTTCCCCTTATTGTGATGATTATGATATTGTCAACATTTACTGATACAGCGGATTATTATAATAACGGCTTAAGTTGCCGTATGGTTGCTGTAGTTATTCGAGTTGTCAGTGCCGTGAATTTCTATTATTACTGGTGGGATTCCTTCAATGGTGGCACCACTGGGGTAAGAATGTTTCAGTTGAATATATAGTTTTGTGTGGAGGTTTGATACGTCAAATTGTTGCACCACTTCAGATGTTCGCAGTGTTTACTCAGATCTATTTGAAATTACTGGAAACAAGGGACAAGGGAGACAAAAGGGAAACAAAAGAGAGACAAAAGGGAGATAAAAGGGAATCTACAGTGGCCTGGTTTGGACTGGGGTCTTCATTTCCTTACATAGTTCCCTTACTATGGTTGATGGATTGAACAGTTCGATTTCTACAGTATTAGTTAAGGTGCGCCGTTAACACCGATACACCCTATGGCTATTCAGTATTAGCTGGTCCCTTCATCCACAACTATAACCTTGAGCTTCGTTGGTCGTCCACTACAACTACAGGGGTGGGACCATCGTATTGGCTGGAAATCGATTGTTCCCATCAGTTGTCCGCGCTGTGCTGTGCCCTTGTCAAACTCACTTCGGCCCGCTATTGTTCGCATTCCTTGCTTGGCCTCTCAATTGTCCTGTGCGGCCATCTTCTCTCAATTGTCTTGATGGTAATGATTACCAGTACTCTGGATTCTGAATGTACCCGTTGGTCCGATCTCCGGCCTGGTCTCCACAATTCCAACCAACATCTCCGATGAGGACCCTCATCGGAACTGGTGGGAACTAGCATGAGGCTTTGGAACTTATACGAGTGACATCACTTCTCCCAACAAACCCGACCATTTGATTAGGGGTCCGGCCAAGTACACGAATCCTGGTCGGTGTAGTCCCTAGTTGGTAAAGTCCCTGGTTAAAATTCCTAGTGTCGGTGTTCCCTGTTAGGCATGTGTCTCTGGCTCTAGGCCTGGTTCCATTCTTGTTTTTGGACTGCATTCCTGAGTGACATCTGGCTCTGCTTAAATCCGCATTCCATTCACTCCAAAATTACACTAGTCATTTTCACCCTAATCTATTAGAATTGAACAACAGGGCTTGTGATTCTGCCAGTTCACCTTTTCACCTTCATCTTTTCACCTTCACCTTTTACCTTTACCTTTTATTTATTCACTCTATATTGTGGAAGAGGATAATTTATTGCCTTCTCTCTTTGGCTAGGTGAAACTCCCCATAACCAACAAATAATAACGCTGAAGGTTGCCCATAGGCATGGCACCTTACGTAACTGGTGGTTGAACTCTATTTTCCAGTCGGCTAGGTGTCGTTTCGCGGGTTCGCCTGTCTCATCCTTCTCCCCTCTTTTGACTGTGTTAAGCCTGCACCTCGTCTAAATAAGCCACATAGGCATTTCACCAATACACAAAACTTTAGCAACTGGTCAAAATGGAACTTAAAAACTTGGAGAACTTGGAGACTTGGAGAACTTGGCGAGCCACGAATCAATAGACGCGTACTTTTAATGCTCTATTGTTGAAGGAGATTATATTTACATCGGAAAGTTTTCACCGCTTTACTACCAATTACAATTATACCACAATTATACCAATACCATCGTAATTATACCACCAAGAAATTGAATTTGTGACTATCCAATTACATTGGTGAAGATACCCCACAAGACAATCGAACCTGGATAATTATAATCCAAAAAAATCAATGCAAGAAATCTAATCAATCATTTTAGTCCAGTAGTAGTGATGATCGTAGTGGTTCTTTGACCTCATACCATGACCTATCAATAGTTGACACAGAACTTCGAGGGATACCAGTAAAACTAGTGAGAAGTAAAGGAGAGACGAAATTACCGAGAAGCTAATTTAGTATTTTGGTATTTTGGTATTATGGTATTATCCATGTTACATTGCTTTCATGAGCTCCTTTGAAGCCCTTTGAAGCCTTGAAACCCTTGGTTACTATTGCACTATGGGTCTTCTAACTGATAACAACTATCACACCTGGATAATTAGTCAATTTGATAATAGTCAATTTGATAATAGTCAATTTGATCATGTCACTTGCTCAACTCAATTGATCATAATCACTTGGTCCCCACATTCAACGCTCACAACTTCTTCCTACACTTATCCGTGCTGGTATTCATAACCAGTTATAACCAGTTAAAGCAGTTATATCCAGGCTCTGGCCCAGGGTCTCACACCATAAAAGCCCACTCACGTGGGCATCGCTTTATCATCTTGTGACATCTGCTACACCTTTTCACAGTGTATAATGTCTGAAATTCTCCCCCTGACCGGTACTTCTGGTGCTGGTATTAATAGCGAAAATGATTTTGAGTTGTCCTCATTCAACCATCCGCTGATCCACAGAGTCGATGGGTCGGTGTGGTTTCATGAAATCTCCGATGCGTTTCATGGGCAACTGTTTGGTCTTCAAGTCAAAAAGATCTTGTACCATACCCAGTCTCCGTTCCAGGATATTCTTATCTTCGAGTCCACTGACTTTGGGAATGTTTTGGTTCTCAACGGCATAGTCCAGTGCACCGAACGGGACGAGTTTGCTTACCAAGAGCTCATCACCCATTTGCCAATGATGGCCCATCCCAACCCTAAAAACGTCTTGGTGATAGGAGGTGGTGATTGTGGAGTACTTAGAGAGTTGGTCAAGCATGTTGAAGATGGAACCGTGGCCACCATCACCATGGTGGAAATCGATGACATGGTGATCAAGTTACTGACACAATTCTTACCTGAGATGGCTAAATTCCATGACCATCCCTCGGTAGATCTTCGAATTCAGGATGGGTTCAAGTTCTTGAAGGAAACCACCAGCAAATTCGATGTGATTATCACCGATTCCTCCGATCCCGAAGGTCCAGCCGAAGAGTTTTTTCAAGAATCTTACTTCCAGTTACTCATGAATGCCCTTACACCTGATGGGATAGTTATCATGCAAAGTAGTGAGAATATCTGGCTTAACCTCGACTACCTTGGCCAATTGATGACCAAGGCCCGTAAGGTGTTCAAAAATGTGGAGTATAGTCAATGTTACATGCCATCCTATACTTCGGGTCAATTAGGACTTGTGATTGCTACCAATCATACCCATAATTTAAAGAAGCCAGTGAGAGTTTTTAGTGAAGACAAAGAAGGTGTTCTTTTCAAATATTATAGTGCAGATGTACACCAAGCATCCTTCGTGTTACCTACATGGGCCAAGAAGGCATTAGAGAAAAAATAGAAACATACAAACTAACCCTAGACTTGGGTAATGAGTTAAAAACTTATAAATTAACCCTAGACTTGAAAACTTTACTACTGGTGGAAGATCAGTTGAAACCAATACCAACCAACCAACCAAAACCATGAGTTTGGGCCTGTTAAATAGTTACACCATGAAAACCTTGAAAATATTATTCAAATAGATTAGTTAATAGATTACTACCAATAGGTTACTACTAATAGATAGTACAAATTATATTCAAGACTACCAATGGATGACGTATAAGAAACGAACATACTAACATCAATAATTAAACATTAAAAGAAATAAAAAATAGTACTAATAATTTTTAAGTAGCCAAACCAATGATTCTCCTGATCCTACTCCTTCCAATAGATCATCGGAATAACTTACTTCTTACTAAATTACTAAATTAGTAAATTAGTAAATTACTCTGATCTAAAATCCAAATCCTGACCAGGTCTATTCTATTTTGAATGAAAGTCATGATTGATAAATTGTCAGATTGACAGATTAATATAATGGTAGTCCATATTTTATTTTAATGAATTGGGAAGATGTTTATAAATTGTGCTTGGGGTTAACTTGGTGGGAGTGTTGAAAATGTATGTGGTGTGGTAACTTAAGTGTTCGGACATATCAAATAGGCAACCACGGAAATAATCACCAAAGTGGTCGTTTCGGGTGTTCTACATCTACCTCTTTCAGTGGAAGGAGTCATTTCCATTTGGAATTTGGACATTTCTTTAGGGATACATTTTATAGACAACCCGTGTATTAGGATGATCCCCCAATTATTAGCATGATCCCCCAATTATTAGGCTAGTTCTCAACTAATCCCCCACTCTTTGTGGTGCGACTCGGTTCAACATGGACCATACCAATTATCACCAACCACCGCAGTTTTGCCCATCCCCCACATCCAGCCCATGTTAACAGCATCTACACCCCCAAGAAATAATACCCGCTCTTCCCCTCCGTCCCGTGCCACCCCGCCCACCCCGCCCACCCCGTCCACCCCGTCCACCCCTTTGACCCCTTTAACTCAATGTTCCTACTCTGACTAATTAGCTGGTATTTTCGTCCGCGTGACCCCATGACCTCCTCCTCCACCGATCGACAAACCACAACAAATGTTTTAACATCTACACTACTACCAAATAACACGACCCACTATCAACTTATCGATCGCCATGTCCTCAAACGTTGAAGATGAAGAGTATGCAAACAATATTGATGATCAGCTCCTAACAGCAGTCAAACAGGAAGGAGTTGTATCCCATGGTGAGTTGGATGTTACCAGAGCAAAACTTGAACAAATTGCCCATGCCGCCGCGTTGTCAGACCGTCCCCAACTGGTTCAAGCCGGTGGAGTTCGTCTGGGTTCCAAGGACAAGGATCTTGTGTCCGGTGCCACCATGAACAAGCGTTACCAGCAGCAACAGCAACAACAGGTTCAACAACAACAACAAATGGCCTCCGAAGCTCATCTCCATCATTATGGACAACTGGTGGACGATTCTGAATACAACATCCAAATCCCCGAACCCATCATCGATTCAAAACTGCGGATCTACCCCGTCACGGAGAACACCATTACTGCCGAAGGAAACTTGATCACCAGACCTTACCCCGAGCAAGTGTTTCATAATCGTGAAGACTTGAACGAGTTTATTCAGGAATTTGCTCGTGATAATGGCTTCGGAGTAGTGATTGCCCATTCCAACAAAAAGGCTATTTACTATACTTGTGAGCTTGGTGGTCGTTACAGACACAAGAAGTCTAAGAAAGATGCCGAAGAACCAAAGGTTGATGTGGGAAATGGATACTTATTGGATCCAAACACCAAAACTAAAAAATTGAAATGTCCATTTTCCATGACTGCCAGTTTCAAGAAATCCACTAGTGTTTGGACCTTGAGAACTACTTGTAATGAACATAATCATCCTCAATTAGATCCTTTATCTAACCATCCAATGTTGAGAAAGAGATCTGATGAGCTTAACTTGTTGATTTTGGACTTGTACAAGGTCGGTACCAAGCCTTCTCATATCGAGTCTAAGATTAAAGAGCAATACCCTGATGTCCTCATAAAAAGAGAGGATATTTACAATGAAATCAGAGGTTACAAGAGAAAGATTAAAAAGCAAACGAGATTTGGTCCTCATGCTACTAGACTTACACAATATAAGAAGAGACCAAACGGTGACGTTGAAGATGAAGCTGCAGTTGCTGCTGCCTTCTTAAATGGATCAAATGATGATGATGGTAATGATGGCCAAGGTTCAGATGCCCAAGTGTTACAGTACGAAATGCAACATCAACACAACCATCAACAAGAAGAATTCCAACGTCAATTCAACCAAGCTGCTGTGGAAGCTGCTGCTCATCAGCAACACTTGGACGAACACCACTACCAACAATATCAACAACACCTTCAAGACCATGGTCTTCAAGATAATGATAGTACTGCTGCCGCTGCCATTGCTGCTGTGGCTAGTGTCGCCCGTCAACATCACCATCATCACCACCATAGTGATTCCGGTGATTTGTCAATGGACAACATCGATAGCAGATTAGTAGGAGAATAACTTTGTTCTCTATAACAAGCTTGTGATCAGTGTTTTAGTTCCTCCTCTGTTCTGTATTGTTTTGTATATTAGTTTAAATGGTATTACCAATAATTTCTGTAGAATGTTTATGAATTACAAGTGTTACTTTTTAATTTAACCAATGTAGATTGAGGTATTTACCACACCTAATAACCGTATAAAAATAAGAGTATTTACCAAAAGACTCTTCAAAATGAAATAAAGAAAAATGCAAAACAGATGTAGTCCATCAATAGAATAGCTACATGCTATTCAATAATTCCAAGCCTTCAGATCTTTCTTCAAATAACTTGGCTAATTCTCCTACCTTTCTTCCTCTAATAACTGGTTTTTTCACAATAGGTGTAATTTCACCCATATTAAATTGCGGTAATGATTTTGATCTTGAATGAACCGATGAAGTGTTCGATTTTTGGGCATCGAATTTATACTTTTGAGGAGGGTATTGAAGAAACAAATTCGATACATCGGAGAGTTTCTTGCTTGTTTCGGGTGGACTAGATTTTGTAGAGGCGGAGTTTGTGGTTGAAGTCACTGTAACTGCCGAAGATGCAGAGGAGTGTGAGGAATATTCAGAAAACATCGAGTCACTTACTTCCTGACTGCGAATTGGTGAGGCTGATCTGAATGAAATAGCTGATTTTGGTGTGAAAGGGTAAGGCTTCTCTGGGCTTGACACTGGGGTCTTATGTAAAAATACTGGGTGTTTGACTTTTTCCTTCGATGAAACCACACTCGTGGTATGGAAACTAACTCTGTAGTTATCGTCATGTTCTTCTGAATCTTCTGAATCTTCTTGTGTCTGACCTTGAGCCTCATCGATTGTCAAATCATAACTCAAGTCATATGAGTCATTTGGTTGATCGTTGTTGTTTCCAATTACCAACTGATCAACCGTGTAAGATGAACAATTTTCTTTCAAACTATCCCAGTGTTCCAAAACGTTCTTTAAAAACCTGGAAATAATTGATATATTGTCTTTATTATGAGATGAGACAAGCTCATGACTAACACAATAGCTCAAACTTTTGGATATTGATAATGACGTGTGTCTAGTAACTTGATTGTTCTTTAAAACTTTAGAGCACAAATCACATAATTGTACTAAAAGTTGATCATATTCATTAGATTGGTCGGTAGCATGGCTGTCAAGAATGTTTTGAAATACATCATGAGTATAGTTGTAATCGTCTTTGATTGGTAAAGGAATGGAGGATATGGGAATTAATGGCTTGGGTAATTCCATCAATATTCTCTTGAAACCAGTTGAAATGCAATATAAGTCCCAGTCGTTAATCCATATGAGTTGGTTTCTATTAATGCATTGGAAAAAAATATCGGAATTCACTTTATTCCCTGGTTTATAGAACATTAATTCTATTTTATCACCATAATTATTTAGAATGTTAAAGATTTGATAGAAATGATGATAAAATACACTGTCGCTTTGTGAAGATAATTTTGTGTATGGATTGAGCAAAGGGGTTAGTCTCATAGCCAAGGTTATTTGATTTTCAATGAGTAAGTTATGTTTGTATACGCTTAAGGAAATCTTCAATCTGGTGATATCCACGTAGTTACTCAATTGTGACAAACTTGAGCAATGGATTATGACATTCCGTTTTAAAGGGGTATCGGTATGGGAAGGATGACCCAACATGTCTGAAAGGTTTGTGATGGTGAATGTATCGATCAATTTATTAATTTGGGCGAGGTTTTTCTTAGTCATGTTGTAATTGGTTAAGATCTGAGTGATAGACTTAACAAACCAACTATCATGAACGGTAATGATTTTGATCAAGTTATGCAAGTTGTCACTTTCAGCCAAAAACTTCTTGAGGAACTTGATACCCCAAATCCAACTAATCTTATTGAGCCCACAACTAAACATAATTAATACATAAGGTGTGTGAGGTAGGAAGTTCATGAGAGTGGGGATGAATTCGTCATAATTGATGGATTCAGTGGCCGGGAGAAACGACGTGTCGAACAAGAAGATGGGAAGACCCGAGATGGGGTCTTGTACTCCTGAATTATAAAAGATTCTGTCCATAACGGTTTAGGCAGATCCTGAATGGTTGGTAGTTGGTAACGATGATGGAGTGACCGGGCACGATAAAAACTTGGATAAAACGACGGACAATTGGACGGCCCGGATACAATGATATGAATGTGATGTTATGGTGGTAGAAGGATCGATTAGGGACCAGTTGCCTCTAAGCTCTAGGACATGAAGCTTTTGTAGTGCTGTATGGGAAAACAACAAACATACGCGACCTACCACCTGCGACCTGCGACCTGCCACTTGCGACTTGCGACATGTCGTACAACGCGCTGGGCACGACAAGTTACAAGGCCACCCTTGGCCCTGACTTACATTGGAGGACCCAACCCGGGGCGAGCGGCATCAAACTGACGTAAACTGGCCCCATCCGGATGAGGAATGGTTAGTGGATCCGATTCTGGGGTCAAAGTTAGGTGATTTCACCTTATGGAGAGGATATTTTCTCCTGGAACCATGACGTGGTATCAATAACTGTTTCTGGAACGATTCAAGCCTTAAGCTAAAGGGTAATGTGGTAAATATTACGTGTATTGGGAAGTGCCAGCAACAGCAAAGGGAGATGGTCGCGGTGATGGCTGTTGCGGTGATGGCAGTCGTAGTACTCAAGAATAGGGGTGGCGGGTGGAACACCCTGATGGGTGTTGCTTAGGATATCTGTGGTTTCAATACCAGCTCCAGTTCCAGGGCCAGTTCCAGGGCCATAAGCGACAATAACCTCTGTCGTCAGTGATGTAATAAGTGCCAAGTGGTGAAGTTGTTCAATTTGGTTACTGCAAATTACTAACTGCAAACTACTAACTGCAAATTACTAGCAACTGCAAATTACTTGCCCTCTGAACATGTAAAGTAGTAACAAGCAAAATAACCTTGGACTGGAAAAAGAAACTCACAATAGTAACGGATTTGGGATTTCATGATTTTCATGCATGGAAATATATCTTTATAATTACTAGAGCGCATCGTCATTGCAATGTAATTGTAACGTAATTGCTGCTTTTCCATGCTTTTCCAGGTTTAATCACTTCCCTCACTATAAATACATACTTGCCTATTGGCGATTTTGCTCTATCACTTAGGCTTGACTTTCTCCTGTGCAAACTTCTGTCCCAGCTAAATGCCACTATGTATCTTTGGCTGGCATTGATCCTTCGACTCTCTCAATATCGAAGTTTACGATCAGTAGCTGTCATTTTTAGTAGTAATTATTACAATAATAGTGGAAGCTGAGAAGTTCATTATTACCGAGATAATGTGGGAAATAATGGGGAAAATTCCCTTCCCTTCTTATGTTTCTCTTCTTAACAGCTTTCGTCAATAGAAATCTTCTGACTTCATCAAATCCTTCTACTATGACTCTCACTATTCCATGTGGTTTTAAACAATTTGAATTATTTGCTAAAAACATTTTTCAACAATTTTAGAACTTTCACCTTCCAAACCCGTTTGTCTCGTGATCTTTTTCTGAATTCAATTTCTTACTTAAAACAGTGTTTTCGTCAGTCTTTGGTGGCTACTGGGGCTATTGGGCTATTCAAGTTGCAACCCGTCACGTGACATGATATATATCTGGTATATAGGTGGGTGATATCTCCTACTACAACCCCTGGATTTGTCCCATATTGGCTGTAGTCTATCTTTACGAGATCCAGTGTTTATTCCATAATTTTTCCAGTCATTTTCCCTTGTAGATATTGAGATCTCTAAGCTCTTGCTCAGTGGCCATTCTCGTCCACTGCTCGCTCGTGTCCTGCACAGTATTTGCCATCCACTCAACTATCAATTATCACCACAACTTCCCCCAACCACAACTTACTCTTCACAATGGCACCTGCTAAAGAAGAGACCAAGCCCGATCAGACCAACCCCAAAAAGCAACCTCCCAAAGAAGAGGAATTGTCGGAAGAAGATCAACATTTGAAAGATGAGTTGGAATTGCTCGTTGAAAGATTAAATGAACCTCAACATCCAGTGGAGTTTTATACTCAATGCTTGGCTACCTTAAAGACATTTATCAAGGATTCCACCACTTCCATGACCGCGGTGCCTAAACCATTGAAGTTCTTGAGACCTCATTATCCTAACTTAACCGAATTATATGCTCAATGGAACGAGAAGTCCGATTCGTCCTATGCCAATATCATCATCAAACTTGCAGATGTATTGTCTGTGTTGGCTATGACTTACTCAGATGACGGAAAGAAGGAGTCATTGAAGTTCAGATTGTTATCTTTTGAAGAGTCCGTTTCCGATTGGGGTCATGAATACATGCGTCATTTGGCCTTAGAAATCGGTGAATCATACCAAGAGAATTTGGGTTCTGAAGATAACACTATCAAACAATTGGTTCAGTTGGCGTTGAAGATTGTTCCTTTCTTCTTGAAACACAATGCTGAAGCAGATGCCGTGGATTTATTGCTTGAAATCGAAAGCATTGATAAGTTGCCACAATTCATGGATGAAAACACTTTTGCCAGAGTATGTCTCTATATGGTAAGTTGTGTACCTTTATTGTCTCCTCCTGATGATACCTCTTTCTTGGAAACAGCTTTTGCAATCTACTTGTCCTACAATCAATTGCCTCAAGCCTTGACTTTGGCCATCAAATTGGACGATGAGAATTTGATCAGACAAGTGTTCGAAGTCACTAATGATGAATTAGTTCACAAGCAATTGGGTTTCATCTTATCTCAACAATGTAACAACTTCAAATATCCAGGTGAGAATGCTGAAGTTCAAGAAACAATCTCGAACTCCAAGTTGCATGAATATTTTGGTTATTTGGTTAAAGAACTCAATTTATTGGATCCAAAGGTTCCTGAGGATATCTACAAATCCCATTTAGAGAACGCAAAGTTTGGATTGGGTACCTCAGGTTCTATCGATTCTGCTAAACAAAATTTAGCCACTGCATTTGTCAACGCATTCGTTAACATGGGTTACGGTACTGACAAATTAATTCAAGGTGAAGAAGATAACAAATCTTGGATCTATAAGACTAAGGGTCCAGGTATGATCTCCACAGCTGCTTCCTTGGGTTCAATCTATCAATGGAATATTAATGAAGGTTTACAACACTTGGACAAGTACACATATTCTTCAGAGGATGAAATCAAGGCTGGTGCATTATTGGGTATTGGTGTTGTTTCCTCCAATGTTCATGATGATGTCGATGCTGCTTTAGCATTGTTACAAGAATACGTCATGGACCCTAACAAGCTCTTACAATCTTCAGCCATCAATGGACTCGGTATTGCGTTTGCTGGTTCTAGCAATGAAGAAGTATTAAACTTGTTGTCCCCCTTGGTATCTGACGGTGATGTATCAATGGAAATCTCTTCCTTGGCTGCTTTGGCTTTAGGACATGTTTTCGTTGGTACTTGTCATGGAGATATCACTTCCACAATCTTACAAAGTTTACTTGAAAGAGACTTCAGTCAATTAACCAACAAATTCGTCAAATTCATGTCTTTGGGTTTGGGTTTGTTGTACATGGGTAAAACAGATCAAGTGGAATATGTTTTGGAAACTATTGAAGCTATTGAACATCCAATCAGTAAAACTTTGAAGGTATTGGTTAACATTTGTGCTTATGCAGGTACCGGAAATGTTTTACAAATCCAATCATTATTACAAATGTGTACTGCTAAGCCAAAGGATGTAGCAGCTGAGGAGAAGAAGTTGGAACAAAGTGAAGAAGACCAAAAGAAGACCGAAGTTAAATCTGAAGTTAAGACTGACAATGACATTGAAATGGAAGACACTGAATCAACCGAGAAGAAATCTGATGATAAGGTGAAGGAAGAAGAGCCAGAAGAGGATGAAGACGAAGAAGGTGATGAAAGTGATGACAATGAAAATGAAGAAGAGTTATACCAAGGTATCGCCGTGTTAGGTTTGGCCTTAATAGCATTGGGTGAGGATATTGGACAAGATATGTCCTTACGTCATTTCTCTCACTTGATGCACTATGGTAACTCCTTGATACGTAGGGCCGTTCCATTAGCTATGGGTTTGGTATCTACTTCTAACCCACAAATGAAGGTATTCGATACTTTGTCACGTTATTCACATGATCCAGATTTGGAAGTTGCTCAAAATGCTATCTACGCCATGGGTCTTGTTGGTGCCGGAACTAATAATGCCAGATTGGCACAGTTGTTGAGACAATTGGCCGCTTACTACATCAAATCTCCAGACTCATTGTTTATGGTCAGAATTGCACAAGGTATTTTGCATTTAGGTAAAGGTACATTAACAGTAAGTCCATTTAACTCGGAAAGAACAGTATTATCCAAGGTTTCATTGGCATCATTATTGACAATTTCCATTGCTTTATTAGATCCTAAGTCATTCATTTTAAGTGATTCTACCACTGAGACCAGTCATCAATTATTATATTACTTAACTCCAGCCATGAAACCAAGAATGTTGGTTACTGTTGATGAACAGTTGAATCCAATCAAGGTTAATGTCAGAGTGGGTCAAGCAGTTGATGTTGTTGGACAAGCTGGTAAACCAAAGACCATCACAGGATGGGTAACTCAATCTACCCCAGTTCTATTGAATTATGGTGAAAGAGCAGAATTGGAATCTACTGATGAATGGATAAGTTTGAGTAACTCATTAGAAGGTGTGGTGATCTTGAAGAAGAATCCTGATTTTATGGAAGTAGAGAATAGTTAGTTATATTATTACAAAACTAAATACACAATTCAGTCAAATTAAATTAGTAAGATGTTACTTTGGATGCTACTTTGGTGATTACCACTACTGGATATAGATAAACGTAATATTACTGGAAGTAGATGTAGATGAGTGAAGTCCTGAAGACTATGAATTGAAATGTTTTAACGAGAAAGAATCACTTGAATTCTTCGGCCTTACCAGCCATTAACAACCCGACAATCAAGCCAAACAAACCTAAAACGGAGCCGAAAATCTCCACCACCAAAATCTTCACGAAAAGAGTGGAGTCAGCAGCGTCACTGATAGCGGCAGTAGATCCAGTGATACCCACAGCCACACCACAAATCAAGTTGGTGACACCGACGGTTAAACCAGCCCAAAAAAGCGAATATCCAGTGTATAAGTTTGCTGCTGTATAAAGAGAACTTGATGGCACATTAGCCAATTTAGCTGAGAACACAATGGCCATAATCAATCCATAGATTGCCACCACTTCACAGAAAATAATGGAAATCAAGTTCTTTGTTGTGATTCTTGGAGCTTTAACACCGGCACCGATGATAGAAGAACCAGTAATGAAGATACCCCAAGCTGCACCGACCACTGAAAGACCAATACAACTGGCGATACCCAAGTTAGCCCAAAAGTATGGAGAGGTTGCCTCCAAGAATTGACCGACATTGAATGCTTCGCCGGAGCCGTTGAACAACATGTATCCGCCGATGGTCAAGACCGAGACCAACAAGAGGGACTTAGCGATGGGCATGTTTGGATGGGGAGAAAGTAGATGTTGGAGTTGAGAAGTATTAGTGGACGAGTTAACTAGATTGCGGGTTTGGAGGATTTACAGGTTGTGTGAACAAAGTGCACTTTGATAATCAATAAATGATATTTACATGTTGAGTCCACGAGGAATCCAAAACAGGAAAATCATCCATTCCCCTACAGGAAAACTAACTTGGAGTTGAGTCTTTCAGAAAGACTCAGTGGCAACCATAAAAGTTTACTGGTTTATTAAGGATTGATTGACTGATGGAATTTGTCAATTTTGCATATTTATGAAAAAATTATATATCTCACATTATTTTAATCATCAACATTAGAATATTAGGCCAAAATTAAAAGAATCTTTTTTAGATATTTATAATCTTGACATGTTTATAAAGTAGATCAAGGGTTAATTTGCGTTTAATCAATAAATAAGGCTACAAATATTCCCCTTTCAGACAAATTGACTAGAGTAATCATTATGCGAAGTCTTACTTTGACACATACATGCAGGACCATGTCAATTTGAGTTTATGCAACCTATACTCTAGTATTTAAAGGAGGTGTAATCATGGTGATGACAAGAGTAACTGGTGAGCGCTATTTTTTAATTGTAGTTGAAGCTAGTATAATGAAGAGACTCTACTTCAAGCTTTCCACGGGGTCTCAGACTACTAATCAACCTGAAATCGCAAGCTTGTAACGACCTTCCTAGGAAACTTTCCGAAATATTTCGTACTTACAAATGTTGTCTGAGTCTTGCAAAGATGACAGAGAAGAAAGATCGGTTATCTACTGTAATTTTTGCAATTTAATCCACTTTGAGCAAACTATGAACATCTTGTGAGGAACAAGATATGGTCTATTGTCAGTAAATTGTCTCTTTGGTAGTGAAATTTCCTTGGAACATGAGTTCTGGGTAATTATTGCTAACAAAAACTCAATATCGAATCATTGTTCCATCTTGGCTCCATCTATTCTCTTCTACTTCGATCTATAGCTTCTACCTAACCATCTAGAATCCATAGGTCGTGCGCTTGCCACTGAGGTGGTGGGGTCTATTTATCAGGGAATTCACAGGGTTCTAATGTAACATCGATTGCCCCAATTTACCGAAATGTAGCCCCTGAGTTCAGCCTTCACAAACCCACCCCTATAATCACTTCACTAACTGGCCAATGGACAATCCATTCAGTTTCTAGTGCTGTTGTCTCTACATCTAAAGCACTAAAAAGCCGCCCCCAGTCAATTGATTATTATCAATTAAAATCTAAGTTGACTGAAACTTTTCTGTCTAGCTCGACCTATTGTAGACATTCCTGAGCTTTGTGTCAGTTGTTGGAGAGTTCGGCCATGTATGATACCCCAGGATGGACTTTCCAACGTAACATAGAATGCGCATCATGCAACCCTCACTAAATCGTATAAAAGTACATATTCCCCCACCTTTCACACCACTCAATTCAATTAGTCTTACAATGTAAGTATAATGGTAAGGAAATCGATCAATAGCAATTGCTCCCTGGCCATGTGCTATCAACGGCACCGTCTCGCTGGAGACGAATGAATTGAATCAATGACGCAATTGACCCTGAAAAATGTGAAATTTCCTATCAAATCACCAAACCACCAAACCACCAAACTACCATTTCATCCGTTGCAATTGGTGAACGCATTTCGTTTGACTAGTACTAACATGAATAGATGGTTAATTGGGGTATTGTTGGAGCAGGAGGTATCTCCTCCAGATTCGCTGCAGACTTGAAGATTTTGATCGCAAACCCTTCTGGTCCAAACAAGATTAAGCACACTATTGGAGCAGTGGGTGCTTCCAAGGCCACCAAGGCTCAGGAATTTATTGACAGGGTCATTGGTGATGGTTACGGAACCAAAGCGTACACCTACGATGAAGTGATCAACGATCCTTCCATCGATGTATTGTACATCGGATTACCCCACACCCTTCATGCCCCATTTGTGATCCGTGCCATTGAAGAGGGAAAGAAGAACATTCTCTGTGAAAAACCTGTCACCATCAACGCCAAAGAATTGGAAGACATCTTACTGGCCGCAAAGAAGAACAATGTGTTCTTCATGGAAGCTATGTGGTCCAGATACTTTCCTGCTTTCATCGAATTACAAGAGAGAATCTATGGTGCTGAAAAGATTATTGGAGATGTTAAGAGAGTTGATGGAGTATTCAGTCTTAATGCCGAAGAGTTCCCTCTTACTGCAGACCATCGTATGGTCAATAAGGAGCTTGGAGGCGGTGCTCTTTTAGATATTGGAATTTACCCTGTGACATACGCCAGGTTATTCTTGGATCCTAAGGCAGATCCTTCTAAGGACTGGTCGGTTTCTTCAGAAATGATCTTGGATAGTTTGACAGGAAAGCCCGAGGATGAAGTCGATTTCGTAGCTTCAGCCTTGTTCAATGATAAAAAGCGTAAACAGCTTGCCAGTATCTTTACTGGTATTTATACTCCATCTGATGGTAAAATCGCTGTGGTTGAGGGTACCAAAGGAAAGGTGGATATTTTTGCCATTAGAGATACTCCATCTCCAGGGTCTTATAAAATTCTGTTGAACAACGGTGACATCATCGAAAAGAATTTTGAAGCCCAATTAAACGGCGGAGAAGGTTTCTGGTATGAAGCTGTTGAGGTAGGAGAAGTTTTGGCTAAAGGTGGAAAGGAGAGTGAAAGAATGACTTGGGACGAAAGTAGACGTATCATGTGGATTCTCGATACTATCAGAAAGCAAAATGATTTGGTATATAAGCAAGATCAATAAGTGATACTGGTACCAACTTATGAAAATGGATATCAATTACTTTTCACAAAATAAACTTCTAATTTTGCTGAATAGCTTGAATAACTACACAACCACAAACAACTCGTGGCACTCTGTCCCCTCAGCATATGCACAGATATGTAGGTACTATTGTGATGCAGATGGAAATAAGTTTTGGCATGGTATATAAAACTTTTGCAACAAAATGTCCCTTTAACTCTCCCTGTAGAGCGGCTACAGACTATTGCTTTGAAAATTAGCTTATTGGGATATGAAGTTCTCACCCTTCCAACTTTCAGCTTCTCAGAGCAACAGTTACGGCAGATAATTTTAAGTTTGGCCTAGAAAATAAATATCTTCGATTTGACTCGAATTTGGGAAGATTTGGAAAATAGAATGGTTGATAGCTCCAGTGTCTTTAGCTTGAGGAGTTAGCTGATAACATATTCATACTCTTGGGGGTCGTTTCTGGGGGTATGCAACTTTTCACGAAATTCGTATCAAAACTACATGATTTAGTTTTTCAAAATGAATAAGAGTGTGGAAGGGCCTCCTTCCGACGGAATTTAGAGTGAGTTATTTACACGATGGGGGTAATGTTGGGGTAGTTTTCTACGTCGTTTATGTATGTTTATGTATGCCTGCATGGTGTCTGCATAGAGACTTTTATGTCTGATTTGTTTACAAATGGAGGTCATGGAAGAGATTAATTTAGCTATTAGTCCTAGCCATGCTAGCAATTCTTTGTCTATTTTTACTAATTTCTGTTCCTTTGCTTTGGAAGAAATTGAGTGCGCCAAATTTAATTGAAGCTGAAGCTAAACAATAAGACCGATTAGACAGTACTACCTCATGGTTTACTGATGTGTCAGTCTACTATTACAACAACATTATTTACAGACAAATTCAGGCTCATTTTAATTCATTATTTCCAATCTATTCTAAAAATAGCTTAATTTAAGTTCAACTTTAAGAATATGCTTCAATCAGATTTTTGAATAAACTTCCACACCAAAATCACCAGGACAATTTATTCTCAAATACCATATTATGATCCCAATTGCTTCAATTCAACAATTAGTCATAATAATCAGAGTCTTCGAAACCATTGATGAAAGTGACAGAAGTTTCATCCCTTTCAAGTCTTTGGTTTGGTTGATTGTGAGCAACTGCACAAACATCATGAGTATCAATACCGGTAGGAACATGGGCGTTATATTGATAGACACTCTCGACTCTTCTGTTGTCTTCAGTGATATAAACAGGTAATCCCAATCTGATCTTACTGTATGGAAGACACTTGTAACCATTACTTGGGAAAGGATTTTTCCAGAGGAACCACTCATCGAAGGTAATAGAATTAGGTTGCAAAATTCCATAGTTTGCTGGAGTGGTGAATTCTCCAATGGTGACTTCTTCATCAGTTTCTGGGTCATAAAGATAACCAGCCCATTTGTTACTTCCATCAGCATTTGCGACAATTCTTCTAACTCTAGTTTCATACGTAACATTCAATTTCCATGGGTAGAGCGAGGCACATGAAACACCATCAGAACTACCATCAGTACCACCCTTACAATTAGGGTGAACAGTGGTTGGTCCTTTTCCAAAAACACTAAACACTAATCTGTTTGGACCCTTAGACTGAGGTTGAAGTCCAATATAAAGAACGTGACTATTGTGTTGAGACCAATATTCATTAGCGACATAGATTCCTCTATCCACACCAGCATAGAAAGTAACTTCTTGTCTACCTTCAACAAAGAAAATATTTTCCTTTGCTTTGGAATGGAAATTTGGTGATGCACCAAGAGTGTTTGAGACTAAAGCCAAAGAAGCAAGACTAAATAAACCTAACTTCATTTTTTGATGTTGAGATATCTACAGGGATTAACAACTATTTATACCCAAATGAATCGTGGGTTTGGTCACTCAAGCCGAAGAATTGATCAATTGTTGCAGTCACCTTATCACGAGCACTGTACATAATGAAACATGTGGTTCATGCTATATTGAGAATCAGGTTGTTCGGGAGGGGAATTTTGATGTCTACCAAAAGGACAAAAGCGCCATCAATGATGGAAGAAAGTTTAGAAAAGCTTCAATGGTCTGGAGCTTGGGAATTACAGAAAAATCATGGGATTGAATACAAATTCTCTATTCGTTTATGCTCATTTACATTGATTGAAACTACCAATTGAAGATTGAAAATTGGAAACTGGAAAACTTAATTATTTCCATTGGTTCCATTTTGGTTGTGGAAATGCTCCAATAATTCATTGGTTCCATTTTGGTTGTGGAAATGCTCCAATAATTCAGTTAATTAATTTCTTTCGATAACAATGCGGTTATTTCTGCAATTAGTGCAAAGTTTAACTCTATCTCCAAGATTTAACTAAAGAAATTTGGATATAGATCTGTACTTTTTACTATGTGTCCTAGACAACACACCCAGATTCGAGAAAGTTGTCGATTCTTGGAGATCTTATCTTGAGATACTTGATTTTACTACTGAAGTAGAGATCAAGTCTTCACTGCTGCAGTTATTTTGAAGCAAAAGCCGAGCAATACTTCCCGATCCGTTTCATTTAGATGTTGTTATTCGATAAGTTAGTTGATCTTCCTTTTAGTTGACGTGCATGTGTCAAGGAAACTATTGACGGGATGCATGAAGCTGAGCAATGCAACCGGCAACATAATAATAGAGGCTTATTCGGTCTCTTCCGTATAGAGCAAGTAACGCGGGGACTCTCAGCTTATGGCTTTTAGGTTTACTCGCAACTCGTTTAATGGAAACTAATTTTCGAAATGTTAGTTCAGGGTCAAATCTAAACCTCCAATAATATCTGGTTCAATACCAAGCTTTTTTTGGCTTCTTGGTATCGACTTATTGAACCCTTGACAAGTTCGGTAACATGTTCGGTTTCGATACTTTCCTAATGACAAATGGAACCAACCATCTTGTTTCATTGCTATGGCGATATATTTAGCGCCGGTTATAGAGCGGATATAAAACGGATTTACATAATAATTGATCCACTGTCGCTGCCTAACCAGTACGAGCACTAATCAAAGTATCACCATGCCATTTCTGTAACATTCTCAGTAACAACCTCGGCTTTCTTGGCCGTAAATGGGATCATTTGATTGAGGTATTGAACCATAATCCAATGAATGATCAATTCAAACATGTTCATGACAACTAGATCTCCAGTTGTCAATGATATTCTTAAGGTTTAAGTTTCTGCTTCTAAGCTCCCTGGTAAGTGACGGATTTATCATGTATATGTTATGAGCTCTTGTACATATGCACGATGGTTGATGGTTTCAAAAGTGTCATGGGGAACATCCCAAAGCCCGGCTGATACTCAGTCGTACTACATGCTAAATAATCTCATCGCCAAATCTGAATACTTTCAACTGAAATTACTTCCAATTGAATTTGATCCCATTTTGATGCTTGTTAATTAATTTCAGGGTATCAGATCCAATCTGAATCGAAGTTGTAGAATGTTTTAGTTCAAATGAAACCTTTCTAAATTTAGATAATTCTTTCTCCTACAGACACAAATTCGCCAAATATATTCAGTGAATTTGATCAAGTGGTCCCATTTACCATATATTTTACATAACACCATATTAAAATTTCTCAACTCTCAGATACGAGCACATCTAAGCTATTGTTCGTAAAGAAGTAGAATTGACATTTACCAATAATTTGATGACATATCATTTTATAATTCACATTGGCTGATAGGCTAACGAATCAACAATAGACTCATCCATTGGATAGATATTTTTATATAATATCGAGCATTGACCCTTTCAAACCGTTTGATGGGATGAATCAGGGAAAATCTATTCTATTCACTCTTCCGTAGAAGCATTTTAATCAGGTAATGATAGTTTCACTAAATATTCTAGAAACTCAAACATGGCCCTATTTTATGCAAAAATATCTATTAATGGTATTGTTTTAGTTGAAATCCTACTCGTTTGAAAGGTTCCTATAGAAGATCCCAACATCTTCACTCGAAGAGTTGTTCAGCCCACTTGATTGTTTCCAACCAATTTAGTTGATTGTTCCAACCAGTTTAGTCGATGGTTTCTGAAGGTCAGCAAGTTTTTGAAATTCGCTCACTGTGAGAATTAATTCAATTGTTGTAGTGATATCAAAGAATAACACACCCCCAATTCAAGTAACAGTATTATCACTGTAATCCGAGTTATTAAAGTTTTACCTGATCCGAACCACCAATAACAAGCACTGAAATGTAATACTAATCCGTAGGACCAGTCAAACGTGAACATCAACCTGGCTTTGTAACCAATTTCTAATGAAGCTAGTTGATACTAGAATAGCTTCTGGTTGAAAATGTAGCCAACTTTTTGATCACAATCAATGGAGATTGTTCTAAGAGACTCAAACATCAAAAGATCTTAATGGCCAAAGAATTTAATTCTTCTAAGCTATGATTTTGAAAAGCACTATTTTTGATGAGCTCAAACCATCTTTACTAGTGGGATGGGATATGTGGTCGTTTTTGGTGTTTCATAGACCTGATTCCATACTAAATGAAACTGTTATTGCTGGCTCGCCGGTTCAGGTAAAAATCAAATCCAGAACCTCTGACCTGAATTTATTTAAGCAAATGTTAGCTAAAAGTTTAATAGCTTTCTGAACTATCCAGGAAAAGGACGTTGATGAGAATATTAAGCCTTCCAGCTAGCAGAAAGGAAAAGAATGTCTCCTGTCAAGCTAAAGAACCTGATGGGTGCTTTGTAAATGTAGGAGGCAGCTGCTTGGCGAGAGACCTACCGAAATTAAATTCAGTAGTACAATGGTGAAAAGTACAATAAATCGTGGAATGAATGTGCCTTACCTTTCATGTCAGCAAACAAAAATTAAATTTCGACCAGAAGTATTATGGAACCTAACGGGGTCGTACCAGAATATATGGAAGTTATGGTAGGATTATTTTGATTTTGTCGAGTTCATCTAGTCCGTCGTTCGTGACCTTATTTTTAGATAATACCTCAACTCCACTAGCGATCTTCACCGAGAGGTCTGGAGCCTGGTGCCTGGTGCCTGGTGCTTTACTTCAACGGAGTTCCACGTATTAATGATTATCTTATCTGATCAGTAAATCAGAAATCAGCCGTGAAAACTATATCATTACACCTGTAGAGTATTGTATAAGAGGGAAGGGAAACTAAGTTGAAGTGAAATAACTGAACTGAAGTGAAAAGTGAAAAAGTGAAGTAAACTCAAGTGAAGAAAATTATTAGGGAAAGTCAAATAACCGTTTGAACAGACGAGAAAACAAAGCAGCAGATTCCCTGAATGTTGAAACCAGAAGCTGAAACCACCAGCTAAAATTCCAAACTCAATTGGTTTCGCAATTTCACTATCTATCAGATCCCACAATTCTCATATCTTCCAACATGCCCCCTTACTACTCCTCAAAAACTCCGGGAATTTAGCTGAATGGTCCCCGCATCCATGGTGGTGATGAAGCATTCCATACTCATCCACCTGTTATGTATCAACCGTAACCCAATTAGGAGGGAATACCCACCATTAATTCAAAGGATAATCCTGACTAAGCCCATAAATTCCCCCACATCATGCACAAATTAGGTTCAGTGGTTGCGAATCGCTTACACCTTCTGCAGGAATACCTCAGACCCTATGGAACCTTGCTGGAGTCGGTGCCGGCGCCGGCTCCGAGCGTGGTTTTCATTGGCCCGCTGCTCCAGAGTGCCCCGTTCCCCACCAATCAAACCACTTGCTTACCCACCACGGCATTCCCCTCCTACACAAGCTTTTTTGACAGGATTGACACGGTACGTATGTGCCCCTCCGATCAGCGCATCACAAAATGCCATGGTGGAGGCAGCCATGATCAACTCCGCGGCGGCTTGCTGAAAGCTTAAGCCTCGGGGTCGAATATTATTGTGAACACAGTGGGACTAATATCCTTGGAAGCGCATGGAACACCCTGGCTTTCCCTGCTCCAAACTCCTCACCTTGCCCAATCCCACCAACAATTGCAACTCATGTAGCACTTGCGGTGAGCAATCGGCAAATGCCGAATGGTAGTGTTCTTGGTGTGTAGTACTACAGATATAGCGTACTGGTCTCGGTGGTTTCGGTGCTCATGTCCGTTGGAGCCCTAGGGGCCCTGGGATGCATTCATCGCCGCCACTGAACCCTCTTCTGGTAGACTTTCCTAAGTTCCTGAACAAAATGGGCATCTACTGGCTCATAACCCATCGGAGTTGTTACCCCACCACCCATGTGTGGGTTCCGATCCCCATCGGATCACACCATGGTAGAGTGAGGCTACAACCCAAAATAGCAACCGGCTAGATAACCTATCCGAGTAGTCCTGGTTGGACCATTCCAGCCGCCTTTGTTATCACAACCCCGCTGATGTGGCTGATTTGGCTTATCTGATCATAGATCTCCGTAAGCTAGAGTGCGACCTCAACAGTGTTGATGGATAAGTAAGTACTGGTGACAGATGACGGCATTTGGTTTCTCCGTCTTTACCGTTTCTGTCACCTAATTCCGTGCCAATTACAGGATTACAGGATATAAGGCTAAGACTTTTTCATGAGCGAATCGCAGGATTTTTCTTAGCCTCCGGGAAATCGCGCCTATGTGCCAAAGTTGGGGATATCATTGGTGACAACGTCTGCAGCCAAGACTTATACATTGTGTCAGGCGTGAGGCCGGTGTAGGGGCAGCGTGGGGGACCGGTTGAAGATATGGGCTTATTATTCATGGAAGACAAGGTGTTAAGCATCTGATACAAACTGAACTGGATGATGTTTAACCACCAGTACCTCTATAACTTGTTCACTTGTTCACTCATTCATTTGTTCACTTGCGTGATAGAAGGGAGTACCTAAACCGTTGATGTTACATTGTTGTAGCCTCGCATTATGGTCTAAACTTCTACTCAATGCATTATGCAAAAAGGCTTTCACCTGCGTGAATCGTGCATATGCGGGCCCCGCCATGCAGCCCACTGCTATTGATGGGTCATTTCAACCTGAATAGATCCTCTATTATGTGGCCTGGTTGTTCCGTTTCATTGCCGTTTTGGCTGTTGGGCAGTTTGGGCTCTAGTCCACTTATTCAGCTACCACTAAAATTTCACCAATGCCGTAACCCCCTCTCGAATCCCCGGGAATCTGCAACTCTTTAGCATGAATCTCGCAACTTTGTGGGGTACAATTGTCTTAACATTGTACAACCAGGGATCATTTGCTAATGGTTAGTAATTGCTAGAATATTACGGGATCATCAGTAACATCGCGAAGTAGCCGAGCAGATTACTCGTACAAAGAAAATTCCGCTATTGAATTATCAGTTCACCGTCACAAGTACCTATACTCTATCCTCCAGGGATCCAAAGTTAATCATTAGAATCATTCAAAAGGCAGAGATTGGAGGGATGATTATTGAGCCAAGTCTCCATAAATCAGTTTGATCGGTTCTTTTCCCTCCCGTAGGTAGGTGCTTTTTCGCCCCGCCCCCACTAGTTCTTCCGTTGCAGCCATAATGCTTCGGTGGGGCTAATACTCCAATGTGGGGAACATGCAAACTCCATGGTTTGACCTGATGGTGCAGCATCTACAAAATATGTTGGCGGCTAATGATATTCCAACTATAAAAGGAACACCAAATTCTTGTTGGTTTGTTTCCTTCAACTCATCAACACCTCAACACCTCAACTTCTCAACTTCTCAACTTCTCAATATGAGTCTTCCAGAAAAGTACAATAACGTGGTTTCGGTAACCTCCGAAACTTCAGAGCCTCTCAAAAAGCGCTTTAGATGGAGAGTGGTAGATGACCACTCACCTAAGGAAATTTATAACTGGACTTTATACTTCACTGTGTTTATCTTTGGTATCTTGGGTGCTGCTAGAGGTTATGATGAAGGTTGTATCTCTTCTGCTACCAGTCAAACATCTTTCAGAAAAATCTTTGGTCTTGCCGACAAATCAAAAACTCCTCATGAAATCGCCGACTTGAAATCCAATATCACTTCTATGGTCCAATTAGGGTCCGTTGGTGGTGCAATCCTTGCCATGTGGACTGTTGATAAACTTGGTAGAGTTAGAGCTTTACAAGAAGTATGTCTTATTTGGATTGCTGGTGCCATTATTCAAATCACTGCTAGAAGCGTTGGTCAATTATATGTTGGTAGATTACTTGAAGGCTTGGCTATTGGTCAAACTACCACCATTGGTCCTACCTTTATGTCAGAAGTATCACCACCAGCTTATCGTGGTTTGTTTGGTTGTTTGTTTTCAGGTGCCGTCTACTTTGGTATTTTCACCAGTTACGCTGCCAATTATGGTGCTGCTAAACATCTTTCTGGAAATACCAACGTCCAATGGATCATTCCAACTTCCATGAAAATTGTTTTGGCCGGTTTGGTCTTGATTGGTTCTTTCTTCTGTGTTGAATCCCCAAGATGGTTGGTCAAGGTCAACAAGAATGAAAAGGCTATCAACAACTTGTGTAAATTGAGAAGATTACCTCCTGACCATCCATACATTGTTGGTGAACTTAGTGATATTAACGAAGCTGTTTTGGCTGAAAAGCTTGCTAACGAGAACTACACTATCTTAAAGAAGTTCAGAGACATTATCATGGTTAAATCGGTCAGATATCGTTTCTTCATGATTGGTGGTATGTCACAAGTTTTGGGTCAATGGAGTGGTGCTAATGCCATCACCATTTATGCTAATGATTTATTCTCATTTATTGGAGTCAGAGGTATTGAAACCATGAAGATGACTGTCATTTTGGGTGTGGTTAAGTTCGTTGGTGCATACTTTTCTGCTTTCTTTATTATTGATTTCCTTGGTAGAAGAAAAGCTTTATATATTGGTATCACCATTCAAATGATCACCATCTTATTCTTTGGTATTTTCCTTCATGTTGTTCCTCAAGCCACCGAATTGGACGCTGTTTTGTCACCATCTCAGAAGGCTGCTAGTAAAGCTGCCATGGCTGCATTATACCTTTCTGGTGTTGGATGGGTTATGGGTTTTAACTCCGTTCAATACTTATTGGGTTCTGAAATCTTCCCATTAGGACTTCGTTCTTTCGGTCAATCATTGATCATGGTGTTGCATTTCGCTAATCAATTTGGTAACTCTAAGGCAGTTCCAAAGATGTTATTGACTATGGACAATTTCGGAGCTTTCTACTTCTTCACTACAGTTTGTGCTATGGCACTCTTCTGGTCTTGGTTTTTCATTCCTGAAATCTCTGGTAGATCCCTTGAAAGTATGGAAGAAGTGTTCAACTTGCCATGGTACCTTATTGGTAGAAGAGGTGCTGCATTGTGTCCTGACAACTCTGAAGTTAACAAGATGCAATACGGTAACAGAACTAGTGGTGAACATGGAAGTATCCACTATGGTAACAATGAAGGTAAACAAAATGCCTCCGATGAATTTGCTGAGAACACTTCAATGGAATCCAAAGCCGCTAAGAGAGAAGTTTAATTTGGTGATTGACTTTTATAATTTGCACCATCTCTGGTAGATGGTCGTTTGGATGCAAATTTTGCACCCAATTTCCATGCGAATAAATGATTTTGTGAACAAATGTAGTACCACACATATGAGATCGACTATTCTTTTGACAATAGTTTGTGCTGCCGTTGTTGGTAGTACCGAAGCATCTGGGAAAGAAACTTATGATTCTTCTGAATTAATGGAAGTTCCTGAAGAAATTGTTCCTTCTTTGATGGATGGTTCTGGTTCCAATTATACTTCTACCACTCCCTACGAGCCTGAGGTTATAGAATGCAAAAGCAACCGTTTCGATATTCATAGCTTGGAAGACATAAAGCTCATGGATCATTGCAATGTCATCAAAGGTGATATTTATGTGGAAGACTATAATCAACCATTGCTTCAGTTTTCCAATCTCCACACTTTGGAGGGGAACTTTATTGTGAAATCATCTCCTGAACTTTCAAGAATTGAGGCTCCAAACATGGTATCGATTTCCCAAACATTTTCGTTAACTGATCTCACCTCTTTGGCTGTGATTTCATTCCCGAAATTGAACTCTATTAAAGTACTCTATTTGAAAGTGTTACCAATTTTAAGCAATGCCTACTTAACTGATAAAATCACTGGTCTTGAAAGCATTACCGTATCTGATACTTCGTTATCAAGTTTTCTGGGGTTTTGGGGTGACAAATTGGAAAGCTTTGATATCAATAACAATCGATACATGGAGCATGTTCATTGTAACGTGGAAGAAATCACCGGGGGACTTCTTATAGCGGCGAATTCTGCCAATGTGGTGGTAGAAGTCCCCAATTTGATCAATGCCAATAATGTCAGTATCCATGAAGTTTCACTGTTGAACATCACCAAACTCTCCACCATTAATAATTCACTTAATCTTATCAATAATTATTTCACTGATGTGGCATTTCCCAATTTAAAATCCATTGGAGGAACCCTCAGTCTCCTCAAGAATGCTAATTTGCACCAAGTAAACTTTCCTATGGTGACAGAAATCGGAGGGGGACTCATGGTGGTAAATAATACCAACATCGAATCCATTGATTTTCTTCCTCAGTTAAGTATCATTGGAGGAGCGTTGAAATTGGTAGGGAATATTAAACAAACCAGCCTTCAACTGTTGAAATTGGTTAAAGGAAGTGCAAAGATCAACTCGACCATGGCTACGTTTGATTGTGCTAAATGGAGCAAAGGAGAGATCGCTTCGGTGATCAGAGGGGGCAAAATTGAATGTTCTAATGGTAATAATGAAAACTTTGTTTCCACAACTTCTACAGGAATGATTGGTGGTAATGATAAAAAGAATAATTCTACTACTATCAAGCATTCTTCTCAGGGAAATTATGTCTTCGTTGAGTATGTCCAAATATTCATTTGCTTAGTGGTTTTGGCTCTCGTGATGTAACCTCATGATATGATTTGATATTCACCTCCAGCTTGCTAATATTACAATAAGAATCATAATTCATTAATTAGAAACTTGAATAGTCAACAGTTTTTATTGCTATTAATTTGCAACCCTCGCCCAGTGAAATGGAGAAAAAGTATATTTTGTTTATGCTTACTCCATTATTAATAGTTTTTATTAATAGTTTTTGTTATTCATTTTTATTAATAGTTTTCATTAATAGATTTTATTAATAGTTTTTGTTATTCATTTTTATGAATAGTTTTCATTAATAGATTTTATTAATAGTTTTTGTTATTCATTTTTATGAATAGTTTTCATTAATAGATTTTATTAATAGTTTTTGTTATTCATTTTTATGAATAGTTTTCATTAATAGATTTTATTAATAGTTTTTGTTATTCATTTTTATGAATAGTTTTCATTAATAGATTTTATTAATAGTTTTTGTTATTCATTTTTATGAATAGTTTTCATCAATAGTTTTTATTAATAGTTTTTGTTAATTTTTGTTATTCATTTTGGAGGTTAAATTAATTATTTTCATTTTCGTGATACAACTTTTCATTAATGATAAAGTCTCTGATTTCGGGGATCAAATATTCCTTCCATTCGCCTCCATTGATGATGTTGTGTCTCACCTTGGAAGAACTGATGAGTCCCACTGAGTCGCCAATATTCTGGTGAAGAATCACGTTATCGGTCCAGTGGGTAGGAATATGTTCGTGCTTGCCCTGTCTGATATGGTCTAAATAGTTGGACTGTTCGTCATGAGTCACCTCATCATCATTACGGGTCAAACAGAAGATATCGGTAGACTTCATAAATTCCTCCAATGCCAAGGATAATTTATCTGGAACGTAATATTTGGGGTTGAAGATTCTCACCAACGTATCGTATCCCACCAAAAAAGTGAGCCTAATGGGATGCTCATGTACCGTCTTCAAAATAGACATGGACTTGTCCACGAACCGAGAATGCTTGGTCAAACCAATACTGACATTTTGTGATTTGGGGAGCTTACTGGACAAGTCCTGGGCCATCAAGTACATCATTTCAAGTCTATTTTCAAACGATTCTGGAGCATGTTTCTTATCAGCATTGTTCACTGATAAAAGGAGCAAGATCACCCGTTCATCAGGGTTCTCATCATGGTGGCTTTTGTCGTAGAACTTCCCCGAAAGACACTCGTTGATCAAAGCATAATGTCCCAAATGTGGAGGGTTGAACGACGAGTCAAGAATAAAGATTCTTTCGGTTTTGGGAGTAACAAATTGACCTCCAGAGGTATTAAATATGACCTTGAAATCAGCCAGTGAAGCAAGGAATTCTTGAAGTGGTTTGAGGAGACGACGAGTGGACATGGATGATGGGTTTAAGGTCAATTGCTAAAAAGCCAAATGTAAAACAGTAAATTGACCGCCTTATATACAAATGATGATGTAATATGGGGCAACAGTCAAACAAATGTGGATGAGGTGCAAACTTGTATGATTTATATTGTGGAGATCATGTTACGTAAGCTTGATGGGGTGATATCAAGCAGTGCCCCTGATGGTTGAAACGTGTATTAACTAAATATCTTACAACTCGTCTTTTGGTTGCTCTGAGTCAAGAATACGCACTAATTGGGTGGTGAAGTCTGTTAATTGTTAGTAAGGGGAAATAGTGAAAATTTGAGGGTAGACTGTAATTCTTATACGTACATAAAGTGGCCTTAGGTGGGATAGGTCCAATTCCATTATCTCCGTAACCCAAATTAGGAGGAATGATCAATTCTCTAACTTCTCCAATGCACATGTCATTCAAACCTTGATCCCAACCTTGAATAACTTGGCCAACACCAACTTGGAAAACAAGGGGAGTTTTACGGTCATAGGAGGAGTCAAAAATACTGCCATCCTCGAGTCTACCTTCGTAGTGGACGGCAATTTTGTCACCCTTCTTGGACTTGACAGTACACTCGTTGGCTGGAATAGCCTTAGTGACATCTAAAGTTAGTATGTTTGGACAGGAAATTTTCCTTTCGAACGTAAGGGTAGCCCATTCTAACAGCGACCTCGCTGTCAATGCTTCCTCTGATCATCAATGCTCATCCAATCATCAATGCTCATCCAATCATCAATTGCTGCAATTTTGCCACCATGGTCATGAATGGTCAACATCAACAACAATTGACAGGAGAATATACTTCTTTCATATTAAGAAACATGGTGAGCTACTCATTGATGTCTTTTAGTTGTTATGCCTTTGGGATACTGGACCCTCGGTGGAATTCAATTCAAGGGCACGATATACCATTTAATGTGAGAAACAGACACTTATCGGCTTGATACCTGGAAAGAAGAATAGCCTTAGTCTGTATCGGGGCACTGAGTGAGCATTGAGTGGGCACTGAACTTTTCAATTCAATGGTGGTGAAAGTAATTGATGAAGGTTGTTGGATTGACCAACATAGTCAAAAGTTTGGCGACTCAACCCGCCGTCCATATCTCGAAAAGTACTTACCAATGACCAATTCTGAGCCTGCAAGCACAGAGGCAGCGAAAATTAAGGTGGATACAATGGAAAACTTCATGGTTGGAGAAAAGAAGTGAAGTCAGTAAGTTATCTACATGAGGTAAACCACTAGGTGGCCAGTATCTGCATGCAGGACGTTGGATTAGATATTCTACAAGAGTCGAAATGGCACCATAGAATGAGCCGAACCAAGCAACTTAAGATTTCAATGAGGGTACTTCCATGAGCTGTTATCGGAAGTTAGTAGAAATCGGATCAATTGGGTGATTCTGGATCATTTTGAAATACTAAAATTTGAATCATTTTTCAGCTGTGAGATAACACATTAAACATTAAACATCATATCACCCAAATAGAGCTGCATACCAAGTAGAGCCTGATACCAAATAGCACCAAAAAGGCATATCCTTATACTAAGTTATAAATATATATCTTTTAATTCTTTATATTATTTATAACCATTTATATTAGCAGTATTAGTATGTATGTATTTAATGGCAGCAGTAAAAGTTACTGGAATGCTAAAGAAACTGACTTTATGAATATAAACTTGAACTTGTGATATTTTCCCAAGTTGAGACGATATTCAGTTCCAGTAATCTCCATCAGGTTAATAGTTTCTTGTTAAGAAATTTAGTATGTTAATGTCGGTGTTAACTAGTAAATTATTAAGATCGAGTTGGTTGTAGTTTGTGAATTTCTGTTTGGTGTTGACGCTTAATTAAACTACAGTAGATGCTATGGTACATGTATATATAAATAAGCCTAACTATACAAAAATGATTCAAATTCAGATTCTTCGTAATTTACATAAAGTGATCATACCCAGTGATGCCTATAGCATCGAAACAACCCATTCAAAACGAACCCGTGTAGCAGTAATAATAAATAGAATACTGCTGTGTTTGAAAAGCAACCAGTTTGAAATGAAATATGTTTTTTTTTCGTTATTTGTTGGATTAATTGGCAAATATGCGCCCATTTTCCAATTCGTCAATGGTAGATTCGACGATTTCATCATCATCATCATCTTCGACGAGTTCAATGGTAGCATATTTGATCATATCCCAACGCTTCCAGAAAGCATGAGCTTCTGAAGTAGCATCAGAATCAACCAAGTCTTGTAAATAGTACTTGGCCTTGGTGAGACGATCCTTCAAAGCCAGGAGTTGACATGAAGAAGGATCTTCTTTGGTGGAGCTAAGCGACGTAGTGGAAGCAGTGGAATACAATCTAGGTCTGAAGCTAGCAACCGGAGTGTGGTGGGACTTGGCTACCTCACATTCAGAGTCATCATAATCGGTGATGTCGGTAGTATTATCAAAGTATTCCTCATCATCAGTGGCTACTGATGCAGGAGTATTATAGCCATAAACTTCATCTTCGACGTTGGTGGCAGCATCGCAGTATCTTGCCCATGCTTCATCAATGGCACCCACCAAATACTCGAAGCAACGGGAACGAGCAGATTTGTCAGAAGCAGAAATCGAATGTTTAGCAGGAGTTGATACCACAGAAGCGTTTCTTGATGCAGTATCCGAACCAAAGCTCTTATGATAAAGATTAAGGGCAATGGCAGAATTAACCGGACTTGAAGACAATTTGCAATCAAGATTATCTAAATCCACCAAAGGACGTGGAGAACCATGAGAAATGACATAATCCTGGGGAGTCACAGTGGTGCCGGCACCAGCAGAGAGGGTGGAATCGCGACGACAATTGCGAGTAAGTAACAGAGACTCGTCGTCTTCACGGTCATCATCGCGAGCATCATCGCTATCTTGGTCACTGTATTGAGACACCGCACGAGACAACTCTGAGTTCAAAGAGAACGAAACGCGAGTAGACGCTCTTCTTTTAGCTTTGACTTGATCGGCATGATAACATGATTGTTCATCAGCCGAATCCACATCTTCTTCAGATGAAGTATATATGGATACGGATTTTGAAGGTAAAGAAACAGAATATGAGGGATAATTGGAGTGATTAATACGTCCCACACAAATCCTCTTTGGAGCCAGGGTTTGATGATAGGCAGAGGTAAGTGAGCAAGGTCTCTTAGACGAAGTAGTGAATGCTTCAGAACAGAGAGCCATGATAAGTTTTTTTCGGGTGCGCAAAGGCGTGCACGGGGTGGAGAAAGGAAAAAGGGTAAAAGATCTGGGCTACCAATCAAGGAGTCAGAATCGTGCGAGAACCACGCAAATTTTCACGCGTGACCTTAGAGAAAAGGACACCTGGCAACTATTACACCAATAAAGCAGAACAGAACCGGCAAGCTAGACGGTGGAAATGCTGAAGCACTGGCTAATAGTAACGTGTAAACGTGTTAGCGTGTTAACGTGTAGTAGCGTGAGCAAGGTCGTTAGGAGGGTACTTATACAAGAGATTTCTCAAGTATTTAGTATTCTTCCAAGTGGTGTGTTGTGCTTTAGTTTCCACACAGGAGGAAAAAAACAGGTACTTTTAACACAGGAAAAAAGTAGAAAAAAACGTGTGTGAAAAAAACACAAATGATTGAAATTGCAGGAAAATGCGACTGTAGGTTTAGTGGGGGGGTTCAGGTAGTTTAATAGGAAGTTGTCCTGAATAATTTCTTGGTTTAAACACGCTATTTCTGCAATGTTTCTTTTTTGTCGCGGCAAACGGTGATTGGTCATGGGCCAAGCCGAAATCCGGGTAACTGTGGCAAATAGCTGGTTACCCGGTCATTCTCCTATTCATTCAAGAGGGGGGTTGATGCATAAGTTATGAGCCAATTATGGCAATTCTCCCGTTTGGGAATAATTGCACTCTCCCCTATGTGGGCTGAGAAAATATCCTGGTGCTGACAACCCCCACTGTTAGAAATAGGAATTCCATGCACGTGTAGAACGACCCGTGACCAGACCTTTCCAGTTCTGGACACCCAAGCGACACCCAACTATTCCTTCTCACCCAACTCTTTCTTCCAGACCTATTCATTCAGTTTTGCTGAGCTTTGCTGCTACCTGTCAATTGGGCCCGCCTCGCCTACACATATAGACGATTGTCTTGTGGTGGCATTGTTATCTCAGCCTTATCGTGAGTAGCATAGCGATAGAACGGGTCCTGTGCCCCAGTACAGGATTGGTTTGCTTTCCGGTTGACGCACGCCCGCACCCCATGCATAGAATCATATGGAATCCTCACCAAACACCTATTCTACTGGGAAAGGAGATCCCCTCCTTGAACACGGAACTGCCCACAAGCAATGTGTCAGTAAACAATAGATTGGAGGTTAATTGCTGGTTTGATATTGCTGGTTTGATAATTGCTAGTTAGGGACTTGATGGTTTGATATTAGATGGTTTGATAATTGATGGTTTGATAATTGATGGTTTGATATAATTGCTGGTTAGGGACTTGTATCCTACGACAGTCATCTTTATCATATAGGCTTGTTCAAGGGGTGACCTACAATTCAATCATGAATTTTTCCACCAAACCCCCAATTATCTACCCAATTATCAAACCAATCATCTAACTAGTAATTATTAAATCCCAATTCAAATGCAAACTGTAAATATTGGAAATATGCGGATAAATTTTCTCTACAAGTTGCTATTGCTAAAAAACTGAAATTTTACTAATTTTGCTAATTTTCCTAAAATTTCACAATTTCATCATTGGGATGTAAATCTTATTTTTTACAGTGTCCTATTGTATTTTTGGAAATACGACACTACCACAACAAACATAGTATAATATGTTGAATGATAGTGAGTCCACGTAAAATGATTAGTTTATCCTCACTAATTGTGCCAGTCGGACCAATTGGACCAGTCGGACCAGTTGATGGGATATTTGAGAATATATTACCGGGCCGGGCCGAAGGGAATGTGGCTTGAATCTATTGAATACCGAGACACATGACCAGAAATCACGCCAATGGATTCAAATGAGGTATCGAGCCGAGGTAATTAGCCCCTTCAGCATATAGTTAGGGGAAGCTATTTTGGTTCAACCCCCCTTAACCCCTTAAGTATGATAATAATGCTATGGATCCAAATCGCTGGCAAATCGCTCAGCCAAGTTGAACACCGAGAGTGCTTCCACATTATCCAATGATCCCTGACGAGTCACTGGTATTGACTTGAAAGAACTGGGGGATGAAGATAATGGCGATTCTGAAGTAGAGGCGTCCTTTTCCACTCCACGTCTAGAGGAATAGTAAATTTCGTACTTCGGATGCTTGTAGTTTTCTGCTTTGACATCCGGTCCTGCCAGATATCTATTGATGAGATAATCTGCTATGGAACGACGCCAACTATCTTCTGTTCCGCCCACTCCGCTGACCAATTGCTGACGCAAGGCATTGGTGGCATTCATGGTAACATCTTCATAGATGGAATTCAATTTTTCATCAATTCCATCCATAGTAACCGTTTGTTGTTGTTGATCCAGTTCCAGATCCATCTGCAAATTATCCTCCAGGGAATTGTTTTTTTTATATGCCCGTGTTATCCACTGTTCATTCAGACTTAACTGAGACTCAATACCTCCCATTAATTTCAAAATAAAATCCACTAATGATTGGGTATTCTTATTATTAATTAAATACATCAGATTGTTGATATACTTATGGTACACATATTGTGCAAGTGGAATGAACACTTTCATTCCAATAATAAATAATTTGATTGATAAAATCAAGAAACTTTGAAGTTTATCCAAGTCTGTAGGGTTCTTGGGATTGGCATCAGTATCTGAGTCGGGAATTTGAAGATCTTGACGAAGTTGATGTAAAAGTTTCTCCTTGGCTGGACGATCGAGACCCTTAAGAAGTTTATCTATTTCATCTGATTCCGATTCCAATTCTTTGGCGTTTGAATTTTCCGATACAGGCTGGGTGAGTGATGGTGTTGATATTGGTGTAGACTCAAATCCTCTCTGGGGCTCTACTGGAGACTCATCCTTGCTCGAAAGTCCGAGCTTGCTCTTGCCAGTGGCCACAAAGTTGGAAATAAACCGACGGACAAAATTGTTTTGTTTCCTTTCTCGTTCAATCCGTTGCATAATATCCTTTTCCTCAAATTTGTTCTGTTGCTTGAAAAATGTGTCTATGTTCTTGCTGATAAGCTTATCAAACTTCTCGTTCTGTTCGTTGAGGTACTGTTCGTTGAGATACTGCTTGGTGCGGAGTTCTCTCTGAAGAGCGTCTACCAGGCTCTCAGTAGGGGCCAGAATCTCGGGGTGAATGCTAGACTTGACGGTACTACCAGAGAATGACGACGGTGCTGGTGACCCCAACACCGGCTCCGACAACATCCCTTTCTTCAGGTTCATCAGACTGATTCCTAGCGGCATATCGTCACAAGTATCGCAATGGTTCAAGTAGGTAAGTTCTTCGTCATAGCTTGAGGCTTCGGCTTCAGGTTCCACTTCCTCTTGGTCTTGGTCTTCATCTTGCTCCTCAATCACCGGAAACGTCTCCAAAGGGTCTCTGTGCCTGTTCTTAAGTATGGTAGAATGGATCTTTACCTTTGGAGACACAGAAACAACCATGTTGGAATCATTAGCAAAAGAATTGTTCAAGGCGGTGGAAGTTGACTGGTGGAGGCTTGGACAGCCTGTGGCGGGGTGAGGGAGAGTTTCCTCAACTAATAAATCAGTAAATATCAGAGGAATGTTATCTGAATATGGAACTTTCGAGAGGGTGGCTCGAATAAGCGACCGGACCACCATTATGTCGTGGGAATGTTGTCTTTCCCACAGGTATTGCAGCAGTTATATTGTTGGCATCGCAGGGATCACATGCACCAGGGGTTTAAGTAGTGCATATAAGCAAGGTTGACTCCCACTCAAGTACCGTTAGTGTGCAGGAGAGTAAACTAAGGCGCACTTAACCGACTTAGAGCAATGTTCCATGCATTTACCTTACTAGAAATGGAAGACGCATCGAACTGCGGGGCCTAATGTTCAGCCATTGCTACTTATAAAAGCACCAAATTCCCACTAATTTGCTGGCCAACTATTATGTCTTCTTTTATTGTTAAGTACATTGCCAACAGAGTGTTGCGTGATAATCAATTGAACCGTTTGGGAGTGGAAGACCCTTATCATGAGTACGTTCCCGTGAACAATGCCGTGGCAAACTCCAAGTTAAAACGTATCCCTAGAAGAGTTCCCGAGGGAATCACTTCGAATGACCTCCAAGTGTTGGGAACGTTCAAGAAGAAGGCCCACCGTTACGACATGTGGTTCAATCTTCTTGGGGTCAAGTTTGGATGGACAAATGTCGTGGGGTTGATTCCGGTGGTGGGTCCAATCGTATCCACTTACTGGTCACTTGAACTCTTGTTTGTGGCGAGAAAAGCGGAAGATGGGTTCCCACTCGATCTCCAATTGCTCTTCTTGTTCAACATTTTGGTGGACTTCTGCTTGTCATTGATTCCCGTGGTGGGAAGCATCATCGAGATTGGTTATAAGGCCAACTCGAGAAATTACCTCTTGCTTGATAAGCATCTTCAGCGGGTGGGTAAAAAGAACTTAGGCCAGATTCCTCAAGAAGAAGTCAGACCGGGTTTTATCAATGACAAGATCCAGCCATTTGTCGAAGAAAACATCAAGCCTGGTGCAATCAAGGCTGGAGAACAGCTCAAGACTCTCATAGACCAAGCCACCAAGTCCAACCCTACCACCTCATCCTCCAGCAATTCCAACAAGTATGAAGACAGTGAACTCAATGAAACCAAAGAATCGATGGCCTCTTCTGCAGATTATAAGGACTCAGATAAGGGCTCAATCAGAAGCATCCAAAGTCTTAGTTCATTATTAGGCAAGGAAAAAGCACCAACAAGTCAATAAATAATAAGATAATAAGAAATAAGATAATAAGATAATATGTCAATAGCTAATAGCCAATAGCCAAAAGCCAAAAGCCAAAAGCTCAAAAGTTCAAAGCTAAAAAGCTACTAGGTACTTAATCAATAAATCATAGAATCATTGTAATGAATGGTTTATCAGGTTCAAACCAGCCTAAGCGACCCATATTGTGTAGTCCTCTTTTCCAGTAGATCCAACCTGGTTTCCATCTCTAATTCTAGATCGAGCTATATGAGTTACTTCTACCCTTTTTATCTGCTTATGCTCACAAGCTGCTCATTACATCATAGACGCATGAAACCTGGCACCATTCATACTGACGTTATGCTATTTTTTCACTTACCAGGAAGGGAATATCCCACTAGATTACCTGAGAATGCCGATGTTTCTTCCCTCATTCTCCAAACTACCAAGCTGCCAAAAATTGATCAATAAATATCATAAATATCCTATCACTTCATTGTAGCCTTACTTTTCAAATAAGGGCGTGCGCGAACCAATCAATACAGCCCGACTCACACTATGTGACCTCCAAGCCTTCGATCGACATTTCGTCATTTCATCATTTCATCGGGTATTTATACAGGCCACGATCTTGACATCAAAAACCCAGAAATTCCAATTGTCATGGCCAAAAAGAACAAGAAGGCCTTTAAGGAAGAGAAGCAGTCTTTGTTGGAACCCCAACCTTCCCCAGAAGTTCCCCTTACTCAATACATCATTGAGGATGAGAATCTCCAAATAAGTGCCGTTTCCGTTAGTAACAACGAGGCACAACAAACCTCTCAACCCAAAGAGATTTCTGAAACCAACCAAATTGACCAAATTGACCAATCCCCTCACAATGCCCCAAATCTGGAATCGGTACCTGAATTGGTACCTGAAGTAGAACCTACCGATCTGCTCATAAATGGATCAACAGACGACCATGACCTCAAAATGGGCTCGTCCGAGAACATCGAATTGGCAACAATGGAAGACACCCAAGATTTGGTTTCCATCAAGTCCACAGATGCCATTCTTGATGCCGACAAGGATGACCTCAACACCCTTGCAAGAGAAGAGAACCACCAACCCACAGAACAGGAGTTGAATCCCGATTTGGCTAGATTTATGCAAGCATGTCAGGACGGAAACCTTACGGTGGTTAAAGAATTGATTGTCACTAAGGTGATTAAATGTTCCGAGACGTTTTCTGATGGAGTCACTGGTCTTCATTGGGCTTGTATTAATAATCGTCTCTCATTAGTGAAATATTTGACCACCAACGAGGTTTCCAAAGCAGACCCTAACCAATTGGGAGGAGAACTTAAGGCTACTCCATTACATTGGGCATGTCGTAATGGTCTAGTGTATATCGTGGATTATTTGCTCACCCATGCCGATGCTGATCCATCTATTCGAGATGCACAATCCTATAATGCTTTACATTTGGCAGTTCACAGCTCAAACATCCCTTTGGTCACTTATATACTATTAACATGTTGCGGACCAAATGCTTCCAAATCACTTTATGTTGATGTTCCAGATAATTTCAACAGAACCAGTTTACATTGGGCTGCCTATCAAGGAGATATTCTTACTATCAATGCATTGTTGAAGTTTGGTGCCGATATATCCAAAGTCGACAACACATTATTTATTCCGCTCCATTGGGCTTTCATGAAAGGTTACAAATACGTTCTTAAGACCCTTGTTGAAGCTGGGTCTGATATTCATGCCAAAAATGACCTGGGTAAAAATTCGTTTGATATTGCTCAAGATATGAATTGTTTGCCAACTTGGAAGCAGGTTTTAATCGAAGATGACAGAGATCCAAACAATAATTGGTCAAAGAAGAAGAAAATTTTGGAACCAAAATTGGCCAAGCTTATCACTTTCTTTGCTCCCTACATTGTGTTGCCTATATCACTTAGTATTTGCACCTTCTCAAAGGGATACGCCATTCCTAAATTATTCCTTGCGATAATTATATTTATTGGTGGTCTCGCCGGGGTAGCCAAGACTGTTGTGCCTATTTATTTAGTGGATGATAAGGCATTTGCTAGATCTCCACTTTTAGCGGGAATTTTTTCTGGTACAGCTTTCTGGGCAGTTATGGTTTGGTTAATAAAGATATTACCAAATACTATTTTAACGGATTTTTTTTCCAATGTTTTGTTAGCGGGATTCTTGAGTGTTTGCATGTGGTCGTTCTTCAAGAGTATGTTTATAAATCCTGGATACGTGCCAGTGCCAAGCGATACCAATATTACTTCAAATCAAGTTAAGGATCTTATTCAACTCGGAAAATATGATACTGATCATTTTTGCTTTGAAGCTATGGTTAGAAAGCCGTTAAGATCCAAATATTCGAGACAATCAAAGAAACTTGTGGCCAGATTTGATCATTATTGTCCATGGGTGTATAATGATATTGGAGTAAGGAATCATAAATTATTCATGGCCTTCATTTATTCATTAAATGTCATAATCTTGCTATTCACAACATTATCTGTGAGTTATTTTGATTCATTGTCTGAAGAATACGATTCTGATATGGAAGGTGAATGTTTACTTTTATCTGAAGAACTTTGCTATGGATACCAAACAAAACCTTTCCATTTCAATATCATGGTATGGTCACTTCTTCAGTATGTGTGGTTGTTATCCTTATGCGTGGTGCAAACGTTTCAAATCTTGAAAGGGTTGACTTCAAGGGAATTCCTTACTTTGAACAAAAAGGCTGTCAGTAATAAATTCAATCATGCCACAGTGCCAAAAGATTTTGCTGAAGTTAGTGGCGAAAATGAATCAGAAACAGTAACTGAAATACCTGACATTTCTTCAGGACATCATCATAGTAAGAATGAATTTAAAGTCTGTATGAATTTGATAGGATTAGATCAATTTTTCATGACAGTTAAGATGAGTTTGGCAGGTTTAATTTCTTCATCTGCTTCATCTGCTTCACCTTCTAACAATGCATTAACCACATTAAATATCCCAACTGATTATGGTTTAAAACAAAATTGGTTAGATTTTTGGGTATTGGGAGATATCAATTTAAGAAATGTATTCTACTTACCAATTGAAGGAGAGAATAACTTGAATGGAAAGGTCATTGATTATTACAAGTTATATGAATTGCCTCCAAAGGTTCAAGGTAATGAACTTGTATAAGAATTACTAATACATACCAACTTTAATCAGTCACATTAATGACAATGTTTATAGGAATATACATTAAGGCAGATATGTTCACAGGAATATGGGATATATACCAAGGTATATTTTAAAGGCAAAAGGCTGAGGATAATTCTTTCACATCACTTCCTCCTAGAAGTCAATAGCAAGAATAAGCTCTCAAGCTTAAACAGTGGTCAACGTAATCACAGGAATGGTCACCTCAAACGATATACATATCAATTGAGACTTGTCAGACTGCCACTTATACCCACCCAAGACCTTTTCTTCCGAAGAAGCATAAGAAAAAGGGTAAAGATCATCGCTCCTTTCAAAGTAAAGACTATGACACAAGATCAAATATCTAAACCAAACTAAAAGGCAAACAAAAAGTAGATGACCGGACTGCTGAGAGTCACGGACAAGCTAAAGATTATTCTCACTTTGAGGGTATAAGGGTATCTCACTCATCAACCAAGTTGGATTCAGTGGCTCTTTTGAAGAGTCAAAGAGGGACGTGACCTATAGAAATGATCCTATGAAGTACGTCGACAGAGAAAAAAAAAAAAAACTCGAAAGGAGCTGAACTCATCTCATATTTATACTATTTCTCATCGGGTTAAGAGCCAGGATACAACATCGAAATATGTACCTTTGTAACATTTATCGAGCTGTGTCCGGGTAACACTTCTTATACCTCAATTAAGCCCTATACTATGTAGAATACTTGCAACACTTGATTAACTACACTTTTCATGTTCAAATTAAGCAACAACGTCTTTGCTTCTACCCAATGTCCTAACAACAGTAAAGAGAAACCATGTACAATTTTGAATTGTCTTTTCAGCCATGAGATTGATCGAGCTAAACGTCCATTGGAAGCGCCCACAAAGGAACAAATGACCAAACGAATTGATGTGAATCCCAAGGTGGTAGAACCTGTTGATGCCATTAAACCTGTCAATCCAGAAATAGTAAACGCAAAGATTGAACCTGATGCTTCAAGGGATGCTGACGATGAAGACCAATATCGATTACTTCCTAAACACATCAACCATGTTGAACTACAATTCGAAATTAGGCATGCTAATATTCAGAAAATAATCGAATTCTACGAAGATGAAGAAATTCAAAATTCAGAGCAAGATGCGATCGATGAAGAATATAAAATTGCTTTCCTCAGTCTGACTAAAGATGAATATAATAGTAATATCAAGTTATTCTTACTGGGTAAAGAAATAAAGGTGGTAACAGACCCAAAGTATATTTTACCAAGGGAAGTCAAACCTAAAGCACCAGCCGGACTTCCAGAAAGAAAGAGATTTATCGAGTTTATGGTGGATGCATTCAAGAAAGCCAACCCCCATATAAAAACCCCAATATTGAAATCAATCGAAGAAGAATTTCAAATCGCATCAACAACAACTGCCACTACATATAATCAAAGCATTAAGAGAAAAATCCATCAAATCGCTAATCCTGAAAAATACAAACGAAAAGAAAACACCTTGAGTAATTCTGAATTATTGATCAAGCTAAATGAATTGTGTATCGACAAACAAAAATTGATCAAATTTGGCTACGTAATGAGTCCACCACAAACAGTTAAACTCGAGCCTAAACGGATATGTAAAAGATGCGGTGCAGAATTCACCATGGAGGAGCATCTCAAACAAGTGAATTGCCAGTTTCATCCCGGGAGAATAAGGAGAAAGGATAAACGTACGAGAATTTATGATTGTTGTCGATCAGAAGTGGGTAACGAAGATATAACCTGTACTACTGCAAAACACCATGTGTTTTACTGGAACAATGTGGAAGAAATGCATTCAGCTATTCCATTTCAATACATTGATCATGTTTCAAAAAGTGCCATGAAAGCAGTCGGTATTGATTGTGAAATGGGATATACTACTCTTGGGTTTGAGCTACTCAGAGCAACTGCTATCGATTATCTTACTGGTGAAGATGTGTTCGATATATTCGTCAAGCCTAAGGGTCAAGTGGTGGACTTGAATACCAGATATTCTGGTATATCTGAGATTATTGAGGGCGCATTAACGTTTGAAGAACTGATGCACTATTTAAAAGAATATATCGACAAAAATACTGTTTTGATAGGGCATGGGCTTGAAAACGATATGAATGCTATGAGGTTAATCCATGGAAAGATTGTTGACACCGCGGTATTATATCCTAAATTCAAGGCTTCCCCCACGTTTAGATTTAGCTTGAAAGACTTGGCCTTTAGTTATTTAAGCAGAAACATTCAAACAGGAGAGCATGATAGTCGAGAAGATTCCATTGCTGCTATAGACATCGTGAAGCACTTTATCAAGCTAGAGCATAAACTCCAACAATAAACAAATACGACCAATAAGTAATTTAATATCAAAAAGAAAAGAAAAAGAAAATAAGGAAATAGAGGAAATAGTAATAGAGGAAATATTAATCGAGGAAATAATAATAAAGGAAATATCAATAAAGGAAATACTTATAGAGGAAATATTAATAGAGGGAATAATCAAAGAGGCTTGACAAGTGTCAATTTATTATTGAGTTGTAGGAAGCAGAAGTTCTGAAAATCGATGGACTATAAACAACTTTAATCCTTATCTTTGAACAATTTCAAATGAGCTCAAGCTTATTTTAGACACTACAAGTGTTTCAAATATTGCTTCAAACTTATCACTTACGAGTAGACCCTTAGCAATTGCAGAAGGATAGACAGGTTATGAACAAATTCACCCTAGGGATGGAGATTCTATTTTCTCAAACTATTTAACTAAAACTTACAGTGAGATATCAAGTAATCAATCGCTACAATCAGAAGATTGCCATTTGTTTGTATGAGTTATGGAAGGTAGTAGTCTACTGGGTGCAAAAGACGACATGCGACAACATGCGCGACAAAATGCGCGACAACGTCGCATCCATGAGAAATACGCGTAGACCGCGTCGCAAATTATATAAAACTTAGTGAGGAGCTTCTTTATCAACCACGTTAGCCATGGCCAAAACATCGAAACCATCCACTCCAAACAAGGTGGCCAAGGTAGTACCCGTGGGGTCTTCAGGGACCAAGAAGAAACAACTGTCCTTGATGTCGTTCTTTAAACCTGCTGCTAAGGAGACCCCCGTACCGGCTGCTGGGGCTCAATCTTCACCATTGAAGAGCAGATCCAAGACCGAAGAACCATCCAGTGACAAAGAGAACGATGTAAGCACTTTGGAGGATGAAACGAAGTTGACGGACACTCCACTTACATCCGAAACCGAGGCCACTCCTCAAAAGAGCAAGGACGTAAGACACACCCTTCCTCAGTCCTCACCATATCCAGAAGAACGAGTCACCAAACAGGAGCAGGTTACCAAGAAGGAGCCATTGGCTGAGTCCAATATCAATGGCAGCTCGCCAGTAAGACGCAGAAAAGCCATCAAGGCCGTTAGCTATGCCGAGTCAGACGATGAAGAAGTCAATACCACTCAGGCCAAAAAGAGAAGAAAAGTGCTTGACAGTGACGACTCAGACGATGATGCTGAGGACGTTTTCGTTCCTCCTGAAGAAGATGACGACTCAGACGATATGAGCGACTTCATTGTGGAGGACGACAAGAGTGACTCTGAAACAGAGCAAGGGGTACACGTCGAAGAAGAAGAAGAAGAAGAAGAAATTGTTGTCAAAACCAAACATATCAAAAAACCCAGTAACAAGCCACAAAACGTACCATTGAATAATACTGAACTGTCAGAAACCTCATCAAGTTTGGGTAACATGTTCAAATCGGGTTCCTCCTACAAAGCCACCAGTACAACCACTAGCCAAGCAAAGCCTGTTCCATTACCGGCAAAGAAGAATTTTGCAAAGGAAAACGAAGAAAGATATCAATGGTTAGTGAACATCAAAGATTCCGAGAAAAGACCCAAAGATCATCCAGATTACGATCCTAGAACTTTGTATATCCCACAATCTGCTTGGTCCAAGTTCACAGCATTCGAGAAGCAATACTGGGAAATTAAAGGGCAAATGTGGAATACGGTGGTATTTTTCAAGAAAGGTAAGTTCTACGAATTGTATGAAAATGATGCTATGATTGCCAACAAGGAATTTGATCTTAAAATTGCTGGAGGGGGGAGAGCAAATATGAAATTGGCTGGTATCCCTGAGATGTCATTTGATTATTGGGCAAAGGAATTCATTAGTCATGGCTACAAGGTTGCAAAGGTGGACCAAAAGGAAACTTTATTGGCCAAAGAGATGAGAGGAGGTGGTGGTACCAAAGAAGAAAAGATCATTAAGAGAGAACTCTCTAGCATTCTCACAGGAGGTACCTTGACTGATCTCAGCATGATTAGTGATGATATGTCAATTTATTGTTTAAGTATCAAAGAAGAAACTCTTCATGATGGCCAGAAGGTCTTTGGAGTTGCTTTCGTGGATACTTCAACCGGTGAATTGAATATGATTGAATTCCAAGATGACTCTGAATGTACCAAGCTTGAGACTTTGATTACCCAAATAAGACCCAAGGAAATAATTTGCGAGAAGGGGAATTTGTCTTCCATTCTGACGAAGATATTAAAGTTCAATGGTCAGAATCAAATTTGGAATAACATGAACCCAATAACCGAATTTTGGGATTACGATATCACATTAGAAAACCTTGTTCAAGCCAAGTATTATGAATGTGAGGATTTAGATGATTACTCTAACTTTCCTACTGTTTTGAGAGATTCCATCACTAAAGCCAAGATTAGTTTTACCGCTTTTGGAGGATTATTGAGTTATTTGAAGGTTTTGAAACTAGATGAAAATATCATGACATTAGGTAACTTTAATGATTATAAGATTTCCAAGAGTAAGACTACGAATATGATACTTGATGGTATTACCCTTAATAACTTAGAGGTGTTGAATAATTCATTTGATGGTGGTGATAGAGGTACTTTATTAAAATTACTTAATAAAGCAATTACTCCCTTCGGTAGGAGAACATTGAAAAGTTGGGTATTGCATCCTTTGATGAAAATAAGCGATATTAATGGTCGTTATGACTCCATCGATTATTTAATGAATGATGGATTGGAGTTGAGAACATTGCTTGAACAAGGATTCACTGGATTGCCCGATTTGGAAAGGCTATTAAGTAGGATTCACTCCAAAACCTTGAGGTTCAGAGACTTTTTAAGAGTTGTTGAAGCATTTGAAAAGATTTCTCATTTGATTAACCAGGTAAACGAGTTTACTAGTGAAGAATCAGGATCATTATTCAAATATATCAACAAGTTTCCGGTGGAACTTAAAACAATAATTTCTGAATGGGATGATGCTTTCGATCGTTCAGAAGCAAAATCCGATGTTGTTGTTCCCAATAAAGGAATTGATGAAGCATTTGATGATTCATATGAAAAGATTCAAGTATTGGAATCGAAACTAAATGAATATCTTAAAGAATATAAGAAGACATTTAAATCAAATGAAATCGCTTTTAGAGATTCAGGAAAAGAGATTTACTTGATTGAATTTCCAAACAAGCTCGAGAAGAGAGTGCCAAATGATTGGCAACAAATGGGTTCAACTTCAAAAGTCAAGAGATTTTGGTCACCTGAAGTTCGTACTTTAGTAAGGGAACTTTTGGAACAAAAAGAGTTACATAAAGTTGTTTGTGATACTTTGAAATCTAGAATGTATGAACGTTTCGATAAACATTATGACCTTTGGATGGCAACCATCAAATCAATCAGTTCAATAGATTGTTTGCTTGCATTAACCAGAACGTCAGAGACCATTGGATATCCATCATGCAGACCTCAATTCATTGATGGGAATATTGGAACAGTGGAATTCAAAGATTTGAGACATCCCTGCTTTATGGGTACCACCCGAGAGTTTATTCCTAATGATATTTCATTAGGAGGAAATGAAAACCCCAATTTTGGTCTCTTGACTGGTGCTAATGCAGCTGGTAAATCCACCTTGATGAGAACTACTGCGTTGGCAGTCATTCTTAGTCAGTTGGGATGCTACATTCCCGCATCACTGGCAAAGTTAACCCCAATTGATAGGATCATGACCAGGTTGGGAGCAAATGATAATATAATGCAAGGAAAATCCACATTCTTTGTTGAATTGTCCGAAACGAAGAAAATCCTTAGTAATGCTACTCCTAGATCACTTGTTATTCTTGATGAGTTAGGAAGAGGTGGTTCTTCTAGTGACGGATACTCTATTGCAGAATCGGTGTTGTATCATTTAGCCACCCATGTCCAGCCTTTGGGATTTTTCGCAACCCATTATGGTACATTGGGAGATGCCTTCAAAAACCATCCACAGATCAAACCATTGCGTATGGGTATAATCGTTGATAATAGCTCACGGAATATTACTTTCTTGTATAAATTGGAAGAAGGTGCAGCATCTGGATCTTTTGGTATGAATGTGGCTCTGATGTGTGGAATCTCAGAAGATATCGTATCAGAAGCAGAAGTTGCAGCCAAAAGCTATGAACAAACTTCAAAATTGAAAAAAGAAACTCAGGAAGATAATATTACCAAGAGCATATCTTTGGGAGCAGAGAGTGATTTCTCATGGTTTGCTCAAAATAAGATAAACGACCTCGAATCAGATATTTTGGATTACTCAGAAACAGTTAAACAACGCGCATTAGAATCACTTTTCAAGATGATTAAATGATTTATGAAAATGAATATTAAATAAATGAATAAAACGGATAATAAGAAGAAGTAGAAGAAGAAGAAGAAGAAGAAGAAGAAGAAGAAGAAGAAGAAGAAGAAGAAGAA